>CM048061.1:15329890-15737390 GCA_026259375.1 Verasper variegatus | reverse complement strand
TTTTGAACACCAACCTGCTCCGAAGGCGAAGAAGAAGCTCTTATCGGGGTGGTCCTCCAGCAGGGCCTTGACCCTCTTGCCCATCCTCTCATTCCTCTTGTAGATGAGCTCCTGTCGGAAGTAGCTGTCTATTTCCTGGGCGGTCACCTGCTCGCTGGGTGGCAGCGTCACGTTATTGAAGTTTGGGACCTACAGGGTTGAAAAAAAATGAAAAATTGTTTTGTCTACATTTAAAAGAAGTCAAAAGAAGGAATGTGAAAGGAAAGTTATGGGACAAAGGGCAACACAGGAGGAGGGACAACAAAGAAGTGGCGAGGACGATGGAGAGAGGAAGAGGAGCAGAAGGAAAAGCAGGAAGAGTAAATCAGGAACGGTGTGGAGAAGCTGCAGGGGTGAAGGAGGTGGTGTGGGGGATGGAGGGTCAGTCACAGGGTGAGGGGTGAAGGTAAAAGGTCAAGGGTGGTGTCGCTGAGACACTAACAGGTTAAGGGGTCAAAACGATACGCAGCTTATTAACTAGAGCGAAAGTAGGAAGATAAGATAAGATGAGATAAGATGAGATAAGGGGACGGACCTGTGAGGTGTCGTGGTTAAAGATGATGGAGTTGAGATCTCCACAGTTATAGTGCCTGATGAGATCCTCGGTGGTGTAGGGAACCTGGAGGCTTCCCGCCCTCAAAGACTCCTGCTGCAACAACGTCTGGTTCAGGGCAAAGATCACCTGGAAGGACACAGTGAGGATCAGTTATTGATCAGTTCATACTTATCCCGATAAAAGACCCAGAAACATCAGAATCAAAAAAACAGGTGATTCAAGAGGTAGAGGAGGTTAAACAAGAGTTGAGGCATTTCTTCATCCACCCATGATCGCAAGGGTACAAATGGACCCGTATGCGCGTAAAGTTTGGGACGTGCAGCCCAAACATTGCGACTGTATGAGTTGACTGCTCATGCTCAAGGTAGAATATACCCACCTACTGGGATCAGGTACGAATGCGAGGAACACCAGACCCACGCTGACCCTCATTTTGGTAAGACGAGGAAAGTGGTCACGCTAGCATCTCGGTGAGGTCGTACTTACTTACAGCAGTGCTTTGAGCTAAATGCTAACATGCTAACATGCTCACCATTTCAATGAGGACGTGTGGTTTTTTATAATGGTTTCCTGCTGACCAGATCTTTGTGACATTTTTCTAAAACAGAAAAAGTGCTGTCTGGTATTGGCCAAACAGGTGAAGTCTGATGATCACCACAGTCATTGTGATTTGTCCTCTGGGGGCCATGAATGTCTGTAAATCATTTACTGACATTTTGTTGAAAAGTTGTTGAGATATTTAATTCTGGACCAAAGTGGCCACCAGTCCAATGGAGTGACAGCACCATCCCTGAAGCCAAGCTGCTAGCAAGTGTAAAAACTCATATGGATGACATGTACCACACTGTAAACAGGACAAGAAAAGAAAATACTTAAAACTTCCTGGTGTCAAAACAGATACAAATTAAATGATTTCAGTCTGAACTAATTATTAGAGCAAAGGAATCCGTTTGGAGTCGCTCTCTGCTGCAGAGACTCAGCTTTAGTGTGTGTGAGCGTGAAATTGGCCTGTGTTTGGTGAGAGGGCCCCGGTGAGCCCTGCCGCCTCTGATCAGCGCCGCACGGACACACGTGCATGCATATGTGTGCACATAAACACGCTCCACACAGCGAGGCCAGGCTGGACGCAAGGAAACCGCCGCTGCTTGTCAGCCAATGGTTTCCCCTGTGATCTCTCCGTCGCACACAAACACATGCGCACCTTTCACCCCGAGTTTGATTACCGCAGGAGAGGCGAGATTTTATGGTTGGTTTGTTTCTCAAAGGGAACAATTTGTCAAAGTGAAGATGTGTTTTGTCAGCTGTGGTAACATGTGAATGTGTCTGCGCATTTTTTTTACAATCCAACAGGCACCCGTGTGTGTATTCAATAGTGTGTGTGTGTGTGTGTGTGTGTTGTGTCAAATGAATTCTGTATTGATATGCATACCCGTACGCCAGCCAGGCCGACCCAAGCGGCTGTTTTCTTCATGTTCTGTTTTCTAAGGTGCCCTGATGACACTTTTGTGGGAGCCTCGGTGCAGCGGAGGAGAGGAGGAGAGGAGGGCAGCGTGGAGCAGATGCCTTCTTGTCAGGGGACAAAGGACCCCTCCATCACCCTCTCTTCTCTTCTCCTCGCCGCTCCTTCCAGCTTTCATCGGCCGCGCATCAAAGTGGCGCTCTGCATATGAAAAGGGCCCCGTCTTTATGCCACGCAAATTAGCCTATCGCCGCCCCTCCCCGGCTCGTTTCACAAAAAACACCCTCACATCTGTGCCACGGCCGTGAAGGAAGGCCCTCATCTGCAGGGTCTCCCCTTTTTCTCAGCACCCTCTTCTCTTTTCTCCACTCGCCGTGCCTTTCAGCCCCTTAAATTACGGCTGTGAAGGGAGGAGGGGAGAGAGAGAAAGAGAGGGGGGGGGGGAATCAGTCTTGGCCTGATAATAAGAAAGAGAGTTAAAGGTTTTTGGGGGAGGAAAGAGATAGACAAGAAAAAAACAAACAAGAAAGGGAGGAAGGACACAGAAAACCGGAGTGGAGAGGAAAACCTAAACGAAGGATTTCTTTCTTTCTGCTCTGATCCTCCACTTGTGTTTGTGCGCTGTGGGTCAGTGGGTGCACTTTCCCACTCGGCCCCTTTCATCAGGTCCCCCGTTTCTTCTTCTCCTCCACTGCTGCCCCCTGTCCCGCCCCTCGAGCACGCACACACAGCCACACGGACACACCCCTCGCTGATATCAAAGCGAGCGCAGCCAATGAAAGTCAATAATTGTCCTTTGTCATGGAAATGGCCCCTCTTGTTGAGATGGAGTGGGGTGGCTGTGTGCATCCAGAGCAAACATCATCACAGACAGATTCCCACATGTGGAGATCTGGAGTGTTCAGCGGCTCGGCTAGAAGGGGAAAAAAACTCTGGAGTGTGTTGGCTTATAGCTCAGTGAGTCCCGACCAGTCGAGGATCTGTGAGGAGAGGTTTTACCTTCATGAAATTGTGGATCACTTTCCAATAGTCATAGAAATCACGAGTCTGTTGGGAAATGTCATCGCAAAAGACAGATGGCGGCAAATTGTGTTTTGGTTTCTGTCGGAAAAAACTCTGAAGTTTGCTTTGTAGAAGTGGCATCATCCGAAAATGTGCAACAACATGTGTTGCAGCACAGATGCAGCTAGTGAGGCATAAGCTGCTCGGAACTCCAGAGGATCCTTCGCAGTTTCTCCAGAGGACGTGAATGTGTGAGTGCAAACATCCGAGTGAGAGCCTCCGGGGATTCTGCGGACTTTCTCCAACTGGCCTCCAACAGAAATACTACATTTCCTCCACGTTTGCCAGGTTCTTTTCCACTGTTTTACCGGAGCTTTATTATGGTGATTATGTCGCCTCCTTCTGCTTCTCTAACATTTGAATTGCACAGGGAGAATCACAACCAGCTGATTATCTCGATGCTCTCAACGTCTAATATTCTCAACCCTAATTGGGCAGAAGTGTTCATTATCTGAGGAGAGAGAGGAGCACTTGTGGAATCACCACAATTCGTTCAAGCTAATTTGCCGTTTGACGTCTTTTAAACAGCAGCAACCCCCGAGAAGAATCCAAAGAGAAGTTCGACTCATGGCGACTTCATCCGCAGCGTGTTTCAACTTTTATCACACGTCACGAACATAACAAAGTCCCGATAAGAGAACCTGAGGCCTTTTGTCCAAGCAACAACGTGTCAGTGGCACATGTTGTCTGTGCCGTGTGTGTAAACTGTGCGTGAGGTCCTGTCACAGTGCGAATGTGGTGTAAAGTGAACAGCTTGTAAACACAAGGATAAACTCCTTGTACGGTTAAAGTCTGTGGCTAATTGAAGTTGTTCTGACTGAAGCAGCTGGCTCTGGATGTGGAGAATGTTACAGTAACTTAATTTCCAATTCAGTTTTAGTAAAAACGCTAAAGAGGAGCATGTGTGTGTCGGCATGCAACGTGTTTTTTCCTCTGTGTGTGTGTGTCTGTGTTTATTCTTGTTTTTCTGACTCATTGTGTGCACGTGTGAGCAGAAAATTATGTCTCCGGATTTAAACAGGTGTTTGAAAAGTAGCGTGTCCACACTGTTGACAAACCATGTGTTCAGAGACACACGCACACGCATACTCAAACTGGACTTGCAGCTAATTCAAGGAGACCTGGCCATCTCCCAAGTACAAATGAAGACTTCCAACGCAGCTCCTCTATTTCCTCCCGAGTCTGCGATGTTATCAGAGTAATAGAACTCCCTCTCTTTCTCCTCCTCACTCGCTTTCTCTCTCTCCGACACACACACACACACACACACACACACACACACACACACACACACACACACACACACACACACACACACACACACACACACACACACACACACACACACACACACACACACACACACACACACACACACACACACGAAACTGGAGAGTCAAAGAGAGTGAGAGAGAGGGATGAAGAGACAGTGACTCTCTGTGCTGATGTTATCAGAGGAGGAGAGATGAAGGCCGACAGAAACAGTCAGAGATACGGGCTCCGAGTAACGTATGAGTGATGTTATCGGGGAAATGTTAGTCGGCGCAGTCAGGCCGAAAACAAGAGCCATCAGGATCACACAGCGGAACAGTGACTCGGAAACTGTGAAGTCCTGAGGCAGCTCAACTTTAAGCTTCAGTTCTACTCTCTTTGCAGAAGCACACACAGAAACCACAGGCACGTTGTTGTTATTATACTGCTTTCTATGTGTTTCTATGTGCAGTCGGTGTGCTTGTAGCATAGAATCAACATATGGAGGTCCTGCTTTGTGTCAGAAAATTGCACAAGTAGGTAAAAAAGTGCATTTCCATTGAGAAGGAAACAAAAATGGCAAATCTGCAACCCAAGGCTAAGGCTAATTCCTGGTTTTCTGTTTCCTGGTTGGCCGCTTTGCCAATAAATCCCTAAATATGTTATTAGCAAAGAGGTTTTGGAGCCATGAGGTGGTGGCAGTGCAACACAGAGGTGGTGTTTTAATAAAAAGTGGTCAAGTATAAAACACAAGTGGTTTTAGAAGCTTTCCCAAAGAAAAACATCGGTGGGAATTTCCGCTTGTTGTGAAGCGTTCGACCAAAATTGGGAATAAAAACATCAATATTTTAAAATGTTTTCACACTGGTAAAGAAAGGTGGTTGTGTGAACAGTAGCGGATGGATATTGCGGCTGCAGAAAATGGTTAAAGTTTGATTCAGTGGGTATTCATTGACACCCCCCACCACAGACACACACACGCACACATCTGCACGTACATAAATCTTTCACCACCGCACAAGTGAGCTTTCACTTTCTGGCTGAAACACCACCATTTAAACACAGAAACACACACACACACACACACACACACACACACACACACACACACACACACACACACACACACACACACACACACACACACACACACACACACACACACACACACACACACACACACACACACACACACACACACACACACACACACGCACCTGTCACTTTGAGTTAACTGTATTGTTTCTACCTTTTTCTCGTCTGCCCCCCCCCCCTCGATTCCCTCCTTCCAGCTGCCCCGAGCACATTTCATCTTTCCTCCAAGCTGCACTCCTCCATTCATCCTCCCATCATTTCATTCCTCCCTCCCTCTCCCCTTTGATCCTGTACATTCCCTCCCTCCCTCTCCTCCTATCCCTCCTTCCATCCATCTCTCCCTTTTCTCCGTCTGTGCTTTGATCCTACATATCCCCTCTATCAGCCAGGTCTTTTAAGATTTGACCCCTGCATTCCACAGGTCACTAATTACCTCCTCGCTGCGTGTGTGTGTGTGTGTTTTCGTGCGTGCAAGTGTGTATACACCTGTACGAGATTAGGGTGGTTTCTCCGTGTGTTTGTATGTACAATGTATGTGTCTGTCCTTGTACATGTGAGTGTGTGTGTGTGTGTGTGTGTGTGTGTGTGTGTGTGTGTGTGTGTGTGTGTGTGTGTGTGTGTGTGTGTGTTTAAATGCCTCATCATCATGGATTACTGCAGCCGCTGCGGAGTGCAAAGCCAATCTTTGAAGACAGCTTTATTAATTTTCCAATACGGGTCAAAAGAAAGGAAACGCAAGGCCTAGATTTCCTGCACAGGCGAGATGAAGGAGAGGAGCGAAGGAAAAAGAGAAGATGATTTCCTCGCCCAGCCACACGGTGAAATATCCTCGGGTCTGTATCTTTGAAAAGAATGATGAGAGAAAAAGATTCTGTTCCTTTCTTATCTTTCAACGTTTCAATCAATGAAAGACAACAGAGATCCAGACAACAGAGATCTGTGAGCAAACACAAAGTTCCTCTCTTTTCAAAGTGTGTATGGGAAAACTTTTCAAAGTGCAAATGAACAAAGTTGGCTGTATTCAAGCATTTCACACTTTTCCGCTCAAATAATTCAACTCATCTTTAAATCTATAAAAATGTTTTTTTTTAAAACTGTTTCTTTCAACACAGACCCGGGAGACATGTTGTTTCTCATGGCTGATCAAGGACACAGACCCACATCTTCAACCGGTTATTTAAAAATGGAGAGAAAAACAACATCTTTTGTCATTTAAGAAACTTGAATGATAACATGTTGGACATTTAAAAAAAAAAAATGTTTTAGGGTTCGATCTTACCAGAAACTAAAATCCAAACCATCGAACTGTTAAACGCTTGTTCTATGTTCTAGGGATTGTGTGTTGAAGGGTAAATTCTATGTTTCAACCGTTCGCAGGAAAACACTTCCTTTGGCGACTCTAAATATAACGTTAACAGCAAGTTAGAAGATAAAAGAAGAATTGATTATCAGACTGATCCGTTTAAAATCTACAGGCACCGTTTATAATTCACACAATAATAAATGCACATCAAGAAATGAATTCACAATGAAAATGAACCCCACACATAAGCTACATATATACGAATCTGAGAATACACTTCTCCTTGTATTTCTCTCTGTGTGATCAGTGGTTCTCTCTCTTTATCTCTGTTCAAACCTCTCGCTCTCTCACTTTCTCTCTCTCCCTCCCTCAAACTCTCTCCCTCGCCCTTTAAAAACATTCTTGCGGGGTGCATTTACCTTGGTGCCCGGACGCAGCCAAATATTTAGGCTGTCACAAAGAATCAGCCTCAAACCAAATGTCTGAAGGTGTGTGTGTGTGTGTGTGTGTGTGTGTGTGTGTGTGTGTGTGTGTGTGTGTGTGTGTGGGGGGGGGGGGGGGGGGGGGGGGGGGTGTATCAGGGATTGCGGTGATTGAAATGTCAAGTCCTCAAAACCACCGTCCTGCTTCTCGCTGAACAAGTTGTTTGTGAGTCCAAACCAACACAGAGAGAAACCTCTCACTCATCTCTCACTGTAAAATCATTAAATAAAACAATTAATGAAATTCCATCATGGTTACAGTCACCGTTTGGCCGAGTACATGAAAGGAAATAACAATTAGCAGAATATTTGGTGTTTCCAGATTGTATTACTTTATATTGTATCATATTTTATCATTGTAAATTGAGTGTCTTGGACTAAATGGCTCTGCAAAGATGTTTTCTAACATTTGTAGACTAAATCATTAATCAAAGAAAAGTAATGAAGAGATTAATTAGTAATAAAAGTAAGCATTGGTTGCAATAATCATATGGGCTCTATCACACTGACAGTAGAATTTAGTGATTACAGCTTAATTATACACTGTTAAATTGTGATTATTTATCTACCCCCCCCCCCCCCCGTATTTCTGTCTTACATTTCTTTCTGACTCTAAATCCTAGCGAAACAAAAATTTAATCAATGCAAATGAGTGTAAACGCAGATTGAATCTCACACACACACGTATTGTGGCCCATACTCGCTGACAGTGACCAAACAAGAGGAGCAGTTTGGGAAAGTTGGCAAACACAGACATCCACTGTTCACCGATCCATCTGTAAACCCCCCCCCCCCACAGAGCAGCCGTCCAGCCACTCTGTGCGTCGGTCCCACTACGACGCGACACGTGGGTCTTGAAAACACAGCGAGCCACAAGGAAAACAGCCATCAATCTCTACAACTGTCCGTCCACCGGGGGGAACGCTGTTAATCTTCAGGACAGCGCGAGTCAAGAACAACACTGCGGAGCGGTTTCGTGCCGAGAGTCCCAGGGATGCAGCTGTGAGCACTTAGCGTGGACACACACCGGCCATCAAGGTGTAGTCACGTTCTCGGTGTGTGTCCAAGGAAAGAAGAGCAAATTAGTGTCCACGAGGAAAAGAAAATAGCGACTTTGCAACTAGCGATGGACCCGACAGTTCAACATCAACCCTGTACATCACACACATGTCCAAAGTCGCACAAGGATGTTTATTTCTCTAATTCAAATCCCTCATCTGTTCACTTACATCACTTAATTATAAAGTACGCTTCATATTTCAGGGCAGACGCACACACATATACACATGTTCTGCTCTGAGGTCAGACAGTTTGACCTTTCCACCTCTCCGAGACTGAAGGTCACTAATGGACTTCCTGTAAGAAACTGAGATCACATAAATGCCATTGTTAAAACAGTTTTGCTCTATAAAGTTACAAAAAGCGAAAGAGCTAGAGAAAAGAAAACAAAGATGTCAAGAGTAAAGTGATGATATAACAAGGAAAATGTAACGTTTCAAGAATTAGGTTGTTTTATTGAGGAAAAAAGTGGTAATTCTTTTTAGAAAGGGTGTAACTGTTCCATTAATTAAGGTGAATGATCCAGTAAAGGTGGATTCTACAGCAAAATGGTGCTTGATTTAAATACATGTGCAAGATCGAAATATTTCTAGTTATACATCGTACCTGTTTTATTCATAATCAATAAATTGAAACAAGTGTTTAATTTAATTACGTGTATGCTCTTGCCTGCTTACAGCAGAGGTTGCAATCTGATTGTCATGGGGGTTTTTTGCTTTAAAAAAAAGAAATTTTCAACTTTATTCTCATAATATTGCAATTATTTTACTTCTCACATTCCTATTAATATATATATTGCTTTTTCATTTCATTTAGTAGGAAACAACATTTGCTGAAACAGTCCAGAGTGGAAACACAGAACTAAAAGCCCTGGATACAGTTAATGTTCTGTCAATGTTATACTGATACCATCAGCATTCCTTCTTTGTAACTTAATAACTGGCCGATGAAACAAATACAGATTTCTATTGCATAACGAATGACTAAATAAAATGATGGTTAACATTTTGGAACAGATGAAACTTGTATAAAAAGCTAAATCATTGATCTCAAACGTTAGTGGTTCTGAACCTGAAGGATAAAGTACAGTGCTTCAACATGGGTTGAGAAAAACAACTTGTTTTCACAGAGGGACAACAATTGGATTTTTAGGTTTTAGTCTGATTTCATTATTATTTACAGTGTTAATTGCACACAGCAATCCCCGCTGCAAGGGATGATGGGTACAATTTTGTACAAAGACAATATGTTATCGGCGCTGGACAACAAAAAAAAGAAAAACAGCAGAGAGCAGAGAGCAGAGCCAGAAATACATCTCAAACACTTTGCCTCTGCAGAAGTCAGATAGAAAGAGACAGCAGGAGTCGAGAACCCACACAGCACTATTTATGAGTATCTGCGATTCCCTCAAACCACCGGCTCAGACTCACAACCAGAACACCTCTGGCAAACTGAAGAGGCCACACAGACACACACCATCCCACAACATCTGTGAGATGTATCTGTGAAAGATTGATCAATAAAAGGAGACAGGCATCGAGAAAGAGAGACAACAAAAAAAAAAAGAAGATATTTAGAGATGGACAGTGGGAGGAAGGAGAAAATCCTCCCTGCAGGGAAAGAAGAAAAACAGATAAAGCAATAAACAGACATATGTGGAAAGACCGAGAGAAAAATAAAGAGAGCGAGACAGAGGGAAGGGAGCGATGGTTGTTGTTGTGTCGACGTCTGCCTCGACCCACAGCCTCACAACCACAGACATCTAAACAGCCAGTAAACTATGTAAAACATTCAAACATCCTAACGGTGCCGGGAGTTCAGTTTTCTGAAAAGTGTCTCCTTGTGTTCAGAGGATGGGACACACACAAACACGCTCCTGTTATGTGAGGTCACGACCGAAATAACAACTGTCAAAGCTGCACAACTTACACCAGATTAAAAGACATATCTCCATCTGGTTTTGGATGATTTAAGATCAGAATTCAGTTGCTAAATATTCTTTAAAATCAACAATTTGACCTAGTAACTTATTATCAGACCCATTACGGTGTCCAAACATATGAAAGTAACACAAGGGTGTGAAAACCCTGAGAACAAAGCTGAGGGCAAACACACAGATTGAGTGAAACGGGGCGGTGAAAGGAGCTGAATGACTCCAAACAGTGGTGATGCTGTTAAGCTCTCACAGGTTTTATGATGTGCAGCTCCTGCCGGCGGACAAACCCCCCAAAACACAAACAGTCTTTAGGCAGGGACCTTGAAGTGTGTGGGACTGGGTGGTGCAAGAGGAACCTGATACGCACGTGTTGGTCCATCATGTGTGTGTATAGCAGCTTACATACACTTCTGTACGCTCTTCACTGTGTCCTGCACGTAGAAGGTACATAAAGACGCATCGCCACTTTCTCCCGTTGCCGTAGCTAAAATATCCGGGACGCGGACGCCGCCATCTTGTAGCAAACTTATTTGTGTTAAATGAACACTTGAACATACATAAGTACTTCCTAAAAAACATCTTTGAGAACTTGGTAGCTTGGTCCATGTCCCGTCCACTAACATGGAGGATGTACGGCAGCCAAGAGGCCCTATTACCACTTTCACTGTTGCTGAGAGTTTCGCTGATGGATTCACACACAATACGAACGAGTGGATGATGCTAATGCGACATATTTTCAACTTAGCTATAAAAACCTATCATCCCTTGTTTTGGCTCCTTACGTTGTGCACGTCCTCATATTGACAGGAAAGCATCAGGTGTTAAACGATACTTGATGCCAAAAGTTGTCTTGGTTTTCTTTTGACCACCACAGTGAATAGCGCAGAGGATGGGGGGGGGGGGGGGGGGGAAATGTAAAAAGTCCTGATTATCCCCCCACACACACACACACACACACACACACACACACACACACACACACACACACACACACACACCCACCACAGGTTTATACAACATCTCTCCCTCCTTTATGGATTCAAAACAAGTCGGAGCAGCGGACCATCACATTTCCAGTTGTGTTCAGACCAATATCTGTCAGTCATCCAAGAAGCAACAACTATTAATCAAAATGAAGCGTGTTCCCCTGAAAAGATCGTATCTAGAACACAGGCAGGCTGTTTAGAGCCGGAGTCAATGTCTTCACCCATTTAGTTTCCTGTGTTTTCCACAAGACACAAGGTCCAACGTCAGGCCGAAACAACTGCTGTTTGGTTAAGTGGCAAATACCGATGAACTCTGAAGAGGAAACGACTTCAGACAACTTTACACAACATTTGAGAAACTAAATAAGGAAACAGCTCGTACACTCAGAACAGATGTGCGATTATTTGATTGTGATTAAATCAATTTGGTTACAAAACTAAAAAGCCAGGCACTCAATTCCGGGATGTAGAAGCATATAGTGATGTGGTGGTTAGTTTGCGGACTGTTGTAGCTGTAGCTAACCTTTGACTTGCTAGATAGATAATCAGTTACAATAACTCCTGGTTATTCTCTGCACTCTATTTCATTAGATATTAAAAGTTACTGAAGACGGAAAAATAAAACTCCACAAGCCAACTCCTTAGCTCAGCCACGAATGAGACAATATGTTCATACAACTGGAGCCAAAATCTGCAGTACCGAGGTCCCGCCAATACATTCGCACTCGACCAATCACGGGTCAGGTTCAGCTGTCAATCAGGACATTTCACACCCTATTTATAGACTCAAATAACTTATTAAACTCAAACATCCCGAAAAATCCTGACTCTATCAGTGAGAGAAGAACCATCTAAAAATCAATAGGAACCATCTTTGTACAACAAATAGTTAACATGTACTTTTTAGAAATGGAGTTGGCCGGGTTTAGGACATGTGTTGGCTTCCCTTTTGGGGGAACTGTCATGGGGTCCATCTTGTCTATGGTTCTCACAGTTTGCTCAAAGACCTATTTGTACGATCGTCTTTCTCATATGACACTGTTTTAAACTTGTTATCCCATCTCCTTATAATCCACACTGACGATAGCATCAATATAAAAATCGATGCAGAACATTACTGCAGATTTGCTGTGCCTCTTCGAGGAAATCCTCAATTTGCATTGATTCCAATGAACTTAACCGATATTGAGACAGTTGACACAAACTTGACACGTTACAGACGAGCAACGACTCGAATGTCAGAGAGCAACTTTGCATTGTCGGCTGAAAAACGTCACCCAGCTGGAAGAAATTCCTGCTGACGTTTGAGGCAACGTTTCATTTCCCTCCTGGTGCTCGTCTCTGTCAAGACACAGGGACGTCTGAGTCCTCGTCGGGTCAAACATCTGCGGAAAACAGCCACGTCTCACAAAACCTTTCCTGTGTGGCGCTCACCTGTGAAATTCTACTGCTGACACTCAAAATGTGGACTGGAGCCAGGAAGAGGTTTTATTGTATCTACTGTACTGAATCACGTGAAATCATCCACATCACTTAAGTGTCTTTGTGGATTTTTAAGGAGTCTTGGGTAAACTCTCCTCATCGTCCTTTTCAGAAAGTCAAAGTCAATTTTCTGTGCATAGCAACGTTTCCTCAAAGCAAAGAGAAAAATTCATGTCTCTCTCATTTTTCGCAGTCTCAAATAATTACAGAGTGGCTTCTGCTCAAAACCGCTGCAACAAGTTCCAGGTGACACTAATCGCCCTGTGTGTTTGAGTTTGCGGACAGCTCCTGGCCTCGTGCTGCTCGGCTGAGGTCCAGTCAGGTTTGGCTCGGGGCTCCAGGCGGTGATGATGCTGGATTTAATCCAGACCATCCACAGACCTGGCCAGTGCAGCGAGAGCATGAGCTACAAGGAGCAACCTTTGAGACTTAGTGTCAAAAATGTGAGAGGTTGATGCTCATTTTGAAGAAGAACCTCCTATTTCAAAATTTTAAACATTTATTTTGTCTTTAGTTCTTTTTTTCCCAATGATTGCTGAAGTTTGATACGACAACTGTGACAACTTCAGGGTTGTTATTTTCTATTTTGGGGATTTTTAAGTAAATCATAGGTCAAATAGATCCATAGGTTTCACCCTCGACTGCCTGAGAACAAATGATCTATTGGTTTCAGCTGCAGTGACAGTCGTCTGTTTCATTAGACTGTGAACAAAGACATCCGCATGTAAAGACGAGCATTATTCCCTTCTTATCTGATAGCTGTCACGTCCATTAACTGACTGTTCTCTGTGAGCGAGTTTCTTTTCACATATAGACGACGCTGTAACGTTGTTAATGCAATGACACAAAAAGTACAGCTAATTTCACTGTTTAAGGAAAATATAAGTGCTGTGAGTCAAAGTGGCAGTTTTTAAATTTAGCATTAATGCTGCTAAGTGTTCCCCATTTACTGCATCAGGTTCTTAGCAAGTGACAATTAACTTTAATTAACAAGTGACGACGAGAACCCCAAGGAGGTAATTTGATCATGTTACAGCCTCATTTAAATCATAAATTTATAGCAAATGAAAATTGGAATGAAAGGAATAATTTTTGCAGTCTGAATCTCACATAGTTTGCCCCCTGGGTTTACTTGTTCAAACAATGAAACCCCCACACAAGGGGGTTTATGTGGATTTACCAGAAGACAGCCTCCAAAACAAACCACTGTTGTTTTGAACAGCTACTGTACATTTACAATATTATATTATTCATCCAAACTCAAGCTTTATTTCCTTCAATACACAAGAATAAATTTAATTACTATCTCCCCCCAGAGCCGTGTCCGTGGCACTGCTTCATTTTTATCACTCACATGCTAATTCCGTGCTGATTGGTCGTAGCTTAGTAACAGCAACGACCTCGCCTGCAAAAATCTTAACTTGCACAACAATAGTGAGAATGATGGGTGCTAAACAAATTGAAATGGTTATTATAATTACTCTAATTGCTTTTATGTCTAAGTTACATTAGCTTGAAAGACGGGACGGCCGCCGTTAAGTGAGTGTTAAGTACATTTGTAGAAGCTGAGCTTTTCTTACTTAAATGAAGGTGGAGGCAAACTGCAAGACAGCAGCAACACAAACGTGTTTCTCTCTGAGCCGTTTGCCCAGAGCCAAGTTTCACAATCAGATGTTGGAGCAGTGAATGGGAAAGTACTCACTAAAATAAGCAGTGTTGACGATATGTGGTATTTAATCTGTAAATACGGCTCTTTTCACTTAATCATAAGAAAATGGAGACTCGGATTAAGTCATTGAAATGAACTGCGTTTACCCTGTGTTACCTTGGACCCATTTGGCATAATGAAGCATTACTGTGGGTTGTGTTCTGTGTAATATTAGTATTAGTATTAGAGAATTAACAATAAGGATTATTTTTATATGATATATATAATATTTTATGATATTATTATCATCATCATTTTTCTGTAATATTTTGTATATATTCTATAGATTAAAGAATAGAGATTCTCTAATCTACTGTTCATATCAGCAAATATATTATATATACAAATACTTTTGTTAGGCCTATTGCATCACCTCCCATTGTTGTGATACGTTTAAAGTAAGTAATACTGGATAGATATAGATTTTTAAAAGTACAAAATATTGATTACAATGTCATTGCTGAAGTTTATTGAAGAAAAACAGCACTGACTTTAGAACAAAGTTGTACAAAGAGCCCTTTGCCCTGAGGGATTCAAAGTACTTTCTCTGGCTTAATCAATAATAACAATAAAATATGCAGTTAAACAGGATTATGTTTAAATCATAGAGACCCCTTGAGGGCATCTTATTGAACTGTGAAGATGCCAAAGCCAGCAACGTATTTTATTTAGTAACAAGCCGTGCAGATTATTTTTAAGTATCAAACATGAGTCTGGGTACAGAGCGATGATCTCGGTGCAAAGCTCCGTGGCCTGCACAAGTTTTCATGACCTGGTGTTAAGTCGGGGAGACACGCTATTAAATCCCTGTTTGAGCTGCAGAAGCCTGCGTTACACAATCAGGAAAAGCCTGCGGCCGTCTCCGCAGGTCGGACCCTCCTGTGCTGGAGTGTGTTACTGTATATGCTTTCAAGGATCTGAGCTCTTTTTCTTGGCATGCAGCTGGCACCAGATACATCTCATCCGCTTTCAATCAAACATGCCCGAAAAACAAAAGGATTCAAACGGGTGGATGAAGACACAAATGGAAAAAAGTTCTGCAAAGAGGCGGAGGGCTTGCTCATGATCAGAGGAAAAGTGATTAAAGATGTTCACAGAAACTAAGTAGTATTTTAAAAATGTGAAAAATGCAAGGAAACAAAAACCTTTGAAGAAACAAAAACAAAAATCGATTAGTGACTTGTGAATTCCGAAGCAATGAAGAGGTGAAAAGTGTAATTTCTCAAACCCTGAAGGTCATGGGAGTGAATCTTTGATCTGCAGATTAATGTGAAGGACGTCACTTGTAGGATTAATGGACAGGACTGTATTTTTATATGGTGCTTTTCCAGTCTTGTCACACACACTGTGCGTCGGGGGAAATTTGGTCTCTTGGCCAAGGACACTTCAGAAAGCAGACTGGAGGTGCCGGGGATCGAACCGCCAACCTTCTGGTTAGTGGACGACCCTCTCAACCTACAGAGCACATCGCCGCTCAAACCATTAGATTCACACCTCATTTTTTGTCACTAAAAACCAAAGCATGGCTCATTCATCTCATCATATATCAGGTTAATGACATCCAGAGCTTTCTTTGTTCAGTAGCTTTTTCTTTGCATTAACTTGTTGACAGAGTTCACGCATCAAAAAAAGAGGTTTTGAAAGTGAGAGGAGCTCCGCATCCTTGTCTCTGGTGTCACGGAACCAGACAGATGGACAGATACTGTCTGAGGAAATGCCAGACATCTAATATGGGACTGTTTGGTCAACAGAGGGGAGGAAATCAAGCACCTCGGAGGGACATGACACTGGGGGTGGGGGGACGGGTTGGATATTCGCAGACGCGAACTCTTGCAAACAAGCACAGGGATGACATGTGTAAGCTGAAACTTCCGTGCAACACACAGACACAGACAAAAACAAACGGATGCGAGAAATACACTCTAGACAAATACACGTTGAGTCCCTTTAATCAAAGAATGAAGTAAAATTACAACTTCAAAACGACTCAAATCAACCACTTGTGAATTAAACGATGTAAATCACCTCCTACAATGTCAGTGAAGATAAATATGGAGCCGCACTATAAGACCTCAGCTGCCTAACAGGTGCATTTATACCTTATTAAGCTGAAGGAAGCTTATGTCAAGATATTTCACTTCCATCCATCTTTCTGCACATTTTGTGGTTTCCTGTTAATATCTCACATGACGACATTTACTTGGACTAAGTGCCTCATCAATTATTTAAAATAACACCATCATTCATCATTTGTCTCAATAACTAATGAATAGTCCTGTAACAGAGACAATCATCTGGCAGAGCATTAAAGCCATAATGACTTTAATAAATCTCGGTACAGGTTATGATTTATTGCTGTGCTCGTCTTTTATTTTCCTTCTCTTGGCCTGCGCCGGCCCATGTGAGCACATGTATACGTTTCATCACTGCAGGCCATTCGGCTCTGATGATCACTGAATCAATGGAGCGGATAGTTATGCTTCTCTCCACTGGGACAAATGAGATTTAATCAGATTGGCTGCCTGTGTGTTTCTGTGTATTACTGCCATCATGCCAGCATATGTTCCCTAACACACACACACACACACACACACACACACACACACACACACACACACACACACACACACACACACACACACACACACACACACACACACACACACACACACACACACACACACACACACACACTCGTGTCATAGATGTTCGATACCACTCTTCATCCATACAAAAGTTGCATGTTACGTTCCAATGAAGTCCACAGGATGGGGGAAGTTACATATTAAAAGTAAACGAGGCAAAACGAAACGAGGGACACAGGAATGTCAATAGTTTTGTTGGACGTGGAAGTTGATGGAAAGTCATCCAGCTGAAAAATAGTCAGCATAAACTCCTGTAACTCTAAATTTAGCCAGTTTTAATGAATTGAATTAAGATAAGTAAACAAATATGCAGTGGAACATTTATGGGCTTCCAAGATGCTGTTCAGGTAGCACTTTCCACCATTTGCCAGTTTTTCTGCTAAGCTAAATAGCTGCTAGCATAGCAGCGCCGTAGCATCAAGTCGTTTTCACCTGGTTTCTTTATGTGGTTTTGATTTCATTATCTTTTTGCACATCAGTTAGCTCCATAGACTGTGGATAAAAACGGACATAGACTCCGGGTCCAAAAAGTAAAACCAAAGCCTGAAGTCTCTTGAATGACCAGCAGAGGGCGACTCTAAGTAGCGATACTGTGGGGAAATGACCCCACTTCTCGTCATAGAGATCTGATTCAAGCCTTCTTAAATACAGCACGACGATCATTTAGTAGATTATGGTCCCATTCAGAGTGAAATACACAATAAAACATGGTGTGATTCCGGGTGACAGACAGCTTGTACCGTCCAATGAGAGCAGGTGGCAGCTGAGCGTGGAAAAAAACACAAGATGGCGCCAGGTCAAAATGTCAAAGTCAAGGCTTCAACACGTCAGCTCCCAAACCAGTGGGTGACCTCACCACGTTGTTTAATCAGACATAAATGGACTTTGTGAAGTTGTCTGGTTCCACTCTCGTTTCCAAAATGCTCAACTACTCCTTGAAGAACTGACCTACAACAAAGGCAGATTTTGTCTCATCAGACACACATGTCGTCATCATCACTCTCATTTTGCCATCTAATCTCATTACTGAGGGGGTTGAGACAGATTTTCCTCTGTGGGTAAGCTCTGGAAATCACTTCACCCAAAGCGCTGCCCATGCCGGGCTGGAAAATAAGGACAACCATTGTACTGTCTGAAACGTGCAGCTTCACTTTCTTTTTTTTAATAGAGTTTACACAACCAACACACTTAGCAGTCATTACCATCATGACAACACTGGGTGTGGGAGTTTGGAGATGCTCACACTTTGTGACAGCGACTGTCCCGTCCAATGAGATTTAGCACGGGGCGAGCCGTTAGTTCGCATGTGACCTCTCAGATCTGAATCGTGGAAGCAGACAGTTTCCCACAGATCTGATGATTCAAAAACAAACTTTTTTCCGCTGTAATTGAGAACAGATCTCACTCCGTGTGTGCAAAGAATATTTCTTGACCCAGGGGTCAAGATGATCTGTAACTAAACCCTCCGATTCCAAATCCTACAGATGTTACGTAAGGACACGTAAGCAGGACACGAGAGTTTGGACGTGAGCCTGATGTGTTTGTTGTAGCTACGGAAGAGCATTCTTCTGAAATTGGATATGGAAATGTCTAAATTGCAGACAGACAGGAAGATATGATAATTAGGTTACAATCACCAGCACTCCTGAGCCCGATTCATGCTCAGTTTCACGTCGGGCAGAAGTTATGTTTGGTTTTGATTAACGAAAGAACTTCCTCATATATTTTATGCTTTTCCTGTGGAGATGAAAAGAGAGAAGAGAGATGAGAATTCAAAACGCAAGAAGAACTGAAGTGCCCACATCAAACTATGTTTTCAGGCTGATCCCTTTGCATTCCTTTAAGGTTATAAAAGAGGGGTTTGGATTTCACTGGACCTTGCCTCGTGAAACCCTTGCAGACCCAGAATCCAGCGGCCTGTCGGCTCAAGTGAAAAGAAAACACCACAACTGAAGTTACAAGGTTGTCAAACACAGGTAACGTCATGGTTCCATTTAACAGAGGCCTTCTTTGCTTAATGGCTCTTCTACTGATCTCGGTCTGCATCTCAACTCTCCTCGTTCCAGTGCGTCCTGGTCATGAATGAACCAAAATGGGCTTCAAAAATTCCTCCCCTGTTCTCATCGACGTGCACTGAGACCAGCATTCATCACCTCTCCATGCACCATTAGCCCCAGTGATGAGAGGAAAGAAACAACACTTTCATTAGCAGGTCTGCTCCACTGAGGTGTGGAATGTCCCATGGGTTTCCAACAACAGTGACAGAGAAAGACGGCCTTCATGCAGCCATTGTTGTCCTCAACAAGCTCACTTAGTGTAATGGGCAAGGCTGAGCCTGCTCTTCAAAAGACGAGGGGCACCGTGCAAGAATAAGAGCAGTCATGCTTATCCAGATTAGAGATCGGGGTAAAGAAAGTATAATTCATTGTGGTTTGAAAATGATCAAAGGGCTCCATTTATTGTGGGAGGCAAACTCAAAAATTAACACATCGCTTGTATGAAAAAAGCATCTTTAAAATGCAATTTTACAGAAACAACGTAAAACTAAGTTTGAGTATTTTCCGTTTTTTTACAAACTTGTCAGGACACTATGACAAAGGCGGACTCTTTCAGTTCAACAAAACCTCGTACATGACTGAGGACCATGTGTGGTCAATGTCCAACTGAGGACCAGTTGAGAATAGGGGAACCACGACGCGCAAATAGAATTGCATTCAGCCAAATGTCAGACGATTTCAGCCCTTTATCTGTTAGCACGTTAGCTCAATCCATATAGTGTATAAACACTTTGTTTCCAGTGTACATTGGCCTTTAGATCCCAGTCAGGAGCCCAGTTTTCACCATAGTAACATCTGAGTCGAGAAACAATCCAATATAAATCACTAGAGCCTGGCAGCTGGAAGATGAGCCCTTCAATTGAATATGTGGAGTGGTTTAGACAATAATAACTAATATCCTGTCCAGGAGAGCAGAGGTAAGAGGGATGAAAAACCCCCAAACTTCACCGAAAGCAACTGTGAGCTCTAGAATGAAGTATGATATTAGGACCGAAACAGAAAAAAAACTAAAACAGCAAATAGGTTTTTCCAGAGCAGCAAAGGAAGAAGGAACGACAACCGCAGACACACTTTGATGGTGCTTTGCGAATCTCCTACTGCCGCTGCACAACTGCAACGCACAAGAGAAAACACCCTCTGACCTCAAGACAACGAAACAGGTCAGCAAGCATTTGGATTCTAACAGTGAGTTTCGTCTGTTTGTTGGTTCTTCGCCAGTGTCTGGGAGTCATTTCTGCATCTGTATATGTTGTTGTATTTCTTTATTTATGTTGGGTTTAATTTATGGTGGATTCATGGACAATCGTATTACGGAAAGATGCCTTTTAACTCTTGGCCCTTTTTATTTTATGTTGGGGAAATATTATTTGTATGAGTTGTTTTATGACCCAACTCTTGAATAAAAGAGTTGAAAGATTAACGGTAGAAGTTATGCTCGTTATTTATTATTAAGTGAACCAAAGAATGAATCGATTAAATTGAGCCAAATAAAAAAATTGGGATTAATCAACTAATCTAAACTAAGTGAATTGATAAAAAAGAATCATTGGTTGCAGCCTTAAATGTGTGTTTCCCCTGGACAAAGCAAGGAGGAGAGAGTTTTTCACTGCTTGAATAGCTGAATTTTTTATTTTCCATTTTCCTCCCGCTCTCCTTTACGCTCCGTTTCATGCCAAATACAAATTGCCAGTGAAAACATTACAGAGACTATTACAGACCACAGATACTGTTCTCTGGCTGCCGCCTGATTTAACAGCACTTTCAGTCAAGAATGGCGGCTGAGGCGGCAGCGTCGTTTCACCGAGCGGGTATCTCACTCATCACACTCTATCTGCACATCTCACACATGAGTTGAGCTAAAAGGTTATAAATGGAGCTGCCTTTTTTCAACTACAGGGCAAAACTGTGAAGAAGAAAAAAAAAAGAGTGTTTACGGAGGTATTAAACGGGCGGCTTCCAGCCAGCAGGGTCGGGGGCATCCATCAAGCTGCTGTTGATTAGATTGAAACTGAGTGTGGAAGTTATGAAGTGCCAAGCCGCATGCTTGTTGGGGCAGTGTCAGGGTAGAGGTTGGTTCTGGGACACTAGGATTCATTGTTGAGCCTTCGAGGACCCGGTTCAATGAAAGCTGAGATGACCGGAGTTTTTCCCTGTTGAAAATCAGCCGCTCACGCTCGTTCTTTGACATCCATCACAACAAGTTGCATATTTATAAGATGATATTAGCTGTTTGTCAACTTCTTTCAAAGGACGCCCAATACGACGAAACTGACTAATGATGATCTGCCACCTCTTTGAGATTTATCACCTCTACCAAGGAGGAGATGTTCTGGTCCCTGCCCTCCGGTTTATCTGTTCATCAGCAGGATTACTCAATAACTTGGAGGAGGGATGGAACATGGGCCAAGAACAAATCTGAATGAAGGGACAGATCCAGGCATGATTTGATATTTCCATTCATTTCCCCATGAAATAATTCATGGATCTAGATGCATAAAAACTTACACATATTTTATGTAACTGATGTTTTATGAGTGTTTGCAAATTGACTGCAATTCTAGGTAACTAAGTGTTAAGCATTTGTGAAATCAGCATAAGATAAGTGATGCAAACCCTGGTCTCCAATGGAAAACACATTTTGCATTTGTGCATTTTTGTAGTTTGAGAGGACGCTTGTCATAAAAAAGGCCAGTGATGTTTTTCTTGTGATGATGACGGTCACATCCAAAGTAGAAACTGATTAAAAATAGCAGGAGGAATCTGAAGAATGAGATACGTGTAAGAGAAAGTTTCTCAGGTTAATTCTTAGTGAGAGAAAGAAGCCATTTTACTGACACTGCAGAGTTTATAAAAAGGAGCACACATTGCCACTGGAAATTGATTTCCATTTAATTCCCTCTTCAAAAAGTATGAAAAATTATGTCATCTTAAATTGGACATTGGATATACGATCCTGAATAATTGCATATATCCCCCATTATTCCTCTGCGAGTCAAGATAAAGCTAATAAATGTGCTGCTGGGTGGTTTAGACACAGACTCTCAGTCTGGCAGGCCAACAAGGCCTTCTTTAAAATAACAATATTTTAAGCTTCTGGGTGTTAGAGTAAATGGTCATATGTAATCCCCTTAGCCCCCCAACCAACATTAGCAGAAATTCCTCAATAATACGCGACATGATTTGCCAGTGACGGCTGCTGTGAGAGATGTTTGTAATGCTGAAGAGGTCACGCAGGCCACAGACGGACAGACACAGCGGCAGACAAGGGGACTTAAGTGTGTTGGTTTGAGGAACAAGGTTCCCTTTTTTTTTTATGGGGATTTCAGACTCGAGTCATTAGGATCCATTTTTCCTTAATAACAAAGGACGTGGTGGAGCACGGCTGAGTGTTTGTACAGCTGATTAACACCAAACCTCTGAGCTACAGGCGGGAGAAAAATCACAAATCTGAATTACACATCTGGTCTTTGTCGTTGGTAATACACATCTTAGTCTCCTGCGCTGGAGTAATGCAGGAGACGTGGTGAGGCCTCTTCAGCCGAGCAGAGACATTGGTTCTACTGAAACAGACCGAACCCGCCAGTTGCGCGACGTGGTAACACATCATCTCAAACCCATTGGCGCACACTGGACGCATCACTCACACAGAATATGTCGACACGGTACAGTAGCAGGATGTGTTGATCTGTGGAATCAATTAGGGATGCACCAGTCCAACTGTTACGACTCTGTTTAACAAACTCAGCCAATAGCAAAGTACCAATCCTATAACAGTAATAGGGCCACCATGAACGTCCAGAGCTGATTTCAAGAAAAACAGCCATGAAATTCTGAGCATCGACAGAATCATGAATTCCCGACTAAGCATTTCTGCTTTTGACGTCATTGCAACAGCGATACGTTAACGTGAGGTCACACAGAAATATGCATGTGATTGCAAACTTTGCTTAAAGTAAGCAACCAGGTAAACCACAGGTCTGATCGCCAGTTTCAAACTCACCTGGGAGAAGTTGAGCCCGTTGAGTGGATGACACTGTTCCTCCACCTTCTCCACAGCCCCTGTCCTCTTCCTCATCCTCTCCGCCTCCTGGGCCAGGTAAAGGTCCAGCACCGGCACCCCCCGCGTCTTAATGTCCGCCTCAGTTAATGAGTTCACCATCAGCATCACCCAAACTGGCCGCTTCCTCTCCCAGTTCCCAGCGATGGCGTTGAACAGGTAGTCTGCGTACAGTCCCTTCCCCCTCTGATCCGGCGTCATCCAGGACGGCATCATGAGCTTCACGTACTCAAGGTGTCTCTTGAGTCTCCGGTAGATGTCTCTGGGCAGGACGTCCTGCAGGTTCTCGCCCTGAGGAAGCAGCTGGCAGCTGGTCAGGGCTGAGATGGTGTACGGGTCCGTCAGGTCCAGCTCAAAGTAGACGATGTTGCTCTCCTGGAAGGCCTGCTTGGAGTTCTCGGGGATGTAGTCCCAGACGCGCGTGTAGGGAACGTGGATCGTACCATAGAAATATGAGGGAGGATCCCGTTTGATCGTCCACAGGAAGGAGTTAAGGTCCGTTTGCTGGAGGAGAAGAGGAAAACAACGATTCATGATTATCGGTTTAAAAGCTTTAATCAGTTATTAGTTTCTTCGTGTCATTTACTTTTAATGTGAGTTGTCACTGGGCCCGTCTGACACCAGCCAGTAAAACACTTTGTGTCTGAGTGAGAGTTTAGTGGACACATTACGAACAGACACATAATGACTTATTAACAGGCCACTTAGGACCCAAGTGCCAAACAAACAATACACATGTCAGAGACTATCAGACTCTGAGCTGTTACCCCGAATGATTTTCCAATTATTCAAGTCAAAGAAAGACTTTGGGTGATCAATAAAATAAATAAATCTATAGAGTTTATAGAGACAGTAGGTGCATGTTGCACAAAAGCCAATACACAAAACTAGTGCAGACCAAAAAGTGGCTGATTCATTGAGTGTCTAAGCATGTGATGATTGATGAAGCTTGTGTCAGTCATCAAACAAACTGACATTCATTCACAGCTCTTTAGTTCATTATTACATTTAAAAACAGGATTTGATTTATTTTATTAACTTTGTTGGGTTATGGGACTGAATCTGAAGGTGACACCCTGTGGCTGTGGGATCTTGTGATTGACATTTTGAACTATTCGTCCCACATGCACACAGATGAATCGATGGGTAAACAAACAAACAGTCACAGGCCCCTGCACGAAGCACGATAAAGGCAACCAAACAGATTTAACCTGTTTCACCATTGACTTGCACTGGATGCCTTCTGATTACATTGTGGGGAAACAGGTTAATGATCAAACTAATAACACAGAAGGAGATGCAGGGGGGAAAGAGGGCGAATGGCACCTCAGGGCTTCTGTACTGACAAAACCTTCATGAACTACAGCAAAATAAAAGGTGATGTGTCTTCTCTGGGGTAAAACTCACAGTGACCTGCTCTTTCTTTAGCAGAACATGATTTCACGATGACTTACCTTCTTGTTCAGCTCGCAGCTGGCGGAGTCCTTCAGCCTCCACTGGTCTGCTCGGACCAGCAGCAGCAGCAGACAGGACTGGATGAATGCGCCCAGAGTTGCCCGCATCGTAGCTCTCCTCCTTCTCCTTCTCCGTGTCCAAACTTTCGCTTCTCGACGTGCTGCTGCTGCTGCTACTTCTTCTCCCACAGCCGCGGCTCCATGCGGTCGCGTAAAACGAGCTGACAAGTATCCGACAAACCGCCGGACAGAGTCATGCTGCCGCCTTCAGCCACGGACGCACCAGCGCTGCAGCTTCACGTGTGTCTGGGAGAGGGAGAGCTGGTCATCTGGGGGTTTTACGCACGGTCACACTGCTTCTCTCTCTCTCTCCCTCTCTCCCTCTCTCGCTCTCTCTCTCCACACACACACACACACACTCACACTCACCTCTCCCTGTGAGTGTGCATTGCCTTCCTCGGGAGTTTATCCAAAATATTTGAGGATTTCGAGCCCAAATGGACCAACAGGTCCGCGACGCGTCAACGCACCTGAAGCCAAGTTTAGAGGAAGTTTATCTCCTCCTTCTTGTTTGTTTGTTTGTTTGTTTGTGGCACCGGTTGTTGTTCTGTCACTGAGGATGAGTTTGCGCAAACTTCACGTACGAGCTGCGCTGTTCAAGGGAAAAACCTGCAAACCAAACTTCTGCTCAGTCCGCTTGCCAAGTCCTCACTGTGTGTATCTGCGGCTCGGCCTCTCACTCTCTCGTCCGACGTGTGTGTGCGTACGTGCAAGCGTGCGTAATTGTGCGTGCGTCAGGCAACTCCTCTCTACCCCTTGGGTTGCCTCTCTCTCTCTCTCTCTCTCTCTCTCTCTCTCTCTCTCTCTCTCTCTCTCTCTCTCTCTCTCTCTCTCTCTCACACACACACACACACGCAGCAGTAACGTGATTAAACAACACACCACCCCGATGCGTAAAGTCCATTTGCATCATTATAACTGAAGGTGTTACACCATCAGGATTATGGGAGAATCACACCTCCGATTAATGCCAACATTTTACCATTATCCCCCTGATTGATACATTTGAAGTCCTCATTCCAACTCGAACTATCCCACCCCTTTTTTATTTATTTCGGGTTTCAGACGGGTGAGGTGTCCCCTTGTTGTCACCCTATGGGAGGCCCTCAGACAACCCCGGGTGCCAGTGGAGATCCCGTGGATAGATTATCATACCCCTGGTAGTTAATGCCTTACAAACTGGAGGCATTAACATGAGAAAACCAGCAATAACAGCGCCTGTTCCTCTGCCACACATCCGAGCACAGACATGGGAACCACAGAACAGCTCCACCTTGTTTAACGAGGAGCAGCAGCAGCTGGGGCCGGGCAGGTCGTTCACCATGTGTTGACCAAATGTACTTTATTCCTACAGCAGATGATGCTGGGATTCTTTTTTAAATCCTCTTTTTTAAATTTGATATCCCCTTAATTTATTACCTTTTATTTTAGTACGTTCATGTTTAGCCATGGAATCTGTGAAGCACTTTGTAACCTTGTTTAGATAAGTGCTATACAAATAACGTTTTTATTATTATTAATCCCATGTGGCACAAAATGAACAAGCACTGCATTGTCTGCTTTTGTTTGTTGTTTATAAATGCCAATGTCTCAGGGTTTTTCATATTAACTATTTATTTTATTCCAAATTAAAAACAAAATTCAGACACATTTAGATTTTCCAAAGGTTGTGTTTTGGTTGGATAATGTAGATGATCCAGGATCTTTGTGGGCCTATATTTGTTATACCATTTGATTATGGACGCGTTAAAGGTGCATCACTATTTATTAGGACATATACGAAATAAATATGTGCTATCACAAAAGAGTTAAACTACTTATTTTAAAGATCACACACATGGAGTGTCTCTGCTCCAGAAGTCTATGCGCTCTGGTTCTACGCTGCGCACCGTCCCACGTCCCGGCGCGAAGTGGGGGGGACGCAGAGAGCACATGTCCGTGTCGTCAAACTTCTGAGTAAATACAAACCTGTTTGTTTACGCAGAGAAAGAAGGACTCGTGGGCTTAATCTCCGCTGTTCGCTGTTTGCAGACGAATAACAACACGAGCTGGTGACGGGAGGACGAGGCTGCGGCTGCAGGACGAGGAGCAGAGACTGAGATTCAGAGACTGAGATTCAGAGACTGAGATTCATTCATCTGCTCGATGGGAAGAAAAATACATTTCGAGTTTAGAAATGACACTAAAATATAAACGCGTTCACTGACAAGCTTATACATAGAAATGGTTTGTGTTAAAATACACGTGCTCACTCCAAAGAGCAGTTTTAAAATGTTATTATAAGTGTGAAATGTGGACACTTCATTATCAGGCAATCCAACTTTACCAAGATCTCACGCAGCTCCCCCTGGTGGAAAAAGTTATATTCTCCAGCTCTGCACACCCTTCTTCAATTTGGTCCCATTGATAAGCTGAAGCTGCTCTGAGTTTATAACAGGCTCAGCCATTCATTGTGATTTCTGTAAGACTAAGAAATGAGAAAGAGGAGGCAGACGGTGAGGATGAAGGTGAGAAGCAGCCGAGCGTCTCTCAGACACCTAAAAATATTTGTTCCTAAAAAAGGTGTCAGGTTTGATTCCGACCTATTGACCCTCTTCACTCCTCACACTAGGTTGTGGAGAAAACGTCCGTCATCCGTATACAGCACTTTAAATGTCTTCTGCTTGAAGTCCATGTTTCTGTGCTGCTGACACGTGCAATAAAAAGGACAAAAACATTGTGATGGTTGTGAACTGGTTGTGTGAGAGCGTGTGTGTGTGTGTGTGTGTCTGTGAGTGTGAGTCCAATTTCCGTTTCTCAACCTTTTCAAAGATTAAAGAGGAAGCAGCTGCAGGTGTTCGTTTTACCTTCATACGAGGGCACAAACACAGATGAGCATTACAACACACACACACACACACACACACACACACACACACACACACACACACACAGGGAAAGAGCGAGACACCTGTTTTTTATTTCCATTATCCCACCATTCAGCCCACAGAGGCTGTTTCATATAAATACTTATCCAACATCATCCTCTCCGGCTCTGTGTGTATATGTCACATATGTCTGAGGTAAAAAAAAACAAACCTGTTACCTGCTGCTTTACAAAGTCATCATTTGCTCTCTACAGCAAATTGAAACCACATATTTCACTCACACTACAGACTCCGGGGTCAGGATGAAGTCTTGGGGTCAGGTTTCGGGGTCAGGAATTCACTAACCGGCAACGTCACCCTGTCACATATCAGCTCAAATATGTCTCAACAGTCTAAACCCAGATGACGCACACACACATATGGTGCTGATGAGCAGAAGAAATGTCCTATACCCCTTATTTAAATAAAGGTTAACTTAAGGTTTGAATTTCCTGAAAGCATAAAGATGGACGACTCAGTGCGTCAATCACGAGTTTCGGCCCGATTTTGGTAACAATAACAGTGTTTTTCGATGCCTGTTCTCCTTCAGCATTTTGTGTTTGAAGCCAGTTCAAGTGACCTCGCGGTGTGACGAGCGTACATCTGTACATTTCCACTTTAAAGTGTCTTTTTGTGAGGATCAAACAGAACCAGGCTCCTCTCAGGTGTCTCATTCTGCCTCTTTAGAAAAACCTTCAAAAGGATTTCACACTGTGAAATGACCACATACGTTTCATTGATCCTGATCGTTGATGTATTTGATCCTGACCCATACAACCCTCTCTGATGCTCTCAGTAATGATATACACTACCCATAGTCATCATCATCATCATCATCATCATCATCATCATCATCATCATCATCATCATCATCATCAGGGCTTCAATTCTTCTTCTTGTTCTCTGCAATTCTACAATTCTCCGCAATACAAATTGTGATAAATCTTATTGATTTATCACAATTTGACAAATGCCGTCGTCCCAGTTTGCATGAAACACGGAACTCACATGTTATTCACTCTGCACAGAACATCAGCTCCCACACGTGCTGCAAGAATACAGATGTGCCACAGCCTCATCACAGGCTCAATGGACTTTAGATCCCTCCGCTCTCCTCAGACAGCGACACCCTCCATCCACGTGGAGCAGTGAGAGAGGGAGAACTCCAGCAGCTGCTCTGACTCCAGCTGACCCTGAGAGGACAGAGCTGGGAAAACTAAAGGCCCGACCACAGTAATCATGTCTGACACGTGGAGGTGGATGGCGGGACTGTGACCGGAGTCATCTCCCCTGTGTGATGCTCGCTGACAAACCGCCCGCAGAGTGAGCGACTGCAGAGCAGACCCACGCATGTCCTCTGTCGATTCATCAAAGAGTCTGCACGGACAGAGAGGAAAAGAGGGGATGACACAGAGGAGGAGAGAAAACACAGGTCTCATGAACAAACCCGGGACATCCAGCTGTGCCTGGAGAACCTGCAGGTGCTTTGATGATATCAGCTCCAACATTTACATGGTTCCACAGTCAGTTTTGGACTTGCAGGTGTGAAGTGAAGCCTTGTTAATGTGACGGAGCATGTTAACGTCCTGCGTCTGGCAGGTTAACGTCTCCTCGGAGTGAGCCTGACCCTCTGGCAGGGCCCAGCCTGTGTCCTGCACCGGTGCCTATGTAGACGTTCGGCACCATAGTACAAATAGTATTCAAAGAGATGAGCATATAATTCTGTTTCACTACTTCTATTTACTTTGTTGAATCTAATAACTGTTAACTGAGAAGAATCTGGATCTATTTGGTTGTGTTATAGTTCTGTATCTGTTAATCTACTGTGTGGAGCAAAGTGAGTGTGTCCATGCTGACGTCACGTATCTGTGTAGGTGGGTGGAGGAAGTGAAACATTTCCTCTACATGAAGCGACGCCAAGAAAAGTGCAACTGCAGAATTAAGAGATTGTAAAATGGTTTCACAAAAGGATTTAGCAGACATATAATCGTCCTCATGGTTTTTATCATTAATGTTATTGTGCTCCCTATTTAGTCTTTGTAAAAAGTAGCTATGAAGCTGGTTTTGAGTCTCTCCCTCACTGCTTCATGCAGAATACACATCCACATGGAATACACTTATCTTTGAGGATCAATCAGACATCACTGCTGTAAAACATAACTGCTTTCACCCCAATCCACCAGACGAGACGACAAGAATGTGTCATGTCTCCAACACTGTTCATGTTCAAAGATCCATTTAGAAATCTCATGGTTAACAGAGAGAACACGAACTCTCAAAAAGAAAAGTAAAAAGAATAGATCATCTTTCCAGAAAGTATCGTTTGGTCACCTGGAAAATTATCCAGAGACTCAGTCCAGTTTGGCATCGCCGGTCCAGTGAGGGTATCTGTCAAAACCTGTCAGTGTGCAAAGTGTAACTTGGCAGCGTACGTTGATTTTCAGAGGCAGACGTCGAAATGGTTCTATTAATACATGAAAGCGGAGATTGATTGTTGTCAGGTGTCTGGCCAGACTTTGGCCAACAAGCCATCGATTGATTGACATGAACTCCTGAAGAAAGTCCACGGACACCTGAAGAACGCAGAAGGAGATTCTCTATTTTCAGTTTTGCGTTCATCACGTGTTTGAAACGTCACCAACGCACTTGCTCCCTAAATCCTGCAGATAATCTCCTGCTGTATTCTCACATGGGCTCTTTTGGACATTATTCAAAGTGCTGTCAGGAGACACTCCAGAGAACGTCCACAGCAAGTGACTTGGACATTTGCGTTCTACATTTGCAGGTACAGAGAGACCAGTCTGCACAGGAGACACAGAGGAGGAGTGACTTTCCGTAAACTACCAGGTGAATGATAAAAGGAGGAGTGATCGCCGCCATCCAACAAAGGATCTAAACCCCAGTGCGTGATACCTCATCGTGAAATTCTTAATTCGGGATCAGCTTCCTGCTCGAGGAAGTTTTGGTAAATCTCCCACAACCAAAACACTCAGATGTTTTATTGCTTGTGTAAACCGCACCGGGTTACCCTGTGTGGAATGTGTTACACAAGACAAATGTTGATCTTTGTAATCTGAGTAAACAGAGACTTCCTTAAATTTCCTGTCTCTGAGTGGATTCAAAAAAAACAAAACAGTGGCTATAAAAATCCTGATCTGGATTTTCAAAGTTATTCTAACAGTGTTTATTAGAAACATTTACTCGAGAGAAATTGTTTCTAGGGGAGTTTTTCTAAAATCAGACGCTGTTAAACAATCGCAGGAGAGTTGACGTCTGTAATGACATCATCTTTTTACAGAGATGTAACCACAAATCTTCTTTGTGCGAACTGATGAATTGGTGTTTTTGTGTTTCTTACAGTAATCCCATCTATTCTAATCTGCGACTTCCCGACAAAGCAAAACAAACCTCGCAGATAACTTGGCTCCAGTGTGTTTCCTGCAGGGATGCAAACCACATGATTGGTGTTTTTGATATTCACAACACGTTCAGTTTTCTGCTTCTCGTAAACATCTGCGGCGTCTCGTTTCAAACACAAACGGGACGCTAATGGGAAACGACACGCCGTCCGGAGAAGGCGCGACTGCACGGTCAGCTGTGATGGAAGTGGTCGTGTGACTGGGCCCTTAGTCACAGCATCAAAGCAGAAATGGCGCTCATGGTATGAAGCACTTACTGGAATCCGGGGTGTCCTGACGGCTGTGGGCAGACACCCGCGTACCAGACACACACCATCCAAATGTCTGAGGTTCTCAATTACCCTTTCTATAACCAGTAATACATTTTTTATCCATCGACACTGGCCATTTGTTCCACTCTGGGTTCGATTTCTCGGTTTATTGTCACGAACATGACACATTTCCACTTATTTCTATTTCCACTCAGCGAATGCTCAAAACAAAATCGTCATAAAACGTGAAATCTGGCCCGTCGCTCGTCTCCAGCTGAGGTCAAAAGTTGATTACGAGTTGTTTATTGCTCCAAGTCAGAAGTAGGTAAAGAAAATAACAATTATCCTTCCTACTATTATCATTCCAGCTCCACCCTGGACTTCCAGCCCGTCTCTCCCTCTCTCTCTGCCTCTGACGTGCATGTGCATTCAGACCATTAGTTTTCATGATGACACGCTTCAGCTCATGTCTCAGTTGGCTGTCACTGCCAGAGGCTTCAAAGTCAGAGCTGAGCGTTCCTGATGTTGATCTGGACACTGACCTGCACTGCAGAGGCTTCCAGGCTTATCTGGTTTATTTTTTTACCTATAAAAACTCAAAGCTAAAATATTTCCAATCACAAACGTCGCTGTATTCTGTTTTATTTGGACCTGATCAAAGTTGGTAGTTGAAGGACATCTGTTGTGTGTTATTGCTGCAGCGACACAACAGTAGATTCTTTCAAATGATCAGATCCAGAGCAAATATTCCAACAACTTATCCAAGGATTATGGATTCATACATAGAACATATTCCCCGAGGATCCACTCAGAATACTAAGATGTTAATTACAAATATATTTGTGGACATTTTCTTGGCTCGTTTTCCCCTTTGTTGCAAGTCCAGCCGTCGTTAAAAGCCACGGAAACATCTTCATTCATTTAAAAGCTTCTTTGGAAAAGGAAACAGTTCTCATCGGTCTCTCTCTGTCAGTCTGCTGAAGGTCACAGTTACAGGAGTAATTGGTGTCACAATAAAATATGAGTGAAAAGATGACTTTTTAATGGAGACACTCTCATGCTTCATTTCTTTCCGGGATCTAACCGTAGGAGTGTGCCAAGAGAAACAGAAACAGTTTTTGGGGGATTTAATGCGCAGTCTGAAGTTCTGGCTGTATTGTCATAATTAACTCAGAGCAGGGTGGGGGGGACCGCCGGTCTCCAGGGCACATGCAGCCCGCAAGACAATTTGATCCGTCCTGTGAGTCAATTCACAAAAGCCTCCACAGAAATACAATCAAATCTCAAGTCAGCAATTCATGTTTGTCTGTGATAATAAGAAAATAACACAGCACAGTAGACTCTGATTTCAGGGTGGTTCCCCTCTGGCTGTCTGGCTGCAGGGTCCCAGTCAGGGTGAGTGAAGCACACATGTAGCTGTCATGGGTCGTCTCTGACAAGCATCATGCCGACTGTCAAGGAAAGAAAAATAGAACATGGTAAAACTCCGGATAATGTCCGTATGAGCATTATACAGCCGGGTCCAGAGGATTCGGGTTATCACCACTACCTGGAGAGAGCTATGTGCTGCAAGCATAGAGATGAACTTCATATTCTCTCACCCAACTCCAAGTAAGATATTTCCCAAAATATCAAACTCTTCTTTAAAGTGGCCGAACTTGCATGCGATTAAGCATAAAACAACCTCCTCATTCCCAGTATTCAAATTCAAATCCAGAGAACCAAGGAACCTTCTGAAAAGCTTTGTCCATACAATTGCGATTATCGTGCCTGTCACTGAAATCTAATTACCAGTCAATAAAAGAGATGAAAGCTGCACACTGACTCACTCGGGCCGTAAAAAGCCATGAAGCCTCGCTGAGTTTCTCAGTCTCACCTTTGCGCTCGACTTCTAACAGACACCTGTCCGCGGTCAAAAGGAAGGACTTAACTCACTTACACACTATTTTTCCATTAAGCTCGATCGCCATCGCACCAGGACGGGAGCCGCAAGGCCGGGGCTAAGGACGGGGAAGGGTGTGGGGGGGGGGGGGGGGGGGCCTGGAAAACCCGAGCCGGTGTTAGTGCACAGCACGAGGGAGAGAGGATGAAGGAGTGTGAAGGAATGCAGCTGTTCAAACAGCTCTTTGATTTAGTGGTCACCCAGTGTGACTCACTCCGGCTCAAATACCGTGGAGATCACTCAGTCGTTCATCCCTCTGGTCGGCTGCTTTTCTGCTTTGGGCCTTTGTGTGTTGGTATGTGCAAGTTTTTTTTCTGAAAAAGACCAGAGACGGGGGAACTCTGTACAGTATCGGCTGCACCTGAATCTGATGACTTGTACATGTAGTGCAGTTAAAAGATAACGTGCAGTATTCGGTTTCTCCACGTGCACATCTCATATCGGGCTAATGCTGATAGACCTGAATGCCCACGGAGATGGAGGGATGAAAAATGGCGACAGAAGGATATGGCAGTTTTCTTATTTCTCTGTTTTCACTGTGTCCCTCAGTTGTTGACGTCCTTCACATGCAGGATTAATCCTCAACATTGGGACCAAGACAAACCAACTGGAATGTGTTGTCCAATGTAGAAAATGTGATCGGCTTCAGCGGTGAAAACCATATTAAGTCATATTGGCCAGATTGTTTTTCCAGGCAAAGATAAAACATTCGCAATTTAAACGTCAAACCTTGAGAACGATTCACCACCAGAAAGATAATCAAAGTTTCTGTCGTCTTTACTCTATTTCATTCAGTGGTTTTGGAATTTGTACCCGACAAATATTTGATTAATTCCTTTCTTCCGTAAACACTATCAAGAAGCGTCCCGAACTGAATTTTTCAATCTTGGACTTTCAGGGGGAAGCCTTGGTGTGTCTCCTCTATGCCTTAAAAAACAGTTGCATATTGTGGCTTGTCACTTACACCTAGATATATGTGAACCCACAGGCAGAATGTGCACATGTGCAACAACATAAAAGCACTGCTCAATAGCGCCACTAGTGGTCAAGAACTCCACTGGTCCCTTTAAACAGGTTTTTGTTATGAGATAAAGTTGATTTCCAATGTGTTTCCAAAGTCTGGGCTACTAGACGAGTTGTTGTTGGGGATTCAAGTTGATGGTGTCAAGTACCTGCTGAGGAATTTACCACTGCCAGTACAGCAATACTTACATAAATCGTTTCGCTATGTACTGTATCAACGTTGATGTTTTACCGATGACTGTTATGTTGCTGATTTCCATCGTAGCCACAGAGCTGCACATAGTTATACTTGGTTTTTACAAAGGATAGTTCCTTGAAGGCTCCATTGTTGTTTGACAAATATCAGAAGTGCATATTTTCATCACTTTGTCTAAGACAGAACATGTTTCTATTGTTTCAAAGATCAGAATGTTTCAACACAACTTTAATCAGCACAATGTGAATATTTGGAATAATCCTGCACCACTGTTCTTGTAATATCCTTGTTTGACCTGCGTGTGGAGGCTGCTGCACACGAGAGGATAATCGGGACGATTTTAGACCTGATTTGTCCCTTTGACAATAGCGGGGGGATGTTCCTGATCGGGGGTCAGTCGGTGTAGATTATTTGCCCAAATAACGGTGAAGTAGGATCTTAATGCGACAGACTGAGTCGGAGCATCCGCGATCTTGAATAGTAAATATCAAACGTGACAGAAACCTGGAACAGACAATGACTGTGAGCCGAAAGCTGAAATCGTTTCGTACAATCGGCAAGTGTGTGGTCTGACGTTCTGGCCAAATCCTCTAGAGTGTGCGTTCTGACGATTCTACGATTAAAAAATCGGTTAAATCTGTCGTTAATTCTGAGGTCTCTCACGTTTTTTGAGATCGGTAAAGAGTTGAAAATCCTCTAGTGTGCAGCAGCCTTTAGCCTTTCAGAAAACCCACGTCCTCTTTTTTGTTCGATTCCTCGATCTCTGCTCTTCCGTTCACGGGGGGTCGACACAATCTAAAGACCCACTCTGCTTTCCTTTTCCTCTCCGACTGCCTCAACAGGCCGAGCAGAAGGTTTCACTTTCCCTCCGGTGCAGCCGCTCACCTGTGTCCCACTGAAGTCCTGCCAAAAATGATAATGCCAAAGTGGAGAGGTTGCCTCAAAGTGTCCTGTGCGTGTGTCTGTGTGTCAGTGTGTGTCTGTGTGTGTGTGTGTGTGTGTGTGTGTGTGTGTGTGTGTGTGTGTGTGTGTGTGTGTGTGTGTGTGTGTGTGTGTGTGTGTGTGTGTGTGTGTGATGGAGGTTGTGTGTCCACGGGTGCGTGTTAAACTCGCAGGTCAGGTATCCGCCAGGCCTCAGTCCAAAGGCGCTGAAACACCACCTGATCTGTGTTGTCTGATTGTGTGTGTGTGCGCGCCGGAGTGTGTGCATCAATGAGGGCCTTGTGTTATCAGGCCTCCGCCGCCCCCCACCCCACCACCTCCACCCCACCAGTGTGATTGAAATGTAAATTGAAAGTGTCATAAAGCCCATTTTGTCAGCCAAACGCTAAGTTATGAAGAAATAATAACAGGCTCTTTCATTAGGGAAATGACAGCGTGCGTTTGCTCTGATTTTCCTCCCGGTGGAATGTCTCTGTAATTACTTCAATACTGAGAAACAGACAAACGTAGAACATCTGGGATCAATGACAACATTTTCTTTGGATATTGAAAACAATGTTCTTACGCCGACATTTACTGGTAAGAGAAATAACGTTCTGTAAAACTGCTGTTCTGTATGATTTTTCCCAATTTTTTACCGAGTAGCTGACGTTGAACTGCACGTGTCAAACCTCTCTTATTTTCTTAAAGGTGGATCGTGAACAGAAGGACCATTCACTCTCCATCCAAACCACACAACACGAAATACTCTGAAGTCTCACAATGCATCTAGTATGGATTTTATAACTTCATCCACCGGCGGTTGGTTGTTTAATCCACGTTCTTAATCCGTCTCCGCGTTATTCGACCAAATGTCTGCGTAATAGTGAATCAGACACCATGTGGTGGTGTTTGAAATAACAGCACAAGAAGCAGGAGCTTGTTTCTGGACCACAGGAGTGGAATCGTGTCCGTGCTGCCGCTTGTCCACCGTGTTCGTAAAGTTCATGACTCACCGTCTGCCTTGTGGTGTTATTTCATTATCTCACTAACTTTTCCTCAAACATGATTCCCCCCCCCCCTCCTCAGATTCTTGGACGCTGGATGACAAAGTGGAACAAAGTGGAACAAAGTGGAGCTGGAACAGGAGCAAAGGAGATTTGTAATTTTAGGGTCAAACAGAGACACGGTTTTCTGTAGATGTTGGTTTTAAAAGAAAGAAGTTTGTGAACTGACTCAACACATATAAGTGATGTTTGCCCTGTTCGGGTTTTTTTTTTAACTTCTATTGCTGGTCGATGTTTAAAAGTTTGTCTAACATAAAAAATATAACGATCAGAAACAACATCAGAGTGCCTGTCGGTTTATTGGTTGGTTGGTTTGTTTGTAAGTAAGATTACGCAAAAAGTACTCGATGGTTTACCACAAAACCTGGTGGAAGGATGTTATACGGGTCAGAGAAAAACCCATGAAACTGTGGGTGCAAATCATTGATTTCTCAAAGAATAATAAAATGCGGATCTCGTGAATTCAAACGTGGTTTCCTTGGCGGAGATATGAACTATACAGAGTGTGTGTTTTAATGTTGGTGGCTACTTGGTGTATTTATACAATACTTTCCATCTTCTATACATCTGTCCCTAAGACCTATCATAGTAGAATCTGGTAAATCTTGCATCCTTTATATTCATATATGTCCAAAGTTGTAAACAACATCACAGATAATCAAAGCAGATCAAAATAATGGGGACTTACTTTCATTGTCTAAACTTCCAGGAACTAAACTTTGGAAGATGACACCAACACAATGGACTGTAACCCTCCTCTTCCTCATCTCCTTTCACTCAGACCCCATCGCGCTGGAAGTGAGTGAGTAACCAGAGACGTGTATTTTTATTGACTGTGGCTCTCTGCCGTGACACACGTCAGGAGGAAGCACCCAGAGGCTGAGGTTCGGGAGAGAGGAGACGCTCTCAGGAATGAAGGACGGGACACTGATACAGGGAAGTTCCTGCGTCCGCAGCCTCGAGGGCCGAGCGGGCTTCATTTCCCAGGCCGGGCTCGTCTGTGTTTGTGTGTGCACGGACTCGGCAGAGAAACAGATACCGCGAATCAGAACTCACCGTGACGCACGATGGCGACAGAATGTATCATCATCATTGAAATGTTTTCGCGAGAGTGGTTGCAACACATTAAGGATGATTAGCTCAGAGGAATAACTCTGTTCACTCTCTATCGCTATCTCCGGCCAAACCCAGTTCAAAACCCTGGCAGAACAATGAGGTACTTCTCCAAATCGTAACCTGCGAAGGATTTCTGTGAACTGCATGACCAGCTTGTCCCGCCTCTAATGCTGCTGCCGATTAACCGAGCTGCAGTTGGACACGGCGAGAAAGGTTTTTTTAAAGATGTGTCAGCTGTTTGGTTGAGTTGACACCTAATCACCTGCCATCGCCATTATCTAGTTGAACTAAAGCACAATGAATTCTGGGATAGGTTCGTCTGAGAAGGATCCCCCCCCACCCCCCCTCATTGGATCCGTTGAAATGTCTCTAGCTCTACGCCGCGTTGGTCGAACCGAAATGACACGGCCTGGTCTTCCTATTGCGTCACCAGCTTGTCCCGCCGTCACAGATTTCAAAGATGTCTTTTTTTTTTTACATGTTAGCCGTTCGGTTGAGTACTTAGATTTAAAAGTAAATTCTCCTGACGTGTTCGTTTCGCTTTTTGCCACCATTACCTCTTTGAAAACAGCATATGTCATCAAATATTCCCACTGAACACCTAAATCTGATTGACGTCCAAATAGTTAGAAGATCGGTGGATTCAGAATTTTGTCCTGATATTACCAGCTAATTATCTTTTGGAGAAATTGAGGCAAATGTGGATTAATGCAAACATTTGAAAACACTGGCACTAAAAAAAATGGGCCGAATCTTTTCGCTAAAGCAGATTATTGAGTGTCCCGCTCAGTTATTTGCTATTATTGTCATCACAATCTCAGTTGGAGCTGCTGTAACTCAGTTTGTTTTGGTGAACCAGTAATGGATTTACCCCCCCGAGGCAGTGGGTTGAGGTCATGGGTTGATTCAATCCCAGTTTGTGTGGGTATCTTTGAAACCAGACACAAGAACCAACTCCGGGTGGAAACCGATATCATGAGAAAACTCTTTTATATATATATTGGTCATCGTGTTGAATGAAAAGCAGACGCGCGGCCTGTTTTATACAAGCTTTATTTACAATGTCATTTCCAAGTTTGGCAGCGTAGGGAAGCACATCGATTGGTCCTCGTGGGACAGATGCTGAATGAAATCCATCAACCAAGACACGGGTTATTTTCAACCCGACACTTCCTCTACCACTGTCACATAAAGTATGTACACGTGTGTTTGTATAAGAGCAATATAAAACTTGGCAAATGGAAGGTTATTTGCTACGTCGGCAAAGAAAACATGACAAAAATTTTTTTTTAAAAAAAGCAAACACTGCAAACGTCTGGATGAGACCCTGACCTGTGAACAGCCTCGTGTTGTTTCTGTTACAGACTTTTTGGACTGGCCCAAAATTCAGTTAGCAGTCATATAACACTGGAAAATACTGGTTACTCGTTTTTAATGACTTTAAAACATTATAGGTTTTGGAAAACAGCAATCCTCGTTCTGCTCTGACATGTGACTAATGAAGATGGATTTTTAAGTTACAGCAACATTCTGTGCGAAGAAATGTGGCATTAATAAGGTCTCAAAGATGTTTTTTAACATTTGTCTGGTTATAGGACAGTAACTTTCTTGTCTACCCACTATCTCATTATTTGCATCAGGGTAATATTAATAATATACACAAGACACAAAAGCAACACAGACGGTGGCTGCTTTAAAGGGAAATAATGGGGGGGGGGGGGGGGGGGACACAATCTGTGTGAGATATTAAATAACAAAACAAAATGTTTCCCCGCCATCCCTGATACGACCAAACAGTACATGTGTTCCATTATATACAGATTTCATAACAAACCAATGGGGATGGACGGTCAGGATGTAATATAACATCATATTACAAAACACAGACACAATCAGAGACGAGGAAACATCGCAAGAAAAACACTTTGATTTTTGCATATGAATTTATAATGAAAACACTTGTGGGAGAGTAATTTATTTGATATGAAATCTGATCTGTTTTAATCAAGACTCTTTGATTTAACGCAGTAACACATGCATCCGCAACATTTTAAGAAACACTTCTCCCCACAAACAAGACCCCGGGTCTTTGTTGTTGTTGTTGCCGCCACTGAAAACACTGGAAAATCGTTTATAGGGTCACAGTAAGTTCACTAACACTTCAGTGGATGAAACATGTTGAATGTGCTTGTTTTGTTGATGAGGAAACATTCATTTTCAAACAAGTTTCTTCGAGAGCACCGTGTTTTCTAGGAAACCGCTCTCCCAGAAAAGACCGGAGGTGAAAATAAACAGTTTCCTCCTCCGGCTGATCAGAGATGACGCCTTTGTGTCATTTTATATATTAGAAGGAGACAAAACACTTGAACTAGTACAAGTCTTCTCCTCCCTCTGTTGCATAAGACAAGTATTTAATAGTGTTTTGATGTCGCATGGAAATCCATTGTAACAGTATAAGCGGTGAGATATTAATACTACGAACAGAAAACAAATTGAACAACCTTTGCTGTACACGCAGCAAAAAGAATAAATAAGCAATTGAGATAAAAATGCACAGAATGAATTAATCAGGTTACAGAATAAGACAATTAGGAGTAAAATAGGTTAAAAACAGAGAAAGCCCTCATTAAACCTACTTAATCTAAACAATACAACAAGTTTATCATGCGGGTGAGATTTAAGCCGATCTCAAGACATTTTTTCTTTACTCTTTTCAAAACAACACAATAACACTGGTCTTTAAAAAGGCAACACGCCCGTTGTCCTAAGAAGACCACAAAGTCTTTTTTCATTTCTTATTTTACAAATAAGGCACTAAATCGGAGCGTTCGATATATATATGCACTTATACCTGTAATATGCACATATCCTCAGGTCCAGGGGTTTGGGTCTTTCCAACACTTTTATCAACACGCGCTCTGAATATCAAATTTAAATAAGACCGTTATTCATTTTTTAAAACTACACAAAATGTACAGTATGATTCACAGCTACACCAAATTAAGTGTCAGTGTCAGTGATATTAATATTTGTGTCGAGTGAAAAGTCGAGTATTTCTGCTTTGTGGTCACCGCCGCATGTTTAAGCAGTGATTATCCTCCTTTGAGAATTAATGCCAAAACTTTGCTTTTGAAACTGACGCAATTGTTTTCCCTCTGCGACGCCTTCCAACCGCTAAAGCCCTTTCAATCCAACTCAATGAACGTCCTCCACATTAGCCTACGTGAGCTAACGTACAGTTGCATGTCCTTTATTTTTGTTCTATCATATTAGAATTTAGTTTTCAATGTAAAGTGCATTAAAAGTGAGACAAAATGCACTTACATCCTACAAGAGGAGTAACGAACAACCCGGTAGTCAGCAGTGATGCATCTATGTGTATTAAAACCTGCATTTTATGGAGTAACAGATGTTACACTGGCATTAAATAACAGCTAAAAAAAAAGATTCCAAGTGGGCTTAATGGGGGCTTTTCCATGTATACAAGCAGATCTGTAACAATGTTAATCATTTAAAAACTAATTTTTCCATCCTATGCTCCTACTGCAAACTGTCCAAAAGGCCTCAAGGGCAAACCACTAATGCCCCGTGAGCTCTCCTTTAGTCCACAACTTGTTGTACTCCCATAATACTTGTGGTAAAAGCACTTCTACGATCTGGCAGCGTGATGATGAGGAGAACCAGGCAGAACCGCTGCAGAAGATCCACACTTGAAAAAGGGGGAAGCTGGTTTCTTTTTTGTTTTGCAGACTCATCTGCGGGCGACACCTCTCGACCGTTTCTCACTGGAGCCAACAGTCCTCCAACCACGCAAAATCAAAAACAGATATGTGGAGAAATGTCACTGAGGTATCCTGAAGCAGCTCAAGTCTCACACAAGCACCACAGAGAAGGCCTATCAAAGCAAATGGGTCATTCCCAGACTGTCCTCCGCACCCTGTACTCGGCGGCTGCAACATACTGTTGGTTGGATAGTAACAGACTTGATGTGGTGTGGAAGCGCAAGCAGACATGTTTCATGAAGAGCAAGTGGGGGGGGGGGAGAGAGATGGAGAGGATAACAAAGAGCAGGGGAACAAGAGGAGCGAGGGAGCCGGAAGGGTGGAAAACGTTGAAGGAGGGTGAGGGTTTTCTGTTTTTCCAACCACATCCCTCCTCCGGCTCGTGTTGAAGGTTACAACGCATGACACTGCAGAAGGGGGTTTGTTAGTGCTCATGCTGCTGTGCTGGTTATTTGCAGGCTGGAGTCAATGCAAAGTCATGCAAACGGCAGGCGGGCGGGTAGTTCATGCATCGAGAGCCTCTGCCTACAGCTCGGCCACACGGCGCTCGCTTGGCCAGGTCATTGGTGCAGCGGTCATGCAGTGACATTGCTGTTAAAAGGGGGAGAGAGAGAGACATGACAGTCAGAAGACAGCAGCTAGAGTCAATGCCTCAGCAGGTCCGTCACGTTAATAACAACAAGTTAAAGGGTGGGAGCGGTTACAACACACTTGAAATGTTTTCAGACATGCACTGGACACTGGACACTTTCCTGGAATTTTCCAGAGGGGCTGTAGGTGAGAACGTCTGAGTCAGTTGCTCCGGACTTTCAGCGGAACTTACCAGCCCCCTGATAAAATGTCAGGAGAGTGTCTGAGTCTCATGTGACAACGCAGCAGGAAAATGTCGTAATGCAGCTTTACAAGATAAGGACAAAAAACCTAGGAAAACCTTTTCTACTATGACAATGATTCTAAGATGATATGGAAAGTAGCTCTGCTGTGCAATATGGTTTAAGCACCTTCTCTATGGTGACTTATTGGCATCAAGGGAGATTTATAATCTAAATCCTGTTTCAACCGGACAGTACGAGGATCTGAAATTCACAATCTGTTTTATTTTCCTTTGAACACACGTCTTCCTATGTATGAGGGGAAGCCGACCGTGTGTCGAGGATAATAAACTATGGCACACAAGGTTTTGTCTGAGACAACCTGGTAAATGCTGGTAATGATAAAAACATGTGAACGGAAGCATTTCTCACTTTGCTCGACGTCGGCTCCTCACACAATGAAAAGCAGTAAACACTGTTAACACACTGATCTCTACTGAGCTCTGGATTGAACTTTCTCAAACAACCTTCCTTCTTTTCCCCCTTGGGAGAAAAATAATCCTTTCACAATTACGGCTGTTACAAGACAACCTGCGTTTTGTTTTTCAAACCACGTAGTCTCATTAGAAATCAGAAAATGTTAAAATCAAATTAAACATTTGCATGTGATAACCACACATCTTCTCCTATGCCTCCGTGCATTTGTTGCTCTATAACACAATGATAAAACAAAGGAGCAACCTCCTGAAACAAAGCAAATGAAACGTGGACACGTGTGACTGATATTTGCTGTTAGCGTTCTTAAAGCTACATCACGAGAGTTAAAACACAGATAACAGGGAACAGAAACAAATCTGCCAACTCGGGTCAACAAACAAGATGAGCCTCAAACGTTATCACAGGTAGAGATGTGCATAAATACTGCATGAACAGGTAGAGCGGTTCTTCCAAACAGAAGGAGGAGATGCAAGTCCTCCCACCCCTGGGGCGGGTTGAGGCGATTAGCCAGAGCCTATTGAATATGCCGGGGGTTGAAAAAGGTAGAAGCCTGGCATCAGTGGAGTAAAATATGCTTAGTCAGGGGGGAAAAGAGGTGCAAGTTTGGGGTAGTTCCCGGGATCTCTACCTCATGGATCTGATCAAGAAGGGAAAGAAGACAATCAATAGACAGAAAGGAGGAAAACAAGAACTTCCGTCAGAACTGAACGGAGATAGTGTGCCTCAGCGAAGTTCAGCGGATCTGAAAGGTAGTTTGTCGCAGTATTGTTTCTGCCCCCGGTTGCCTTTCTACCTTGTGGTAGCTGGCTGGACGTGGCCGGGATAAGAGCGGCGGGAGCTGGTGGCTTGTCTCTGCCGGGCCAGGAAGGACTGACCGGAGCCGGTGTTGGCAAGTCGGTCCTCAGCCGCCTTCTTCTGAATAGTCATGCCCTGAGGAAAGATGCAGGGGAAGGTCAGAGGAAGTTTCACTAATGGGTCACTATCAGTGTGAAGTATATATATATATATATATATATATAAAGACTCAATAGCACAGTACGAGTTGTTCCAACACCAGAGAATTAGCTGTAATCAGTCCACTGACTGTGATGCATGAGAAAGAGAACTGGCTTAAACACTATATAAGAGCCAATTTAAAAACTCATGAACATTAACACCAGCTATTGATCAAACATGGGAGACAGCAAACAGTGACTACTGAACTTATACAACAGTCTATGCTGCCCTCTAGTGGTGAACATGCCAAATTAGTTATTTTGAGTCAAGAACATGCAATTCATCATGTAACATAAAAAAAGTGTAATATGTTCTCTCTTTCAATGTTAGAGCTGACGTTGCAATCATTTTCAGGACAGTTACTTTAAAATAATGTCTATGATCACGTCTTCACTGCTTTAAATTGACATTTTAATGATTTTTGTGACTGTATTAATACTCTCCTTGTCCTCAAATCCCAGCTCTACATGAGTGTGTGTCACAAATAAAAGGACACATGACTGGTGTCACAGCTACTGGCTGCGTAAAGTCCTTCTTACCATATTGTACCAGGCTGAAACAATCAGTTTCTCCTCGTAATCTCTCTGGCTCTTTGTCTTGTCCATCTCCTTCTGTTTGGAGGAAAAATAAAGACACAGAAATACTCAAGAAAGGATATTTCAGTTTTGTTACAGGTTTACTTTTCTCCAGTGAGCGATCATCTATGAGTTGACCTGTTTACATTGATCTACGAGCTGCTGAGTCCTGTACACGATCATCTCAGCTTTAGCTAATGAATTACCTCCAGTGAGTGTAACATCCTCTCCTTCTCCTGCAGCTGGTTCTTCAGGGCCTGGACCTCTGGACCCGAACCCTGGTTTTGTTTGGGGTCCAGGGTCCGGATCACCTGGAGGGGAAACATTCAATCACAATCACAATCACCCACAGCAAACATCACTGGTTACAGTGCAGAATACAAAAGATATTACTGTTGATCCTATGGCAATAAAAATACACTCACACTCTTGGCTTTTTCCAGGTATTTCTTATATCTCTCCTCCATCTGCTTCATGTCTTCATCTTTCTTTTTCAAGGCCTCTTCCAGATCATCCACCCGCTGGCCTGAGAGGGAACAACACACGTGTTTGACTCAACCCATCCTGAGCTCTTTCATATGCATTTCCGTTCTGATTCAAAAACAGGAACAGACAGCAAGAGACGATGAAAGCAAGTTCACACAGTCCAAATATAACAGGGGCACAAACTCACTGCTGGCGTTGTATTTAGGCTCCATTTCATCGATGAAGGTGTTTTTCTTCAATAGCTCATTGTTCAGCTCTCGTACTTTCTCCCTGATGGAAAGAATAACGCACATATGTTTAAATGATCCAATATCTCATTTATATTTGAAGTACAAAGTCAGCTCCTGGTGTGTGAAATCACTTACATGTGCTCCTCATATTTCTTTTTCAGAATGGAAGACTGAAAAAGACAAAAGGAAAATAACATTAATCATATATTAGAACTTCAACAAACCAGAATCCTTTCAAGAGCCTCTCTGTTGGATCAATGCAGGACCTGCAGCAAAATTTGGCTGCTGCTTTCATTTTTATGCCTGCAGCCACATTTGTGTGTGATACAAGTCCCTGAGATTGTTCAGTTCCACTTCATGATGGAACACAAGTAACACAATTAATGGAACTGGGCCCCTGGGACAATGTGCACGGCATCATAGAGACGTATATATAAAATAAACACAGCGTCTGTCATTTCCCATGGTGTCCAACAGAGGGAAATGTAGAGTCAAATATATTTGGAAATCAGCATCATATCGGAATCTGGATAACTTATATATCTGAAATTTAAAAAGGGGAATCAATAGAGCAGTGAAGCAGAAAGACAATCAGTAATGTGTGGGTGATCACATGATTTCTACAATAATCACAGAGAATATTCAGGATTAGATGAGTAAAGAGTACTGGAGAGAAGTTTCCACACTCAGACTCTGAACTAGAAGACAACAGCATCAAGGAACAAACAGGAGGTCATGTTACAAAGGACTAATCAAAGACGTCTCTATTTCTATCAGGAAAAGATACTGTACCTGCAGACTACTAGTTAGCTATGAGGAAATGACCTTTACCTGTGTGCAGCAACTCAGGGTAAGAAACGCACAGAAAGTCAGTGACAGGCTCAATATAAGGTTTAAAATCTAATGATTACTGGTGGACTTTCAGCCATCAAATGTGAAATATTATTTGCAGAGAATATCCTCTGAAAAATAGTGCAGATTTATTACATTCTGAGTTGTGACACATTTGGTTCAATACAATCTAAGGTCATGAAAGAGCAAAGTTCAACAGAAGGAACTCTGAAATCAAACACATATACTTACTATTGTCTGACAGACGGAGCATTATTTGGAAAAAGAAAACATAAGTATTTAACTGAATGGCAAGAGTCCCAGCCCGGCTGAAAGTGGACGCTTATATTCCAGTGTACTTGCTTTAGGTTCTTTTGCCTAGTTTTGTTTCTCCTGTTTTCCAGCTCAATGCTCTTCAGAAACGCTTGATTGTATTGATCTAAAGCAAGTGCATTTACGCAGTGACCAAAATAGATTTCTGATAGTTTAAAAAAAGGCCACAGCACCAGGTCTTCGTTTTGGATTGCAATAACACATCAACACTCTGCTTACTATGCTCTTACTTCTTTAAACTTGTTAAATACTGAAAGTATTACTGTTCTGTTCATCTTCAGCGAAGAGGAAGGAAGTTAATAAAAACTGATCGGAGGCCTAATCTACACAAACTGACAGAAAAGGAACCGGAAACCCCAACAAAGACCACAAAATGTTTTTGATTAATGTTGATTAGGTAGTAAAGGCGCTTAGTGATCGTAATTGACACACATGCAAGCTCTCTCTCACACAAAAGCCTTGTTGGGTCCAAACCTCCTCGTCCTAAATACCAGTTGTTTCCTACTAGAAACTGGTTCAGGGGAGACAAGGAACAGAGAAGAAGGCCGTTTTCCCTTTTGTGTTTAGGAGCACAGATTAGACATAAGGTTAATATGAACAAAAATAAATTAATGTAATTGATATGTGAGGATTTTAGTTTGTAAACTTCAAGCCAGTCAGATGACACAAGGCTTCTGTTTATCCCAAGAGAAATAATGATTATCTAACGCTACAACATAGAATTTAGATAAAAGCAAACACACACAAAAAAACATGGATACAATAGGTGTTAGAAATGGTTAATGTTAATAAGTTAGTAACAACAAAGGGAAATCAAAAAGGTGTTTTTTCTATGCACTGGCCAGATAAATCATTGTGAGTGTGTAAGGAACTTAAGATAAAGTACCTAAATAACCTTGACCCTTCAGGAGGAGCAGTATACTACAGTCTTGCTGACTATCTATACTTAACAGCTGTGGTATGAAAGGAATTTAATTTTCTTTATATTATCAGTAATGTGCACGTGCACGCACACACACACACACACACACACACACACACACACACACACACACACACACACACACACACACACACACACACACACACACACACACACACACACACACACACACAATAAATAACACATTTTTCACAACTTACATCATCTGCTTGGGAGCCCTGTTCCTGAAGAGACTTTTGCAGCTCCTCCACCTGACCCTGTTCCTCCATCAAGCGCTGATTGATTAACCTTGATAAAGCACAAATAGACCAGTCAGACTTCATAGCTTGAAGAAAGGAAGCAGCGGAGCTATGCAGTGGTAGATACAAATCACAGAGGCAGGCTTCTGACTCAAAGGTCAAATTGATGTTCCAGTATAAAGAAAGGAGATTGATCCATGTTCAAAAACAAGGAAATAATCTCACCACAGTCAAAACTATGTAAAAGCAACAGATATTTCTCCTTGACTGTGAATAATTAATTCTCTTTTCTTTGGCTGTTAATCCGCGTGTTCCTCTGCTCGTCTTTGCCGACCTGTTCTCCGTCTCCAGCTCATTTTTTCTTCTGTTTGCATCCTCCAGTAGACTCTGCAGCAGAGTGATCTTCTCGTTGTCTGATCCCTCCTGGGCCAACTTCAGCATCTTGTTCTCATGCTGAAGACGAATCAAATGTTCCCTGTAATAAGAAAAACACAGAATAATTCATTCCTTATAAATAACAACGATTTGTGATCCCATTTGATTGAAATAGTAATGGTTATCACACACCTTTAATCAGCAATATCTCTTAAAAAACTAATTCTGGTATCATATCAAAATGAATCAAGACAAATGGTTTTAAACTGTAAAAGCTAAATCTTGTGAAACCTACACATATTATGATATAAACATATTTGAGTGAGCATCAGTTAATATTAGGTAAGAAGGCAAATCATGTCTGTACTTGGCAAACCTAATTATTTGACTGGGCAGCCACTTTACTTGCCCATTGATACATCTAGTCTGCACCTTAAAATAAGAATTTTGATAGCACTGAGTCAGAACAGTCTGTTACTCAAGTCTTTCTTTAGGGTGTGGCTGCTGACTCCTTTCCAAACTGAAGAACCGGCTCGGCAGTGGCTAGTCAGTGTTAGGCTGAGGGAGAAGGGAGGCAGAGCTGAGTAAAGGTTCCAGCGAAGCTTATTCGATAAAATATATTAAATAAACTTGACTGGATTTCTCCGGTGGACGTCTGACTCCTGCACTGCAGCAGACAGAGAATAACTGTGTGTTTCCAGCTGTTCATCTGGCTGTGTTCATTTCAGAGAAATCCAGAAATAATCAATCCCAGATGTTGCTTTTAAAAGGCTGCTTCAGCTTTTCACATGCGCTCACTCGAACTGATGACCAACAAATGAGCAAGTTATGTAGTTTGTATCTCTGATAGCTCACATGAAACTTTGCTGAAGCTAAAAACATCTTTCTTTAGTTTTTTGAATCCCTGCTGGATATGACATCTCAAGAAACGACAGCTATCCACTACTCTGCCACTAAAGGCTAACAAATAGTTTGGATTGATTTAACTCAAGTACAACATTTGTTCCATAAGCAGCTTTTGTAAGATTAGGATTTCAAAGGAAATCCACATTGTTCTAGGTTTGCAAACGCTGAACTAAAATCCAGGCACTTTATGCGACCTGAAGAAAACCCAGCCCTCTTGGAGAGCGGCAGCGAGGCTGATGTAACTCACACACAACTATTACATAAGTCACTAGAGGGACGGCTCATTTCAGGGCCCAACTCTCATCTACCTTAATTTGGCAGAAAAAGCAGCAGGGGGAAGAGGCTTGAAATAATCTGGCTGTAGCACAGCAGACACAAACACAAAGCAAGACCCGGAGAGGGAGCCAACTGCCAACCTGTCGTTCGAGAGCACTTTTCAAATTGCTTCCTTAATCCTAACTAATCTGATTTTAACAGGCAACTTGCAATATGGACTTTAAAATCTTAAAAACAACTGTTCTGAAGTAAATGTCTTTTGTGTGACAACATACGGAATTTCGAAGATGCATGTGCTCAAAATGATTTACTGCTGATATTTATTCCTATGTAAAATATAATATTTACTTTTCCCTAACTAATCTAATAAGTATAATTAAAATAAATGATAGTCATACCGAATCTCTGGGGTGGTGATCTCAGCAGCCAGCGAATCTGAGCCGTCGTTGCTGACCAATGGGAAGAGACCTGGGTAAACAGATAGTGTTGTTGTTATTACATGTCAGGGCAAACCCGACTCAACACAAGCTCAACTACTCAGGTTCGGCTGCATTTCCTCACTAGATGTAAGCTGTCCCTCCTGAGCCTGGACACAGTGCAGCTCCTCAATCGTCTCCTTCAGCGAGTCTCTCTCCGTCCGCATACGCTACAGAGGGAGACAGAGAAATCCGTATGATTGCGTGATACAGAGAGCATAAGAGAAATAATGAATTTGCCATATGTCCAACTGTAAGAAACTGCAGGATTTGAAGGTAATTTACAGCCTTTGGTCTTATTTTAAAGACAAAAAGTCAGAAACATTGATCTGGTTGTAATATATCTGAACATATTTTGTCTTAAAAATTTCTCAGAGAACATTAAAACATGCAAACTCCACACAGAAAAGCAACAACTGAACCAGACTTCGAATCCAGAACCTTCTCAAGTGACAATGGTAACCACTGGAACACCGTGTGGAATATTATGGGCTTTTCCCATGAAGACTGTTTTTGATCATTCCAGTTTCACTCAGTTGTTTATTAAGGAAGTGAATCAAACATACATCTTTTTCTTTTTGTAGGGAGTCCACTTTCTCTTTGACGCGTTTGTACTCAAACTCCATCTTGTCGGCCTTTTTAGACTCTTCCGACAGTCTGTTCTGAAGCTCAACCACCTGCGCAGAGTGAGAACAGTTGGAAATGAGATGTTATCGATGCGCTAATGTAAATTAAAATGTTTGCGACATGGCTGTTGATTGGGTACCTGTCTCTTGTACGTCTCCAGCTGGCCCTTGGTGGCATTTGCCTTCCGTAGCTCTTCTTCCAAACCGACGTTGGTCTGCATTAACACTGTGTTCTTCTCCTCCATCAGTTTATTCTGAAAAACAGTCAAGGAAATATAAGAATCAATTGTGCTGGTTTATATGGATATTTATGCACTGTACGTCTGTCTGTGTGTGATCGTGTACCTGTCTCCTCAGAAGTCCCATGTCCTCCAGTTTCTTCTTGTAGTGTTCCACTGTCCCCTCCAGTTTGGACACTTTGTCGGATGAATGCCTAGAGGGGGGAAACAATGAGCGGTTTCATTTTGTGAGGTTACATAAAGCAGAAAGCTTTACTAAAGCTCTGTTTGTGGAGCAACATGCCTGAAACAACACATATCTGATATAACAGGATAGTGGTTCCAAAATGAAATATTTGGCATTTGTCATCTCCTGGTTTTTTTCTGACTGTAACACAATGAATGCTTACATTACATTTTCCAACTTACCGAAGAACATCCATCTCATCCTTAAGAGACTGGGCTTCATCAGCCAGTGACACAAGCTCTTCGTTCTGTGACTTTACATCCAACAGCTCTTTCTCAAGCTCCTCACACCGGATCCGGTAGTCGTCTTTCGCTGCCTCCAACCTAAAATGAATTAGAAACAATAATCATCCTTCTAATTCAGTAAAGCCAGTGCTCACTTTTCAAGTAACAAAATCTCCGTCCATCTCCCCACCTGAACGTTTCTTCCTGTAGTTGCTCGAGTTGTGTCTGCAGCTGGAGGTGTCTGCGTCCAGCTGGGCTGTTGATATCCTCTATGGAGTCCGACTGGTTGAGTCTCTCCATCAGGACCTGGTTTTCTGCGAGTAAACTGCTCTTCTCCTCTTGCAGCGCTGCCACCTGGGGAAAGGGGGGGTGGTGAAGAGAAGGGGAAAGAATGGAAGCATGAAGGAAAAAGAATAAGAAAAGGAGCAGAAAGGGCAGAAGGAGACGGTCCAGTGGTGAGATACAAGATTAGATGAATAGGGAGAAGAAGGGAATTGGATGAGAGGAAAGTGGAAATAGAGGAAAAGGCAAAAGGGAGGATGGAATGATAAATGAAAAGGTTGTTAAAAGGATAGAGGAGAGGCAGAAAAGGGGGAAACAAGTTAGGAGGGAGTGAGACTAAAGCTTTCAAATTGCATCTGTCAACATTTTCTTTAAAACAGGTTAATCACAATCACTGCAGCATCAACCGCAGTGAGGAAGCAAAGACACACCAGACACACTAACATAGCAAATAGGGCTGCATATGGTTTGATGTTGTCTTGTCGTTGTGATAGACAGGGAATCAAACTCCACACAAAGCAAAGCAGAAGCTGGTTATTTTCACTGCTATTTCCACCATTTCTAATCCCTGGTTGCTGTTGGATTCATTAAAACCTAAATCAATAAACCCTTCATAATATCAGGACTATTAAAACAAACTTGACTTGCTCTATGAGGTTGTAACCTTGAGCTTGATCTGGTATGAGTGTTATCCACAAATGACATAGCAACTGTGTAAGTGAGGAAGTGAGAGGGATCATATCGAACGTCTTGTGACACCAGTGCAGAGTACTTTGGGTTTCACTGTATTCACTTGTGTTTTGTTCAAAGTTCAATGAGTTTTCTACTAAAGAAACTGAACCAGTTTTTAAATATATTTGATAGCTGATTGTTTTTTTGTTTTGACACTCCTATGTGTGGAATGTAAGCCATTTGATTTGGTCAGTGACACTGTTATGTGGAAGCGTCCTGGGAGAACTTGCACCAGTGTGAAAAATCAGTGGAACAAACTTCATCAGTAATGTAACATATTAATAACACACAATCTGTCTATATGTGTCATATATCCAACCAACAGCTCTACTATTTAATGACTCCTTCCTATTGGTCCAAAAACCTCTTGCTGCCTACTGTTGCTGTGGGACAGTACATGAAACACGACAGGGTAAAGAGGCAGGATGTTGTCGTTGAAGGGGGCGACATCTGACACACCCACACAAGACTGGAGTTGTGGCTGGTGTGCAACGAGAGGACCGTGTGTATACGTGTGCACAAACACTTGTGCATGAACGTGTACACACACATGCACACATAATCAGGACAAGGGGAGATCTTGGTTCCAAAAGGGATGCTGGTGCAAGCAGACTGAGAAAAAGATTCCAGGACTATTAGACACACCACACACCATGGATGGAAGGAAGAGACGGAAAGAAGAAAGTTTGGATTTACCCTCTCTTCTAGCTCATTAAACTCTAACCTCAGTCTATCACGCTCCTCTTGGACATGGAGGGCCTTTAAAGCAAGGCACACAGTATTGAAAATAGTCAGGAAATAAGAGGAAAGTGATTGAACACAACAAGAGAGCAGGTTATTTAATGTACAGCTCCATTTTTCTGAAGTAGCAGGAAATAAATTCTAAATAATGTCAATTATGATTAGATGAGGGATATATCATCTCTTCATTTGCCACAATTTATCACTGTTAAGGTTGATGCTGTTTAATTAAATTCATACAGAAAAAGGGAGCTGCTTTTAAAGAAATAAAGCATAACACAATTAGATAGTGAATGTATTCAACCTAAAAAACTATTAAGAACGCAACCGCAAACAAATGTTCATTACCCCATGCAATGAGGTTATGTTTACACCCACATCCTTTGATTTGGATCTTAAAAAACAACACACAGACACATTTATCGTGTTGAGATCAATTAATTTGAAATTAGAATTATCAGATTACTTTATTCCCTCATATTTGTTCTGTTATAAAAGCCCCACAGACCTGTATAGGGATGTTTGACCTTTGTGGTGTGTTCTACTTTATCTCTCCTTCACCAATTTACTCTATGTCGATAAAGATCAACTGTGTCAAATATAATTTTAAATGAGGAGAAGATCATTGTTCACAAATAATATTTAATGCCTGATAATCGGAAGTTGGAATTGGGCCTTTGGCTACAGCAGCAGATGATATAAATGTTTCAAACAATGCTGTTATTTGATTAATATCTATGATTTAACTGGGATATTAGTTTCAGCATCGCATAATAACCAGCCACAAATAATGTTATCCATCTTAATATCCAATTATCCACACACACACACACACACACTCACTTTTTATTAGTGTCATTCAGACATATGACTTATGTCTGTTGTATAAACCAGCGTTCAAATAACATGGAGGATTACAACTGTGTGAAACTAACCTGCATGTCAAGCTCACGACACCTCTGGGCGATCTCTTCCTTCGTAGACAAAGCATCGTTCAGCTCCTCAGCTGTTTTTTTCAGCTGAGAACCGTAAGAAATCACAAAACAGTCACAGTTCGTACACAGGAATAAATGCAGAGTAGCAGAGGTTTGAAGTTAAGTTTGTATTTCAGCAAGTATAAAGAAAACTTAAGAGTTTAAATTATGAGTGTATTTCTTCTTGAAACTTGAGATCCCTTCGATGCCACTGTTAATAAAGAGAACTGAATTGTGATGAAACCCTGCAGGGTTCAATAAAGGCTCCATACCTGTCTGTCTAGATCCACGTATGATTCATTTCCTCCCGTCACCGGAGTCTCTTTACTCATCAGCTACAGGAAACACACAACAAGAGGTTAGAGGATGGAAGAAATTGCCTGGTTTGTCAACCCTGCTCTTGTACAGGATTAACAGCTGTATTCTGCAGATGTGTCAATTCAATTACACCCACAACCCTGCTCAGAGTAAAAAAAGAAATCTGACTAACCCCACTGTGTTTTCATTAATCAACTATCAATTGCAAACACTATTTAATCCAGGTCTAACGAGCTTGATAGTCTAACCTCTTGGATGGCTGTCATGACAACGTGCTGCACCGACTCCTCCATCATCATTATGGTCTGGATGTATTCTAGAGAAAAAGAGACACAGTTATGAGCCAAATTCAAGTTTCGTGAGATAAAAGACAGACAAACACAATATGGAATACGCACCTTGTTTCTGCTCACAGTTGACAGCACAGCCCAGTATGAGTTGCAGCATCCTCCCAAGTTCTGCTGCGTCAGAGTGTTCTCCGATGAGGTTGACATCTGGTAGTGTGAAGTCATTAATGTGCTGGCCTAGGATCTTGAAGGGGAGGAAAACACGTTATTGGGTTTTAAATAATAATTTTGTAAATATTCCATCAATGAAATTTGGATTATCATGGCCTGTATTGTGCTAAAGGGATTAAGAGTGGCGAAGGGGCTCATGACATCACTGTATACAAAGGGTTATTGAGTCTGAATATTAGGCATTTTTATTTCAAAACGATTACGGAAGATGGTTCTTACCTCCTGGTTATAGTCGAGGATGCCTTTCAAAATTTTCTTTAGATTGCTGATCTGAAAAAAGAGAATACTTATGTAGACATTTACCCAAAATATTAGAAATACCAATACTAGGGACACCAACTGAGACTGACAAATATTATAAATATATAAATATTTATCTAAAACTATGCAACCTTTGACATAAGACCAAATGGTGGCTGATCCTTACCTTTAACCTCCAGTTGTCCCCGACCTCTGGCTTGATTCTACCAATCCAAGTGTCACTGAAATACACTATATCTCTAAATGATGAAGACAAAAGAAAAAGCGACACATTAGGTTTTCTTTAGTTTACTTTTGTAAATAGAAATATAAAATCTAGTTTGATAAGAGGGCCATCTTCTTTAAGGAATTTGAATGAGAAAAAATGCCAGCAGCGATGGAGTCACAGTCCTCCTGAAAATGTCAGTATGTTTGCTCATTAATGTAAATAAACATTAAAATATAGATTTTTTAAATATATCTCAGTATGCACAGACATATCAAAACACATGGCTAAAGAAGGGCTTTTATAAAAATACAATACATGTACCACATACACTTTCACAGAGTATGTAAACTTACATTTTCTGTAGAGCTTGGGCCATGACGATGCCACTCGTCAAGTCTTCAACCGTCTTACATGGAGCCTCCACTCCGAAAGTCTGGATCTAAACAATAAAAGAGACACACAAACATTTTTTTTATGAGATTATTATGTTGACCTTCAACGTAATCCGCTCAAAACATTCATCAAAGACTTTACTGAAAAGCTGTGATGCCCTCTTTCCCCAAACACCCTACCATTCACACAAATGAGGACTTAATTATACTCTTGTGGACGCACACAAAAATCTGCGGACACCAGGAACATGTAATTGTTCTTATTATAAAGCTCTCTAGTCCGCTTGGAGTCTGTGGACTAGTACACATGCACAGTTGGCGTCTTTGTATTGCAGTGGCCACGTTGGAGGGGAGCTGGGAGTCCGCACAGAGCCTCGCATGCACCCGCTGATAATGAAGTTTATGTCAGACCCGAGAAGACTTGCATACTTGGAGATGAACAAAGTATGACACTATCTCTACACACATTCACTCCGACAAGCTGCCCTGAATAACCCCAGTCTTTCCCTGTTGGCCACTAAGCAGCACCAGAGGGGTTGGGGGTTACTTGCTCAATGGTACTTCAGTGATGGCACTGAGAGAGGGGCGAGCGCTGCTTTAAATATATTACATAATGTTTGGACCAAACAAGACTGAAGCACATCCACTTTATCTTTCCTTCCAGTTATTACACTTGGCCTGTCTTTGTTCCCGTTCTCTTCTCCACGCTTCCTCAGGGCTAAACGTCTTCTGCCCAGACAGAAGTCAATATTCCTCAGTCCGCGTGCCAAAAGAGGAGGGGAAACTGAAAGCAGGAATGTTGGAGAAGGGACAAGAAGAAAATGACAAGAGAAGATTGAAATTCTGCCTGCAAGGACGCCGTCATGCCCGTCTCACGTTTCATTACATGGCTCCAATACGACACAGAGCTCAATGAAGAGCAGCTAAAAGTGTTGGGTAAGCAAGGATGTGTCACTTTATCCATTGGAATCTAAATCCCCCGCTGAGGAAATATTGGCTGTGTTTACACAATTTTCTTAAAATAAACATGATGCAGGAACAAAACCCTCTCCAGCTACTGACTTGACTGGTGTATTTTTTCAAATAAGTTGAAACAAGTATAACAAGTGAATAAATTCACTGCGCTTCATTAATTCAACTCGACTTTACAAGTCTGGAATATCGAGCAGCATTTTGTTAACCCATGAAAAGCAAATAAGAACATTGCATCGTCATATATTAGCAAAGACAAAGAGGGATATTAGTATAAAGAACTTTGACACGGCACTAACAGTAACATGGATTGTTTTACCCTCGATTCACTAGTGAACATTATGTGTAATGTCTCCTCTTAAGTGTCAGCTTGAAAACATTGTCGCCATATTTTCAAAATGCTGCAATGACCATTACATGACCTCCAGGGGGCTAATAATAGGGTCAGTCTCTTGGGGTATAACCAGTGGGCATGAATAAGCAGTTTGAAGATTTGATTTGGTCACTGGTTTAAACTTGCTCGACTATTTTAAAAGGCCTCTTTTTGCTGCTGCATGATTGTGTGTATGACAGCTTTCAAATAAACGACCCAACAACCAAGACAACCTTCCTACATCTGTATTATTATTCCTATTTCTATACTTTCTGGTGTTTCTGGGCAGCCAAGTACCAGAGAGGTAGCGGCTTCTCTTGAGAATCAGTCCAGCAGCTCGCGGCTGAAGCCAGTCACCGGCCCAGAGCCAACACACAAAAGGTCCAAAACAATACCCACCATTACACAACGGTCATTACCAGTGGTAGACTGAGAAAAACCTTACCCACTTCAATTACCCACGCAGAGCTCACTCCATCAGTTCAGTTACAAAAGTCCTTTACTGTGATACGACGTTATCTTTTAGTACGGGCTAGATTCTGATGTCCTGTGTCTGGATACCGAACGAACACAATGCAGGTGACTACCGTTTGAACTGTTGTTGTCAAAAGTGCAGCATCAATTTGTTGAAACACAGATGAGAAACAACAGCATAATAAACATGTAAGCAGCACGGGCACTTTGTTGAAAAGAATTGAATAAAGAAAGCACCGTGGTAGAAATTGGTTTCATCCACACCTATTGTTCTGAACATGACGATGGCTCTCCACTGCAGCAACGACCTGCATCACTTCCTTTAGCAGGAAAGATGAAGGAAAGAAAATAAAGGAGGAGCCAGCCCATCAGAAAAAGACAACACACAGCCACCAGAGGCCTTGACAGAAACACGACAGCCAGTCAACAGCTGGTATCTACACACTGCTGTAAAGCATTTGTGAGAATGTGATTTGTAATGCCTCACGCTTGAGGTCAGGCCGGACTCTTCATCAAGACCTATCTTTGCTGATGAGTTATGGTGTCACCTTAAAGCCACTGGCGACTTTGGGTCCAACATATCTGTTGCATTTTATAGACCAGACGTCCTGTCTTCACAGGGCTCTGTAGCTGTATTTACCCGCTAAACCATTGTTCCCGAGCATCAATACATTCTCGTGGCCACATGAGCCCTGTACGCTCGACTGCGTTGATACATCAACAAAACTGTAGCGCGCATACCACTGAACTACAAAGCCTTTAACCGAGACATATGCCCATGTGATGTCTCTGGAAAAGCACAGGGGATCGCTGCAGGTGAGTGGCTTTATGCTGTTCAGGACATTATGCAGGGTTGTGTCAGTGTCAGTGAATGAAGCCTGTTTGTGCTGGCTTCATAGGAATTACTGGCGACACACGTGAGTTGTACGCTGACAATTTATTTATTAGTTTTAATCTGACGTTTGTCATTTAAACCTTTTTGGTAGTTGGCAAAAATAAGCACATCTGCCATTAAAGCCGTCACTCACAGCTGATTGTACCGCACATCTAGAGCAGTTTAAAGTTTATAGAATATCTCAGATATCTCTGGGCTAAACCATGTCCCGCGTCACCGGGGGTCACCTCCTAATCAGCTTATTATGATCGTATCAATCGCTGAGCCTTAGAGCACTGATCACAGAGCGAAACAAGGTCAACAACCACTACTGCATCTATCGAAACATATAAATATCACAATCTCTTAAGATTTGCTCAAAACGTAGATCATCGACGTCTTCAAGATCGATCCCAATATAAAATCCTCAGATCCTCCACCTCCAGATGCCTTTACTACACATCCGAAATACAGCGGTTTAATGCATCCAGGCCAGCACATTTATCAGCAGATGGGTTTTCATATAATTTATAGCTGGAGGCATACTTAACTTTTGACTGTCACAACGCGTGTGAGCTGCAACACAATATTGAAAACCAAAGCACCAAGTGACCTGAGGCATTCTGAGGTTCTAGTTTAGTTTAAGATTTGCTTGTGTTCCGTGGTCTTGCCAGATTACAATCAGTCTGCTTTGATCACATCATCTATGGCAATGAGCTAAGAGGAAAGATAAGAGCGCTTCATTACAAGGAATTACTAGAAATTCATGTGTTCCGTTTTGAAAAGGTAAACTACAGGTTTGTGGATTCAGTTGGGGAAAGAGTTGAGCTGTGGAAAAAGCATGAACGAAAAAGTGCTGCTGAAGCCTCTGCTTTCCTGCTGCTCTGCGTGTGAAACTATTGCTGTCATGGGTTCCCAATTATTCACATCAGGGAGTGTGAGACACAAATATCTTACAGGATAAAGTGACACTGTGACTGTTGCGACTTCACAGTTAACAGGTATGAGAGGAATGTTTTCCTGCCACATCATTACTAGGAACTTGTAGCGAGGCCATTCTGAGTCGTCGTACATAAACCAAGCAACAACAACAACAACCAGAGGTGGAGGTGACAGTGACGTACTAGGATCCATATCAGCTGTGACTGTGCATCCACGAAAGTTACTCTACATTTTCATTGATTTCTCAAAGAATTATTCATGGATCTTGATGAAACCCATCAAGTCTGTTTAGGGGACTGGGATATATGAATCAGATTCAAATAAAAATCTGGATCTAGTGTATTTAAATGGTAATCAAGGGACTGTCAGGACTTGGTGGAGGTATATCCTCTCTGTGTCCTTCTAATTTTAAATATGCCTATATTCTATTCCAACAAAGAGTCCCCAAACAAAAACTTGACTTCATCGTTTCCGTAACGTACATTAAATACTTATTTTTCATGTCGAAGCTCTAAAACTCCTATTTCACAGAAGGAAATATACAATTTTAATTTCAAGTTTATATGGCCGATGAGGTAACACATGACTGTGCAGGGAGCATGGTAAGTTTACCTTAACAAAGCTCCACTATGACCAACACCACATGTTATCACTAGACACTGACATTTATGCAGGTTGTGTATATTAAACACATCTAAGAACCAAGGCAGTTTCCAGCAAGTGTCATTTCAGCCAAACTTGTCACTTGCCAATGGCTTTCCCCATCTATGCTGTAGGTTCCATGATGCTTGACGGCCTCAACCACAACATGTTGGCGACATTATTGATGCTACTCTGCAAACGCACATTCTGATTATCGCTGTCCCGGCTCTTGTCACAGAGCTGCGTCTCAACAATGTAAACACGCACCACCAGGTAGCAGCACATGATCCGTTAAGCTGATGCCTTGGTTCCACCCAATCGCTGTTTTCAAGCGTTGACTGCAGACATCCGACGAGAGGCTACAGATCCACACAAAACCAACAACCAGTGAGCTACTTGCTGATGTGGATCAGAAGGAGGGATGGGGAAGGCAAGGCGAGGAGAGTGATACACGAGACAACAATGACAGGAATTCAGACTCGAAGCAGACGCCGCGCTGTAACGTTATATCTCCGATCCAGATGAAAACAAGCGGTAACACATGAGCTGAAACACGGCCGGCGTCTCTGTCGTTTCGCCCCTGGGACTGGAAAAATACGACCGAGCAGTGGGAAAGTTGAGCTGGCAAAGGAGCTAAGGAGCTAGCTAGCCTGTAGCCACCCCCTGACAGATGAGGGCGGTTTGCTGGCGAACAACACATCAGCAGCTAAAGCAGCTAAACAGCTGGCCTGCATACGTAACCAGCGTCCGCCCGTCGTCTCCCCCGGTCTGCCCCGTTAGCTCGGCCAGCTAGCGTTAGCTCTGGGGGCTAGCTAGCGGCGCCGGAGAGCCGCCAGCCTGTCACTTCATCACGTACCCACGTCAGGAGGCTTCCACACAGCTCCATCCGATCCAGCGTCTCCGACCGACTCATCGTTAGCTAACCGCGGCTGTGTTGGAGCGAAGTGAGCCTGGAGTTTAGCTGCCCCGCTTCACACGCTCCCGACGTCCGCTGCTCGACTGTCTGGTTCGCTGGCTCCGCTGCTCCGGCGTCCGCCAGAGGAGGGCCGTCGGTGGGGGGGCGGAGTCTGTAGTAGAGCTTAAAGCGGTAGGTCACCTATCTGCTCAGCGCTGTGCAGATGGAGGGTGGGTTCAGTGTTCGAGTCCCTAAAGCACTTCGGGAGTTTCAGGGGTAAACAGTGTTGCAGCTAAATCAAATGCAATAGGAGTAAACGGTGAGTGATTCTTAAAAATGTGAAAAACCATACTGCTCCTGTGGTGTCATCCAAGTGTCCGAAAACCCCAAAACATGGTGCAAATGACGCAGTTTCAAGTTGAATTTGAATATCTGGGCTTAAAGACAGAAGCAGTATGGAGGCGTTTTCTTTTTAGTTTTTTCTGCCATTTACTTCAACTCACAGGTCACATTTGTCCGGAGCATCAACGGAGAATGACACACGCCACCAGACTCAATAAATGAATGTCATGACAGGGATCCAAGGAGCAGTTGACCTCCAACCAGAAGGTCGGCTGCTCGAATCCCAGCCCATGCCGAAGTGTCCTTGGGCAAGATGCTGAACCCCATAAATGGCCGCTCGTAGATGTTGAATGCAGGTGGTTGTTTCATAGCATCAGTCACTCAAGGGAATTAAGGTGGAGGGAGAGGAGGTAGAATATACCTCTAAAACTGTGTAGATGTCAGCTTATATCATGTAATATCACAGTTGTGCATTGTGATGTGTACTCGGGAGTATGTGATGTGCAGTGGCACATTGCACCAAATCACTGACTCTTCCTTCGGCTACAGTATTTTTCTCACAAGATTCAGACTCCCATCGAACCGGTTCTCAGCTGCAGAAGCATTTACGACACGTTGCTCTCATTCCCTTCAGTTTACCTATCACACACAAGGGGGGGGGGGGGGGGGGGGGTGGTTGTGCCGACACCCTGGAGACAGAGTGGAAGAGACGCTAATGAGACAGTGGTATGTATGTATATGTGTTTGACTTGTGCCACACCTTAACGTGGTATTCCAACTGGGACCTGATAGGGTTTTCTATAGGAATCTGTTGCTGTCAAACAAACTGAATGAAGGTTTGCTGGCTCAGCAAATAGAGCCCCAAGAAAGCGAATGGCCTGGATACAGTTTCAGCTCCCACTCTGATGCAGCCATTTTTTAGCCTGAGAGTCAAGACCCCTTGTGGGAAGAAAAAACCCCAAATATATCTACAAACGTTTCCACTTCAAAACACCAAATAATTCAAAAATTAAAAGCTTTGTGACGTGGATGGAGTCGTTCAATCACCAACGTCTGTACCACATCTGTATTAACTGTAGAGAAGCGATGTATACTTTGAGATAGTTATTACATTTTCAGAAGTTGAGTGATTTATCGATCGAGACCTTTGGTTTGGCGTCTTTTTGTGATCAAGGATGACTTCATTTGTTGATAAAAATCCACTTTTTTTCAAATGATCATGTATCAGACAGGTTGATATGTGCAGATCTCATTAGATGCAACTTCAGCAAATAAAATAATTCAGTGATTTTTACACAAAGGCTGTATTTTGTATGTCGTTGTGAATATGCATAGTCACTGGTTTATTCCATAAGTGCATCTTCAGTGTAATTGACCAATCAAGCTGTATAAGATAATATAGTTGTTGTAACACTCAGTTGTCTGGCAGGTGACAACATGGACACAGCAGGAAGTAAACTTTAAATGCATATAATTAAGACAGAACATTCAAAATCATATATCACAATATTGTACCCATTATGAACCATATGCACATTTAAAAACATGACTGCTTTTGGCATAATTTCAAAGAATTGGCTGAATATCACGATAGTTATTCGGTTACTGCACCGATTCAAAGTAGACTTCCTCCAACAGCACATCCTTCCACAACCCTCAATATGTTGTATCAGTGGTGGCCTTGACAACATTCAACCTATGAACCATTAATGAGGAATTCTACAAACAGAGTCAACGTTCTCACAGCTCATTCTTCATCCAGCGCCTTTCCAGTGATGAAGTAACACCCCAGGCTTTCAAAGTGAACACCTCAGAGAGAGCCGGCGTTATTGACGAACTGTCCTTATTACATTTACTCAGTCTTTATACGCCCACACATCAGCTGCTGAGTTCTCCTCTTCCCCGAGCCTGCAAGCTAAGGCCACCTTTTTTTTCCCCCCGAGTGAGCACCTAGCCGTTCAGTCTCTGCGTAACCACCTCCCTGTACATGATAGAGATATACACGAAGAGAAGCAGGATTACAAAGAAATCATCCATGAAGCCCAGGAGACCGAAAAGCGCCTCGGGGAGGATGTCGAGCGGCGAGGCCAGGTAGGTGAGTGCACCAACGATGCAGAGGAGAATTCGAATCCTGAACATCCAGAAGAGGCCGCCCATGGAAAACATCTCCCTGAAGGCATGACGGAGCAGAGTGGGCACATCTCTCAGCCGGTCCATAAACTGAGGAAACAGAGGAGAGGAAATATTATTAAATATTGTTCGAAATGAACTCCCCTGAACCATAATGTACTGTGCAAGTCAGTACTTCATTTGATAGTATTAGAAGTATCTCTTAGCAGCAGTGAAACATATTCCATGCATTTTGGAGGGAAAGTATCTGATAAAATTTTAACATCAATGCAAGGACAACGGAGGCGTCTCTTGTAGCATCTTCAGCATATTATTATATAACAAGAATTGCTATTTGCTCGTCACAGCCTAAAAATAAATCTGCATGTATTATACTCACAGATCTCGGCTGGCCTGAGAACCTGCGGTTGTAATCGTTGATGTCTCGTAATATGAGTTGAGGTTCTGCCTCGCCATCCTGGACCCTCTGAGGAGAAGCGTGCTCATGAAATAGTGGGAAGAGCAATGTTACCTGGGAAATGAGAGAAAAATAACCCTTAATACATTAATGCTCAAGGAAATAACTCCATTACTGGACACATATAAAAAATAAGTGAGAAAAGAAAGAGTAACATTGTGATGAAAAGAGACCTCAACCTTGGACTAAGCAGGTGGGAGAGGTTCATGGGCTTTCTGAGGGTCAGATCAGGTCTATTATCACCACTTGTTATTGATAGTGATTTTGACAATAACAGAAAACAATCAAACTGAAAAGGTATTTCAGACCTGGGAACAAACAAGTGCAAGTCTTAATAGATGAAATATTAGTTTCACAGAATGTATCTTTATGGATGGATGTGCAAACAAGAGACAGTAAGAGCTACCCGCACGTCTGGCATGCAAAAATAATCCAATAACTATTCTACAGCCAGGATTTATTACATGCCTCACCATTTGTCTGCAGATGGGGCAGTTGATAGCACCCAGCCAGGTGCCATACCTCCAATACGCTATAATGCAGGAGCCTATGCAGGAAAACAAAAGGCACTAAGTACACAAGTAACTACTTTAAGATATATATGCAAATTAATTCTATCTTCATTCTGATTTTGATATGCTTATTACGTGAAGGTAACCCATATTAACTAATACATACAGCTCTTCTTCATAAAGCAAAGGTCTATTTTTACATTCGGAGTATTTCCAGGATCTGTCCATTCATCTTACCACAGAAGAGATGTCCACAGTTGGTTTCCACAGGCAGAACAGCCTGCTGTAAACACACAGGACAAGACATGTCTGTGTAATACTGCTGCCGGGCCTCCGCCTGAGGACTTTCATCCTGAAAATATAAAACAAATCTTTAAAATCATAATCATAGAACAGGTGGTTTCGAAATTCGCCCTCTCACTGAAAAGATCAAGATAACATGCGACTACCTTATTTCCCACATGCATGATATATTTCTTAGAACTACATTTTTTCTGAAATGAGTGGAATTTGTTTGTGGTTCATTTTAAGAACCATAACCCTTTTACAATTTCCATTTGGCAGCAGACACCTTTCCGCATATTTCTCAGAGCGTTCAACTACTTTTGATGCCTTTGCAGCAATTTGAAAATGAATACAGTCATATAGTTTAAAATATACACGCTCATGAATTTGTGTTGTTTGTATCGAGTACCTGCTCTGTTTGGAGTTGTTGTCTGACAGCTCGGACGTGCTCCTGATTCTCAGGATGGATGTTCTGCTGCTCTTCTCTACAACAGGACGAAGAGCAAAGGTTTGGCATCAATATTCATCAGCTGACACCGTGAAAAATAGAACAGCACCACTGTGTTTGACTGTGCAAACTATCAGGATGTTTCAGCATCAACCTTTTTGGAAATCTTTTGCAAAACACAAAGCAAAGCGTTAATAACTGTAGTATTACTTGGCCAGAAAGAGCCTGTTTTACAAAAGCAATCGAAACTTTTATTATTTTGACTTACCCTGTCAATGTCATTTTTATAAACACACTTAAATATGTGCTACCAGGGTCAGTGTACAAGAGATGCTTGTACAGGCTGCTTTCATTGAATTTGACAACTAGAATTTCCCCCAACATTTAATGTAACTTTGTCTGCATCATACAAAGTGTGTAACATTAACTTTAGATAATATTGGTGTGATTTTGCTGATTACCTGCAGAGCAGAGTGAGGAGGCCTGCAAGGAAGGTGATGCTGAGCACCACAACAAATAAGACCTGGTTGCTGACTCCTTCGATGAGGGTGTCCTCATCTTGGATCAGGTAGTCCACGTCCCCACATTGATTGTCCTCCATCACCCACACTCATAGTCTACAACACTAGAAAACAAAGACCCCCCCAAAAAGAGGTTATCACCCTATACATGACTGCTGTTTCTGATCTGTAAGTTCTATAAAGAAGAATGTTGAGTTATTAATGTTGTTTTTGTGATTAGCTTGATATTGGTTGATGATCTTTAGGGGGCAGCAGAGTAAAAGTAATCAACTACTGTTACCTTCAGTCCAAATAATCTACGCAACCACACACTGACTACAGCACGGAAATTACAGTTCTACTGTGACCAACACACAATGTACTACATTTAAGGCGTGAAAACAATTTGGAATAAAGCTGCAAATTTGGAATTAGCCAAGATTTGTTTTTACATTAAGTGGCTGCAAAATTGGTGAGTATCCTAGTTTTATTGTAAGCACATTTAACTAACTGACAAACTAACTAACTGACTGAATGACTGACTGAATGACTGACTGACTGACTGACTCTGCATCTGGTATCAAGATCTCAACGTGGTTATAAAGCTGTTAATGTTTACTATGCTGTCACTATCAGTCTGTCATGAGCTTACATTGAACTTAGTGCTAATACTGCTACAAGCCAGGTTTAGCCTTAGCCTCGACTGGCTAATGCTGTTATGTATTTCTGAACACCTCCCGACGCTGACGTGTCGTTCAGCCGCTAGGAGCTTCTCCTCTGGTGGACAGTGGCCACTTATTCAAAAGCCATGAGATATATACAAAATGACCAGTGAATAAAACCAGGTTCATTTCTGCTCGTGAATCTCAGAGCTTCATCTTCATCTGCAGCTAATAACGTGAAACAGCCAAAACGACACAAGATCATAACGGAGCTGATACAGTCTGTGTGACGCGCGCTCTACACCACAGTAAAGATAGAACCTCACCTTATAACTACACCACCTTTCTCTTGACTTGACTGACAGCTTGTTGGTGATCAGCAGCTCGACTGGCTGCTGTCACATTATGTTTCAGTTTGTTGTTGACGCTTCTTCTTCTTCTTCTTCTTCTTCTCCTCCTCCTCCTGCTGATTCTGCCTGTTCTTCTTCTTCTTTGGGGTTGAACGGCAAGCTTGCATCCTTGATATGGACCTTTTACTGCCACCACCTGGTGTGAGTTAATTCCTACAGCGTCCGTTTTTGTTTTCGTCAGTCTTGTGCGGAGGCTGAGAGAAATCCATCCACTGCAAATAAGGAAAACACGTGCATAATAATAATAATAATAATAATAAAAACCATTGCAATAATAAAAATAGTAATCTTCTGCTTTTTCTTCTTCTTTTTCTTGGGGATCAATCCAAACGCTGAGGGTACTTGGTGGGTCTGAATATTTAAAACAAAATGTTAAACCTCTATATAAAACACATCTATTTTAATGATATTCCCTTTTTCTGCTTGAAATCTTTTTCATTGCACAAAACTATGTTCTACAGTATGTTATAAAGTATGTTGTACAGTATGTTGTACAGTATGTTGTACAGTATATTGTACAGTATTTTATAAAGTATGTTGTACAGTATGTTATAAAGTATGTTGTACAGTATGTTGTACAGTATATTGTACAGTATGTTGTAAAGTATGTTGTACAGTATGTTGTACAGTATGTTATAAAGTATGTTGTACAGTATGTTATAAAGTATGTTGTACAGTATGTTGTACAGTATATTGTACAGTATGTTGTAAAGTATGTTGTACAGTATGTTGTACAGTATGTTGTAAAGTATGTTGTACAGTATGTTGTACAGTATGTTATAAAGTATGTTGTACAGTATGAGTTCTGGTGTGTTTGTTCAAATCTGTCCATGTGGTTTCCCACTCTGGTCAGTAGGTGGCAGCAGTACAAGTTAAGACGGATGTCAGGGCACCTTCAAACCAGAAGAAGAAGAAGAGCTGTAGCGTCATCGCACATTTCACCGGCAGCAATAAGAAGATTTAAGAGATTTAATTTTCACACCGACACTTTTTCACTGAGGCAAAATGCCTCGTTTCGCTCAGCTGGTGATGGGCCCGGCGGGCAGCGGCAAGGTGCGTCATCAGTCGGCCCGGTAAACTCCCTGCAATCATTGTTATGCTAGTGGGCTAAAGCTATTCTATGCTAAAGCATGAGGCTGATCTGTGTTCCTCACAGACCAAGTTCAACTTCAGGTTTTATTTGTCATAAGGAAGTCAACACAGAGTCAACAGTAGAATTAAAGACAAAAGGAACCAGTCAGCTCAGCATCAGAATCCTTACAATTAAAATAAAAGCAAGGTAGAAGGAGCTTATTATACAATAATATACAAATACAATACAAAACTAAAACAACATACATTCTAAGGTACAGTGTGAATGAAGTAACAACTTTAACAGTATGGAGTGTGTGTGTATAGTTATTCCTAACAGGCAGGGAAACAGATGTGCTGAGGGTTGTTGGTCATGAGTTGACTGAAAGTTTAGGGACCTGATGTTAGAAACTGTTCTTATACCCGTCCGCCTGATATTGAGTTATTGATGGATTATTAATGTGTTTATGTTTCATCACAGAGTACCTACTGCTCCACCATGATCCAGCATTCAGAGTCAATAAACCGATCAGTTCAGGTGGTCAACCTGGACCCAGCGGCTGAGCACTTTGACTACCCTGTCATGGCAGGTGAATACTGCATTTCTTTACTTCACATAGTGATACTTAGAGTACATTAAGAATACTTAGATCAAGCGTTTGTAGGGTAAATGTTATAATCTATATGACAACCCCATTATTTGTGTCCTCAGACATCCGAGAGCTCATCCAGGTGGATGACGTGATGGAGGACGACTCGCTCAGATTTGGCCCAAACGGCGGCCTCGTCTTCTGCATGGAGTACTTCGCCAACAACTTCGACTGGCTGGAGGAGAGCTTGGGTCATGTGGAAGATGACTACATATTGTTTGACTGCCCAGGTAAACGCCCTGATAGAGGAGGGTAAAGCTGGTGCAAGGCCGGCTGAGGGTTTACATGCTTCTCTTTGTGTGAAAAGGTGATGGGTGGAGAAATGGGAGGGCATCTGTTCTGCCAACACACATTATGGTGGAGTTTTGATGAGTGGCTTTGTCTTTGCAGGTCAGATTGAACTGTACACACACCTCCCTGTAATGAAGCAGCTGGTGGAGCAGCTTCAGCAGTGGGAGTTTCGGGTGTGCGGGGTCTTTCTGGTCGACTCCCAGTTCATGGTGGAGTCTTTTAAAGTAAGGCATCGCTCCAATATCCTCATCTGTTTATTTGAGTCTTTATTTTTTATTATTTTTTACCTGAAGCTGCAAATCTTCCCTCTTCCCTAACTTCAGTTCATCTCTGGAGTCATGGCTGCCCTGAGTGCCATGGTGTTATTGGAGATTCCTCAAATAAATATAATGACTAAAATGGACCTGCTCAGTCCAAAGGCAAAGAAGGAAATTGAAAAGTAAGTAACAATATTATGTGTGATCAATTCTCCTGAAACCCGCAGCAGTGATTCCCCTTAAGTTTTTTCATACATCCCAAGTAAAGTTTTGCATCTTCTTTAGATATCTGGACCCAGATATGTACTCGATGATGGAAGACTCCTCCGATTCCATCAGAAGCACAAAGTTCAAGAAGCTGACTCAAGCCATCTGTGGCCTGGTGAGTGAGAACCTCCATTTCATACTGGATTTAGTTTTGAATCAGAAAATGTATCTTTTAACGAGACGGTCTCTGCCTGTCCGTTCAGATTGATGACTACAGTATGGTGAGGTTCCTGCCTTTTGACCGCACAGACGAGGAAGGTATTAACATAGTGCTGCAAAACATCGACTTCTCGATACAGTACGGAGAGGACCTGGAGCTCAAGGAGCCAAAGGTGAAAAGACAAACAAAACATTTAAAAACATGTAATTACTTAGCATTGGCCATTATTTTCTATCTGAACTATATATTTAAGTGATACCATGTTCTCTCCCTTTCCACAGGAGACTGACGAGGAGCCTTGTAACCTAAACTTTGATGAGATTTTTCAAGGCAAAGGGGACACCTGAAGAGAAACGCCACTCCAGAGATGACCGAGTGTTAGTGCCATATCGAAGAAAAATTATAATTCTGAGATTTTGTGAATAATGTTGTAAAATGTAGTGTAGAGTATAGAGAATAAAATCATAATTTGTGCAAGTGGATCTTTTTCTTGTAATATTATGACTTTATTCTCTAAATCTCAGATTTATAATACTTATAATACTAATACGTAACAGAGACTTGACAGGAGACAGAAAACATCTCGGAGGCTGATGATCAAGCCCAAGTGGAGAATGTGGACATGTGACTGCAGGCACACAGAGAAAATGTAAAAAAGACTAAATGCAAAGATGACAAATATCTTCTGTCATATATATTTAAAAGGGTTTTGTTTTTGTGAGCCACTTCGATGACTCTAGAAACGTGTGATTTGAATCCACTGATGTTGTTTCAGGACAATGCTGAAGTTTGAAGAGTTGTTGTTAAATGTGTTTATATTTTGGAATAAAATAATCCATAAAGTATACAACTTCTGTGTGTCTGTGTGTGTGTTTTGTGAGAGAGTGTGTGTTGTGAGATAGTGTTTTGTGAGAGTGTGTGTGTTTTGTGAGAGAGAGAGAGTGTTGTGAGGGCGCCCCCATGCGGCCGCTCCCCCTCACGACACGTGTCCACTTCCTGTAAGCTGAAGGGTGGGACAGGCGGAAGCAGCTTCCTATTTCTCTCGCTGAGCAGTTGGATTGATAGTTTATCACTCAACATGCCGGTGAGTAAATACAAACACGACACATGACAAACAGAAGCTGTTATTGTTCAGTTTAAAGCGACATAAACCGAACAATCTCCGCAGCGGGTGAAACGAGGCCCTCCGAGTTAAGCTAGCTCTGCTGTCGGCTCTCGTTAGCATCGCCGCTTAGCCACCTTAGCGTGTATCCGCAGTTTTACGATGCGTGTAACATCAGAAATGAAACATTAGCTCATGTAACTTAGCTGCTAACGCTTCTTAGCCTCGTATCTATAGAATGTATCCCCTGACGTGTGTTAGCATGCTGTGCTACCGAGAGCAGCAGAGCTGTCATCGATGCTAACTGGCAGAAATAGTCTTTATTATTATTATTAAATTATCAGTAACTTTATTCCTCTGTGTTTCCAGGCGTATCACTCCAACCTGATGGTCCCTGACACCAGGATGGTGGGGAACATGGCTCTGCTCCCCCTGAAAACCCAGTTCAAGGGACCAGCCCGAGGGGACGGTGAGGATGTGGTGGTTTTAGAGTAAAAGACAACAACTGGCAATGAGAGAAACACACTCACCGTCATGTTTGAAGGGGTTTTAGTTTTTGTGCAGGGGCTCAAGTCACGTTGCGCAGTTCCTGAAACATGCATCTGCTTTACTTCCATAAATGGTCTTAACTTTACATCCTCAATGTTGACTTGTTCACACATTTCCTGCGACATCCAGGTTTAAAGCTCTTAGGTGCACGTAGGAGTTTATCCTAGAAATGTTTATATATTCTGCAACCAGAATATGCCACTTTGTAGTTGCATGTTAAATAAAATGAAAAAAAAGAATTCCTGGATCCTCATAAATATGTAATAATTTATTCCCTGACCCATATTGCATTCTTTCATTAATTTCCATGGTAATCCGTCCTGTGGTTTTTGTGTAATGCTGCTAAATAACAGACAAACCCAGATGACAGCATCGCCTCCTCATGCAACACATTGTGAAACACTCAATCTTATGCACACATTGTTGTGTCTCATTTCAGGCATAGAGTCAGACATCATCGACGAGGCCATCTACTACTTCAAAGCCAATGTTTTCTTTAAGAACTATGAAATCAAGGTAAGACATTTACTATCACCCGTAACAGCCTTTATCCCTCATCTAATACGACCCAAGTATTATACATGTGTGTACATTTACATACATGACATTAAAGATATGAGTGCTGGGAGCACTGCCTCACTAGTGTTCTCGTTCCTGTGTGTATGTTCTTCTCCTCCCCATCACGAGGCAGCTGTGTTCTTCGTTCCTCCACATGCCCCAGCTTGTTTCTTCTCATCCCCCTCAGCGCCGCATAGCTGCTCAGGATTTAAACTATGCAGCCTCTCACTGCCACGGCCTGGCTGAAAGTGTCCTAATCAAAACCTGTGTTTTCATTTTTGTCAGAACGAGGCCGACAGGACGCTGATCTACGTCACGCTCTACATCTCCGAGTGCCTGAAGAGGCTACAGAAGGTAGGGTGTGTTAAGTTTGTTGCGTTTGATGTTTGCATTTCATTAATTGTAATATGTGCAATAACAAATCAACCAAAGGCTGTGGAGCCTCTCAGGGCTCAACAGATGGTTATTAAAGAGCCATTAAATGAGTAGAATCTCAATTGTTTTTCCTTGCACACGAGTAAGGAATTAGCAGCTATTTAAATGGTTGTAAGTAAAACAGATGAGCCATTTATTTATTTAGTGATCCCCCCCCCTCTGCTTTGTCTCTTTACAGTGCAGCTCCAGGGGTCAGGGAGAGAAGGAGATGTACACTCTGGGCATCACTAACTTTCCCATCCCTGGAGAACCTGGATTCCCTCTTAATGCTATGTATCTAAAACCTACGAACAAGCAGGAGGAAGGTAAGAACAAGCACAATTAGACTAAAACAAAAAGCAAGAGTCTAGATATTGCACCTTATTTCCAGTATTTCCTCTTGTGGTCTAGTTACACTGTTTCTCTACTCTATACTCTGCATCAGAGCCAGTTCCCGTCCCCTTCTTAAATTTCAGCAAATTTTGGCCGAGGAGTACATCAAGCCGAAAATAGCAACGCAGACCAAAGCCTCATCAGATTTAAGGATCTGAGGCTTGAAGTGTTGTGTCATGCTTGTGTGGCTTCCCCTTCTGTTTTTACTGGCATCTTTTTTCCTGTGAAGTTAAGAATATAATACGGGTAGAAAACATTGTAAGCAAGTACCCGAGGTCTCCTTTCTCAGCTGTGACATAGCAGTAATGAATGTAATGCTTCTTCAGAGACCATGAGGGCGTACCTGCAGCAGATCCGCCAGGAGACCGGCTTACGGCTGTGTGATCGTGTGTTTGACCCCCAGACAGACAAACCCAGCAAGGTGAGTCCAGCATCTCTCAGATAACACCTGTCACATCGGCTCTGACCTACTTTCCCTGTTTTAAAGTATCAGGGCAAATGTAACCTTCGTCCAGAATGTACCGAGTTAACAGCTTTCCGTTTTGCTTTTGTTGTAACGTTCAACAAGGAAACCAGAAAGGAAATTCCAGAAGATTAGTCAAACAATTAAATGTGGGTTGCTCTTTTGAGTCCCAGTCTATTTAGGCTGTTATTGCCTTTCTATACCACATTAAATTCGTTTTACCAGCACAACAGAGCCTAGATGACCAGACAATTAATGATTCACTCTGACATAGTGCAGAAAATATTGGACCCAATTACACACAAGACAAGTGACTTGATCTCCAGCGGTACTGGAGTAAATCTGATCTAAAACACTGTATTCAGTTGTCTTGTGACTGAGGAGCTGTGTCTTTTTTTTATTCTTCACACAGATTATTTCAGTGCAACAGTTTCTTAACACGAGCTTTGTTTCTTTCAGTGGTGGGTGTGTTTCGTCAAGAAGCAGTTCATGAACAAAAGTCTCTCCGCTCCTGGACAGTGAGCAAACTCAGGATCTGCAGCTTCTGCAACATGGGTGGATTTTTTCTGGGGTGGGGTGGGGGGGGGGGGGGGGGGGGGGTTATGATGCTAAAAAAAAAGATTTTATACTCATTGAGTTCAAGGATGTGTCTTTGTCTGGATGTTGATCATATTGAGCTGGTGCTTGATTCATTAAATCACAGATTGGAAAGTAATGTGAGACTGGTTTTGTTCTCATTGCACTTCACACCATAAAGACTTGATGAACTCTGAGAGAAGTTGTATTTCAGTGAGATTCACACACATACAGCTGTGATTTGTCCGTTTCCTGTCGTGGGCCTGATTTCCCTAAGCCTGGAAACAGCCCTTTAGGGGAAGTGGGTATCTAATTTTCTCTCAGATCCTCAAATTAAGAGCCAGTTATATATTGGAAGTGATTAAAAACATCTCAACAAATGGGTCAACAATGTCCACATCGAGCTTTATTTCTTGTTTTCACAATCTTAACATTGATTAACCTGCACACCTCCACATACCCATCAAATGATGTTCCTTATTAGCCATAAAAAATATGTTATTACTACTGTCCAGCCCTGACGAGCGACTCGATCGGGAGATCATTTCACGGGTGCTGTTTGAAGTGCCACCGAACTACGACAACACCGCCTCTGCATCTTCATGTGCAATCTCAAGGACAAATAGTTTATATTTACAAAAGGTAAAAATGTAGCATGTTCATTACAAAAAGGTATTTATTGGTGTGTTGTCTTTGGTTTGTCCATAAGAGTTTATCTGCCTTTTAAAACAACCCGTCAGGTGCAGTTTTTATTGAAAACAGGTTTCTTTCCTTTCTTGGCAATCAAAGTTAAGGCAGCGATGGATGATTATTTCCCCCCTCAGGGAAAAAAAACCTCTTAAATGTGCAGGAAAGAAAAGCCAGTGTCTGTAACTCCATCTTGAATGCAAATGCTCCAGAACGACATACATCCATTGTTACACAATAGACTGGATGGCTCAGTGTGGCAGGTTGAAAATAAAACTAAAAAAGACTCAAAACAGATGATGCGCATCTTAAAATAGTCGCAGTCTAAATAAATAGGTTCATATAAAGTAAATAAGTGTGGAAATGGTGCATTAATCACACAGGATTTTAATTTTACCCCCAAAAGTATGCACATAAAGAGGTGATAGCCTGTTTAATTTATCTTCCTGTGAGTGAAACACTGATTCTTGAACAGAAAGTCGGTCTCGTCCCTTTGGGGGAAGGAACAATGAAAAGTAAAAATGGGAACTTTTTTGGCAGCATTTATAAATAACAACTCTCAAACGGCAAGACAAAAATGAACAGACAAACAGGTGACGGCTCAAAAAAAAAAAAGCTGATGGTACTCAACTATACATGGGTTTGTAATTTATTTTCTTCTTCCAGCGACTCTCTCTCTCTCTTCTGTGGGTTGACTGATGTTGATAAAATTGTGTTCCACGATCATTCAGCTGACTTAAGTGTAACCAGTTGTCAAATACCCTGTAGAGTTCTAACCTGAAACAAAACATACATCTCAGGTTAGGTCGGAATTGTGTAAAACTGTAGCACAAGTACAAGGAGAGACGTCACATGGGTGAGCAGCAACAGCACATTCTCAGATTTCACTTATTTCTTCACAGGTCCAAAATAAATGTGATAGATTTACCACTGATCTTTTCTCTGCATCAGGATTAAGATTCGACTAAGACACATTTACAGGTATTTTTCATCATGGAAATACACCGGCTGGATTTCAGGCGAGTCGCAAATGCTGTTGAGGTTTCTCAGAATAAAACATATATCTTCATTTTGAGAGTGGGGAAACCCCCCCCCCCCCCCTTTAAATGTGTCCTGATGCAGAGAAAAGATCGGTTTGTGTGGTTGTACTTACTGTGTTGATGTCTGGAGTGAGGCTTTAATCAAAAGCCATCTCTTGACTCCTCCGCACACATCGGGCCACTTTTTTCTTAAAAACTCCAGCAGGATCGTCCCTCCACTCTTTCTGCAGCACAAACAAAAACTCAATCATTTAATTTTGCTTCTTGGTCAAAGCCTTTTGCACAAAACGCTTAGAGGCACAGCTGACAGATGTTTGCTTGACTTCAAACACAAGTTAGAACCATCACCTTCTTCTGACTCCAGGCAGCCCCCCTGAATAAGAAGATAAGCCCCTTTTAACCCAATGAAAACTCAGCTTGGCCTGACAGGTGGTGATTTGCCCTGGCATCGACCCACGTCACTCAGCCTACGTGTTGGGATTTCCATTAGAAAAGACAGACTAAACTGACTAATAACTTAAGAGTCACTCGATGTGTTTGTACACTTCATCTGCACACACACAGCTCATAATCCATCAACTCATAGATTAGAATAATATTTCCTGTGTTTCTACAGATTTAAGTTTTTTTTAAACAAATACACAAGACTGCTGCACATCATTGAAAACAAACCAAGTTAGATTTGACACTTACAGCTGCATCTACATTGGCAGGAGAGTCTCCATTGGGGTCGGCCAACATGGATATAACACTGATCATTATGGTCTCCACCGTATGGATCGGCAGCCAACGCTCCTCAGGCTTCTCATAGCCATACTTGTCCTCGCCAGGTTCGTGCAGGATTGAGATGCAAACATCACCATTTTTTGCCACTGGGAGAAAAACAAGTAGACAATAAGATTAGCGACATGTTTGCACTTCAGCACAAGATTCAACATTATATAATGCAGATTCACATTTGAAAAGAAGTCAGGGGGATTACACCTGATGAAGCAGCTAAATGAGAGACTCTCCAAATCATGTTAAGTTACTTCTGTCACACAATAGGTGAAAACTTCCAGCAACTGGTGCATTCTGTTTGGGGGGGTTGGGGGGGTTGCACTCACCGTTCGGATGCCAGATCTCTGTGACGAACTTCATCTTGGGAGGCCTGTGAGGATAGTCCCTGGGAAAGGTTAACGTGGCCTTGAAGAAACCTCCCTCGCTGCAAAGGAGAAAGATGCTGGTGTTAGGGTTTTGCACTGAGGGGGGGACAAAGGACACAGTTACTTTATGGGTGAGGCCTCTTACAATAATGTGTCCTGAGGCCCAATGACGACCACCTCCCACTGATAGATGTCGTCATCATCGACCAGACCCGCAGAGAAGCCTTCCACTGGGTTCTTGTTGAGCTCTGAAATACACAATACAAATCATCTGATTTAAAAAGGGATAGTTCACCCAAAAATGTAAATGCACTCATTGTGTTTGAACACTTCTGGAGTTTCAGGGGTAAACAGAGTTGCAGCCAAATCCAATACAATGGAAGTAAATGGTGACAACAGTCATTTATATAATGTTTTAACCCAAATGTCCCACGAGGACATGCGTGGATCGCAGAGGACATTTGGTCTAGAAACAAGGTGCAAATGAGGCTGTTTCGACTTGAATTTGAATGTCGGGGCTTCCGGACACTCGGATGACATCACAGGAGCCGTATGGAGGCATCGTGTGGGTTCTTCTTCTGTTGTTTTGTGACGTCTGAAGCTTTGGTCACCATTTACTTCAATTACATTTCATTTGGTTGCAACACTGTTTACCCCCGAGGCTCCAGAAGTGTGTTGTGGACTCAAAACACTTCGCCCACCACCTCCATCTGCATGGTGGCGAGTGGCTAATGAGTGAATTTCCCTTTTCCGGTGAACTATCCCTCCTCACAAACCCATTAAAAATGAGCTCATCGTAGCCACACGAGGCGAATATGCGTCAAAGGGAGTCGACTTTGTTGTGTGGAAAAAAATTGTTGACGACACAAATCCCGGCGGTGTGTGTTACACTGAGGGAAACTGAGCACATTCACGCCGAGGGGTTGTTGCGCAACACCTCGGGCTAACAGCTGTGTGACACGCTAACGGAACACGTGTACTTTAACTCTGTTGTCTCTGACATCTGTGCGCGAGAAAGGGCGACACAACGCGACACAACCACGGACCAACAACGTGTGTTGGACCGAAAAAAAAGCAAAAGGACCGCGGAGCAGCTTTAGCTTCCCGGTATCAACAGTTAGCTTGCTAGCTCACCTCCCAGTTGTTTGCGCAGTAACAACGAGGACTGTTCCGTCATGTTGTCGCCGGGCACGTGCTGCGGGTTCTACTTTGCGCGGTTGTCTGTGAACTGACTCGAAGTGTCAACGCGGGGAAAGTAAAACATGTGAAGATGAAGAGAAACGTCACGTTTCCTCCCGAGTCTCAGTCACAGCAACAACATGAGTCAAGAGACCACACGGGAGGGGGGGTTTCACCCGCGGTGCGACCTGCCAGGCACACGTGGCTCACAGGATGTGCACCCTCCTCGACATTTTAAACCTCTTAAATGAAACAGTGAGTTCAATACAGTCCAAGGAGTAACACGTGGGAAATACAGGCGTTTTGATCGTAACTACAGCGCTGCGCTTTGTGTCTCACACAGTCAGGGTAGTGGTGCCTGTCAGACTAATCTTAGGGTACCAATAATCCAATGGGCACTGGTAACTTTTCTTGTTCGTGTGGTTTTCGCAGTAGTGTCTCCCGCCATTCGTGCACTACTGCCTCAACCGGTAAGTACGAGTACTACGAGTACTGGGACCCCTTTTACACTCGTCACAGTTTCTGAGTGAGACTAAAGATGGAACACACGTCACGGTTTACACTCGTCACATGTTTGTTTTCATAATGATTTTAAAAGGATCTTATTCATTTATAAGGAACAAAGTGCAAATGTTTATATTTTTAAGCAAAAGTTGAAATTCCACTAATGTAGTATTTCATAAGTTCATGGTGTTCTCATTGTTCATATTTATTTTTTTAATCATTAGTTTTTTTTCAAATTCCATGTTGGTTTACTAAACTTTTATTGTTCATCATTATTACTTATTTTACTATCTAAACATTCTTAGCTTAGTATCTTAACTCTCTTTCTTTCTTTCCTTGTTGTCTTTTATATTATTGACTGCTTTGATATGCAAAGGTCCCTAAATCTGAATGTCTAATATTTTATTCTTTATTATTTCAACATCCTATGTTTAGTCAATCACCTGTAAAGTACGTTAAATTGCATTTAATTTGTCTGAAATGTGCTGTTTAGTTGATTAATTGATTAAACAACACAAGAGAAATGCCGTAGAAAGATTTTAGACATGTATTAAACATACTTTCACCATGTTCACCATGTGAGTATAGCATGATCATTTTTAATGGATGAACATGGAGAATTTGTGCAGACCCCAGTTTGAGAACCACCTCGCATCCAGAGATCAATCAGCCAGTATTTTAGAATTGTAGAAAATGTGTAAATATAAGAACAACATTCACATTACCTGTATATTTAAGTTTAAATTTAACTTTGAAAACTTACTTACATTTGCTCTCACCACAGTAACAACTCCCTGTAGTGTTAAGAAGCATTCAAATCACCACTTGGGGAAATTACATTCACACAAATATTTTGAAGAGGAAACTGCAACAAATCAGATGCATTTGAAATTTAAGTAGTTGAAAAGTTCTTGCTATCGTGCACAGAGCTCTGACCTCGGCCCCATCCGGCTCCTCTGGGATGAATGAACACTGATTACCTCTCAGGTCTTATCATTCAACATCACGGCTCAACCTCACTGCCGCTCCCGTGGCTGCATGTGGGAGCAAATCCCCACAGTCGGGCTCCAAAATCGTAGGTTACATGGAGGAAGTTATGTGATAGATTTCATATTCGATTTTCAACAATCAGAGTAATAAGTGTGTGAAGTGTTTGAATACTTTAGAGGTCTCTCATCCTCTCTAACCTATATTCTAAGCATGATTAAGTCATTCGTGTTTCTCAAGCTGAGCTAAACTGGATATGGCCTATAAAAAAAATTACCCCAGTCCTGATTCTCTTTATCATCTCATCACTTATCTACAAAATCAGTTCCCTCCTGAGTACAAACACACCCGGTGCTCCATCCTCCATCTCCGACTTCCTCTGCCACCTCTTTGTTGCTTTATTCCCTGTGAGCAGCTTTCAAATCCACCTCCTTTCACTTTGCTCCTTTACAACACTTTTAAAGCTTCCCCTGTCAAAAAACCTCTAAAAATACCAAAGTATGCACAATTGCGTTTCAATATTGAAAGCTCTATAACATTTTCAAGCTTCATTAAAGGTTATCGGCCTCGTTACATCACCCGAAGAAGATACCTGAGTTGTGGTGTCACTTGTCGTACTCTGGTCTGTCCTCAAAAGCTTCCATATATATCAGTTTGTAACAATCGTATCCAATCTATCAAATCATGTTGAATCTTTCATATTTATCGTATCGTATCAATCATATCTACAATATCTTGTCTGTCTGTCTGTCTGTCTGTCATGTAACTATCTCTAATATCCTTCTTTAACCAACCATGAATTTATTCCTGCACCATCTGCATTATCACAACTGTCATTCTTCTATATTGTGGCGCAAATAACATGTTAAATCCCAATTTATCCTCAAAAATATCAACACATTGTTTGATTCTTTGCCTTTTTTCGAGGCAAAATTCTCAAAATATACATCATACCCACCTGGAGTGACTTTGCCTTGAACTAATTTGCACCCTGACACTCTCTCGTCTGTACGTCTCCCCTGACAAAGCCCTCTGTATTTCCCATCATATATTTGCACAGCTTCCCTGCAACAACCTCTGACTCATCCGGGAACGTCTCTGCTCCTTCATCCGGCGCTCCAGTCACCTCAGGTCTTTTACCGACTTGTCTGTTTTTTTGCCCACAGGCGCCCATCATAAATGCAGAGCAAAGACCATCTTTTAATGAAAAATGTATCAGGAGGAGTTTCTACTTGGGTTGGTCTTGAAGGTGGTATTTACCTGCACACACACACACACACACACGCCGCTGTCACACTCACTCAGGAAAAGGTCTTTGCGACGGCTCCCTCCCACACAACTTCTGCGGACCTCAGACATTTGAAAGAGGACGAGGGGATGAGGGGACTTTTCAAAAAATCAGTTAACTTGCATTAGCTGATTGGTGTCAGCTGATCCTCCACTTGTTTGCCGATCAGCTGACTATCATCCTGACCTTTCTCACTATTACTCTTCCTCATGCTTTTTGCTGCCGCAGCTCCTCTTCACACTCCAGCTGCCTCCTTATCAGCAAATGTTTTGATGCTGTTGATTTAAGTCAACTTTAATGTCCCTGTGTGTCTGTAAATGGAGGATGAGTGTTGAGAGCTCACAGGAAAAGCAGAAGGTTTCCTCCGGGCTGTATCACCATTTACTGCAATCGGTCAATCCCTTGATCAAAGTGCAACTCACCGAAACTGACATGTGGTTGGTATGAACCCTCCTCCCGGGCATCAACTGGTGCACTCTTTTCATCCATCCATCCATCATTCATCTATCCTTTAGAGGAGGGGGAGGTGGCTTCTGGGTCACCAGTGTATCGCACAGCCAACACACAGACACCAGCAACCATCCACATCTTTGGACAGTGGGAGAAGGCCGGAGTACCTGGAGAAAACCCACACAGAAAGATCCCGACCCAGGATTCAAACAGGTAACCCCTCTTGATGTGGGTAACCCTCTGGAGCTCTGACTGCATGGTCCCACTCACTGAACTGAATCTGAACCATGGATATTACCCATGATCCCCGGCTTCCTGAGCCCCAGAAGAGCTGCTGCTGTAACAAATCCACTAAACTCTGTTTGGAATTCTTCATATTTAAAAAGTTTCCTCTCTGAATATTGGAGATTAACGTGGTTTTTAATGACTTCCAAGTCTTTTTTAACCGATTTACGTTTCAGCATTATTCTGGTCAGTTCCACACTTCCCACAGGAAGAACCCACGTTCAGGGTGAGGGGTGGGAACGACAGTGGCACCATTCATTCCTTTATTCAGCTTATTTTGGTCCACATATTCAATCTCCACAAGAAATTTTGTACAAAACAATAGAGAAAAAACTTAACTGAGCAAAACAAATATATCTGTAGGCTGAAAAAGGTGTAGGCTGAATCAATAGCTTATTACAGCTGACCAGCTACAGAATTATTTAAAATTGTCTGACCTATAAATCAAGTTTGTGCCAATAAACTTATTTTACAGCTGCTATTTTAAAGTTAATAAAGTTGCATATTGTTGTTTTTATGCTGCCGGGACTGTAGCCATCAGCTGAGCTTTTATTTAACAACAGCACAGCACTGAAGCACCTTTTGTCCTTTATCAGCTTTCACCATTTATTTACCTCAACCTGTAACATGTGAAGATTTAAAAAAAAGTCTCTTCAAATTACGTTTCTCTGTTGCAAAAGAGAAATAAAGACACACAGAGAAACTCCAGGGCAGAATGTAATGAGCCTTCTGGGAAATGTGGTCTTAACTCCGAGCGCTAACAATACCACTTGTATCAGACTATACATACTGTATATATGACAGTCTTATTTGTATGAAGTAATGTGGCCATTAAACACTGTGTCATTAGGGAGCGACAGAGTGCATCGATCCTGGTGCATTTACCTCTGTGCATATTACCACAGGCTGCACTGAACCCAGAGGCAGGAGGGATACAGAACCCCGGCCAGTGGCTAATAGCAGGTAATTTGTTGCATTGATTAGATCTGTCTCACTGCTGCTCTGAGGTCGAAACCACATTGGAGTCTGCTATTGATGCTCTCTAAAGCCAGAAAGGGAGTGAGTTGCTGACTTAGACCTCTTCACTTGAGAGTTTACTATGAAACGGGAGATTAGACGACTTCAGAAGTGGCCTCGGAGTGTGATTGAAGCCAGGAAATTTAATAACTGTATTTTCACTTAAATGTCAGTGAGAGTTCAGGTGAGAAAAAAGGAGAGAATCCTGTCACAGAAAGGACCACTTCACAATAAAGTCCTTTTTTTTTTTGCTGTAGTTTAGAAACTAGAGCACAACCGATATGGATTTTTGTGAGGCCAGTTCAGACATTTTTTTATTATGTGTTAGATTGTATATTAGAAAGTGACAATGAGTCCTTGTTATTAAACCATTGAATGATAACGATATTGTCTTGATATTTTATTATAAACAAGATGACACAAATACAGCCAAATAAACTTAAATAGAGGTAACAAACTTTTTCTCTATATAAATGTAGACATAAATACACAGCTTGTTCTGCATGGTATACATCTAACATAATGATAACAAACTTCATATGGTAAAAACGATGTAATGACATCATATCCAAGTGTGTCAAAAGTGTTTTTCTGCATTGTTTATTCTGATTAGTTTTCATATCAGCAAACATAAACACAATTGATTTTAATATATTTCAGTCAGACATGTGTAGCCTGAATAACAAGGAGCTAATCTCACACACACGTTCAGACATATCACAGAGTCAATGTAGTCTAGACATCTCTAAACACAATGGCGTTGGTCTGGAGCTCCTGGAGTGTGTAGCTCTCTGAACTTGGTCGGCAGAACCGCATCTTTGAACGTTGAAAGGGATTTGAGGTAAACACAAGTTTGGGCCTCGGGCACAGCTGTTGATAGGAAGAGTCCAGGTGGACCAGCGGCTCTGATTCAAGTGCTACTCGACATCGATGGCTCCAATCATCAATGAAAACGTGATCAAAGCTAATCCACAGTCCCACGATGCTGCCTGCATGTCTGTGAATCGGACCCCGTGGTTTTTTTAACGTGTTTTAATTGTAACTGCAGAAATCTCAGTTGACCAAACCGTGTGCCGTAGAAGGATTTGCCCACAGAATAAAAAACACGAAAAAAGTATGAGATAAAGAATATTTGGATTTGGAGCAAGACATAAATTGAATTGAGCCAAAAAGATTTTTTTTAAATCAGCAAATTCTACATTATAATGATCGGAGACATAATCTGTAAATGCTTTGCTCTAACAAACTCCACCTTCTGCATCATAATGACAAGTTATTACATTAATACAATACAATTTATACTGACGGAAAAGGGCTGGAGAGATATTTACTCTCACACATGAAACTTAAATAGTGTGGCGGTGGTATAAAGTCACTGTCAAGGGGCTAAAGCAATTAGCGAAAAAAGGTTGTTTCTACTATTGCGCTGAGAGCCGGTGGGATCTCTCTCTCTCTCTCTCTCTCTCTCTCTCTCTCTCTCTCATGAGACTGTGAAAAGGGTCACGAGGATTCGCAGCCTGGAAACAAGTGAGTATTTTTGTCTGGAGAAGAGACGACGTTAAACATGTTATTATTTAGTGAAGTAATTAAAACCATTTTGACGGAGGCTGTGAAGTACAGAGAGACGCTCTCAAGTCTGCGACACGCAGACAGCACGTGGTAACTATCAGCGTTACATCTGCTGCACACGTTCAAGCACCGGCGAGAGGAAAACCTATCGATTCCTGTGACCCTTTGACTTTTCCTCCAGCAGTGTTTGTTAACCACATCTACCAGTGATGACAATTACAGCCTCTATTTCTTTTGCCCATAAAAGCCGATCGATATGAACTAATCCCTTTGGCCTTATTCGGTGAATTTATCATAATTTATTGAACCGACGGCCTGTGTGTAGAGCGTGGAATGTGTTTCATTTGAACTTTAACTACTGGTAATGGCATTTGTTTGAGGTGCTATGGTTCAGGGGATTGGAGCAGCGAAAAGGTCAAAGTGAAAACTTTGTGTTTTTCGTGCCGCATCTCATTTCACTGGGTTGAGCAGGTTTGACAAACGACAAGTTCACCTGACTCACACGCCCATGAACAGATCACAGTGAGTTGCTTGTTTCATTGTCGCTCACTTGACATTGATCCATTGTGTGGCTTTTGCATTTGTGTTGTGGTTTTTGCATTCGTGCCACATCTTTGCAGACGCTTTATCACTTCTTCAGTTGTTGTGTAGTCTTTGCATTTCTGTGTGAGACGTCTCCAGATACCTTCCTTGATTACTTAAAAGTTATTCATTCATTTTTGACATTTGTTTTTCATTTTCAGTTTAAAAAAATGTTTGCATTAAATTATGGGAAATTACCTCCAGGTAATGATTTCATCTGCTTATTGTTTATTTGTGTTTCTGTCCGTTTGTCTGTTAGATTATGCAAAAAAACATCTTGACACAACACTGACTATATTTATGTTGTGCACATATATTCCATATTGTATTATTTATATACAGCTGCAGCAGGACCTGACATATGAGGTGCTCCCTCTAGTGGGCGTGGTCAATGCAGGAACCAGCCTATGGCCAATATATTTAGTTTGTGATGTTCAAACAGTATCACTTTGATGAGTCTAGAATATGAATACATTTTATTTCAATATGTTTTACTCATATTGATTGTTCATTTACAAAACTGCACTTTGGTTTGTTGTCAAAAGAGACAACAAACCAAAGTGTATTAGACGGGAATAATTTACGCCAGACAATGATTGGTTGTGAAGACCGTTTGATTTTTAACTTCAGTGGATCATTAAAGGTAAGACATCAGGGAAGAGGCATTATATAAGTGATTGATTCTTTCAGCCCCGTGGAGGGAGACTGTAGCTTTAACTTGGCTGCTCCCTGGTTCTCTGTTCCCCATATAACACACTCACGTCCTCTTATACCAATCATCATCATTCTGCTCCTTAACTGAGAGGCGTAGTGTCGCATTACAGTCATTTCACATCCATCTGAGACTTATCACTGGGACTTTTTTACAAAAACTAGAGCACATTCTAATCAATTAAAAAGACCAGTGTTTCGATATTCTTCCCACCGTCGTCCTCCCATGAGTGCCGCTCACGAGACATTTGGGCTAATAATCTTCTTTCACATAAGACTGATTATAATGTCACGTCTATATTGACTCGGCCCTTTATCACAGCCACGAACGCAAACACCCAAACAGTCATCAGTCAGCCCGGGCCACGTTGCGGCGGCTCATGTAAAAGCCATTATCTTTAATAAAATACCCACATCTCTCCAACAGCATCAGATTGGCTCATTTGTTGTTTTTAGCTTCGGAGGTGGTTTATTTAAGGAATCTAATTTCCTCTGGGAAATTATACATAGGCTACTGTAAAGGTGGAATTAATTTATTGGGTTTATGGGCCCCCCGCCCTCACCACTCACTGTCCAGCAGAGGAAATAGACATGTCTAAGAATAGCCAGAATAAATACATATATACATAAACTGAAGTGCAGTCACAGGTTTAGAGCCACATCTGTCAATGGAGAAGGGGAATTCATATAAATTAAACTTAAAACGACAGAATATGCCATTTGCACGATGTATAGATTAATTAAAGGAACGGTACTCAAGACATTTTCAGATTTAAAAAGTTGAATGCATTATATTAATTGCTGGTTGATGCTGCCTTTCAATAGATGGCAGTGTGACCCACATTTAAGAGGGGATGCACGTTTATCTTCTGCTTTGGAGTTTAAAATTACATGTTGCAACTTTTGGGAAGTGAATGTTTTGACAGTTTACCTCGTGTATTTACCCCTGTTTACTTTTTATAATCTATCTACGCAGAGAAGATTGCTGAGCGTGCAACTCTGTGTGTGTAATCTGTGCAGACAAACACACCAGAGAACAGCACGTCTGCAACCGCCAGTGATTCCTGTGAAGTAGACGTGGGAGATAAGCACATCACCGTCTTTGTCCCACAAACTTTCAGATCATCTGGGGGGAATCTCGAAAAACAACTTTCAAAGACACAGGCTGTGCTTTTATTCTGAAAATGTAGACTCCACATTAGACTGATTTACCCTGGGTCAGGACTCACAGGCTCATTATCTTCCAATTAACAGTAATTATTCATTATTAGGGCCAATAGCATACAGCTCTAATGTTATCGCCACAGTTTTATTGAACTCCGTCAGCAGAGTTTTAGACGGGATTTATAAGAGCAGGGCTGATGTGATAATGTGTGAATGGTTTTCTGGATAAAATACGGCTTTAGAGAAACAGTGAGTCAGTACATTTACAGAAAGAAGAAAATTAAAAGTAAGAAACAACAACAATTTGCAAAGTCTGTGGAGAGTGAGAAACTAATTAAAAAAAGAGCTTATCGGATATATCGGGAAAACCATACATTTGTATATATATAGTTTGATGTTTGACGGTTGTGTGTAACTCATGCCCCACTGTATGTTTTATTTTCACACTGATGTGCCCTGCTTTAAATAATGGAGCATTAAATCCCTCCAGGACAGCTCGACACCCTGCATGGCTGATTACATCCTGCTTTGATTTAAACGCACTCATCCCTCACAGACATCCTCGGAGTCCCCCCCCACATACCCCACAACCCACCCACCCGTTGCGGCCCGGAAATTAGTGGGCCAGCTGAAATGATTAATAAATGGCTGGTAAATAAATCCAATTTTGTCACCATGCAGTGCGACGCCTCACGCTCGGGGTTTCTAACGTCACCTGGCTTTTTCCATTGGCACTGGAATTACATAAATTAACAATGGTGTTCACGGTAAACCTCAAAGAAAGAAGCATCTTTCAAAGACCATTGATTTCTGCTTTGTACGGGTCTGAATTATAAAGAGATGAGAATGAGAAAAATGTTGTTCAATTTCTCGCATTTTCTTGCAGCAGGTTTCTAAAACTCCTTTAACCATTATCTGTACCGCTTCCTCTTGAGGGTCACATGGGGGGCGCTGGAGCCAATCCCTGCTGACATGTGTATCGCAGGGGCCAACGTGTAGAGAAGAAAGTCACATGTAGGCTACGTGTCTTTGGAAAGTGCAGAAGCCAGAGTACTCTGAGAAAACCCACGCAAACACGGGAACAACATGCAAACTCATCACAGAAAGATCCCGACCAAAACGGGATTCGAACCGGGAACCACCACACCACTGTTCCACCCGCCCTTGACCATATATACCAATTTAAACAAGTTGTTTACATCTCAAATAAAGTCATAACCTTCATTTTAACGGTTTTATAAGCCGGTAAGTTCGGAAACCCTGTTTCGTGCACCGTTACTCTGTCACAAATGACGATTATGTCGGATGCTTGACCTTTTAATTTCAGATAAATTGCAGATTATAGGCGAAAAATTAAAGCTAAGTGTATGCAAACTAGACCTCTGATGTGTTTCTTTATTGCTTGTTGACATTTCACAGCAGGACTAGTGTAAATACCGGCTGTGGAAAACCAGGACAACACTTGCTGATTTGTGCTTATGAAAAACCAATCGCCCCATCTCTGAGCTGCAAAGTAATAGGCAGAGGGCCGCCTCCGGCTCATGACCAGGAATAGCTGCTGTCCTGATTGTCCTCCCAGTTGGTGGCCGCGAAACGAGAGGCACCATGCGCTCTGTGTTCATCAATGTTCCCGTCTATTCACCTACGCGGGCGCACACAACAAGCCGCGGCACAGAGGAAAACAGAATTGATTAATGGGATTACGGGATGAAAACAAGATTGGCCCGGATAATACGACATCTAACAGAGATCACTCACGCACGCAAACGGGTTAAATAAGATCCTGGGTGTGCAGAATTAGTTTAAAATCCCCCTGAAAGAGCGTTTGACTCCGATGTATTAATCTACGTAAGATTATGTCGCATCATCATCTGGTTTGGAGAAGAAACAACTCGATTTATGGGGCCATTGATTTAAAAAAAAAAGGGAAGGCTCCTCTTTTTCTCCTTTTCCCTGATTCAAGAGTTTTAGATCAAATCCTTGTAAATGGAAACGATGATCTAGGATTTTCCACAGACATTTGTTCCAATGATTAAACCATATTCCATTCATATCCATTTCTTCACGTGAAAAGCTTTTCTCTGGGTGTCCTGGAGACTATTTCCTCCAGAACAGCTCAATGACCAGTCCCTTAAAATTCATTAAACACACACACACACACCAAACACACACACACACATTCAAGTACAATGAGACTCAGGCAGAAACAAGATCATCTGATAATCTCTGTCTGCGACGCCGATGTTTGATTTATTACTCTGCCACATGATTGCGATGAAGGCAGGTGCTGCAGTCAGAACACAGACCGCTGTAATTGTATTTTGCCTCTTGCATAATAAAAGTTTCTGTCTCCAACTTATTCTTTAGGTTCGTGCGGATCTGATGAAAGCCACACAGTTTTATATGAAACACATAAAATCACGAGGCCTACGTTTTATTGTTATTCTCCACCTCTCCTGTTTTCTCACAGATTCTCTCTACATCCATTCACCCATCCCTTTATTCTACACTACATTCTGCAACTGGCAACTCAATTAGATGAAACAGATATAACAACATGCCTTTAATATACAGTTTATTCCCAAGTGTGAAATATATGCCCTTAAAATAAACTACAACTTGTGGACCATGATGGGAGCCATCGATGAAGACCACAGGACCCAGAATCACTGTCGAACATTTCACTTCACATCTCTGTCCTACCAGGAATTCCTTGTCCTCAATTCAGCCAGTTAAAGCACATATAGTCCTAATTACTACCCAGACGTTCTGGGACTGAAACGAGAAGAAGACGGCACTCCCATAGGCTTTTGGCAATATTGGGTGCTTGACTTCTTGAGATTGAAAAAGATACATGTGCGGCCTCCAGACTGCACATTTCTCCAGAGAGCTCGGCCTGTGCGCCGCGCGCTTCTCCTGCAATTTGTAGTCCAGGAGCTTGATCTGGGTAATTCAGCGGTAATGGCTGTGTGCTCGCTGTCCTGCAGCACTGAACACTTAGAATGGACCAGGCGTCAAATCTGCAGAATCCTGTCTGATGGCCCGAGTTTGACACATCTCCCCGCTTGTCATTAGCAGTTATCCAGCCTCCGTCTAAAGGGAGAAACCGACAGGCGGCTGGAGTGAATTGTTTCGTGTCTCGGGATAGTTGATATTCCTTGTGAGCGTATGGAGCCCTTGTTTATGTTTTATTTTCCTGCCACAAAATCGGACTGTTGCCGTTTCAAAAAAAGCAGGATGTGCACCGGTGATCAAACACAGCCACAGGTGGAGAAAAAGCACCAAACTTCCCCCCCCCACCCCACTGTGCCTACTTTGCATTATGCTCTTCTCTCCCTCCTGTCTTGTTTTGCCGTGGATTGAGGAGAGGACAAAATAAAGGCGACTGCTGCAATTTCATCCCTATTGGCCCCGAGGCAAATTGGCCCTTTATCAAAGAGGGGTCCCCATCTATCAAGCCCAAGACGGGTATTGAAATTGCCCCACCAGCCACAAATCAGACCAATGGATCGGCCTTTATCTCAGACAAGGCCGTCATCACTCTGTAGTGGCTGGAAGGGGAGGAACTGGGCCATTTAAGAGTCTATCCTGCGTTTCGCCGCTGATGGATGCGGCCTGCTTGACCTCCCCGTGACCAGGAGCCACTGGAAGAAGGCCCAACCTGTGCTTAACCCGGATCATTATCTGGCTGCATGCGTTTGAGTCTCCTTCAGTGTTTTTCTAATCCTGTCAGGCCTCTGCTGTCTGTTTTTCCACCTCTGTCACCGTTCTAGCTCCAGTTTTTATAACCTCGGAGTCTCTCTCCGTCTGTCTTCGTCTCGTCCCCCCCCCTTTGCTCCGTCTCGCACACAGTATCTCTCCAAAAATCCTTTCCTCTCGCCGCCCACATTCGTTTTTTTTCCCCCCCGCAGCCAATCAATGCAAATAGAGAAAGACCATAATGAAGGACAAGACGAATGGATGCGGCGTTGTCAGCTGTGTCTCCCCAGTTTGAAAAACATTACTCTGCCTAGTTTGATGGATGGAAATCTGTATTCAATAATACCTCACTCTTGCCACATTCCACACAAGCAGCTATCCATAATGGAAAGATATCTCGGCTGCCGATGTGGCCGCCGCTATGAATAACACACTTTTTATTGCAAATACTAAACCAAAACCGATAGAAACTGATGAAATCGCTCCCGTCTTCCTCCACTGATTCACTTTTGACACCGGCCAACATTCACCAACAGGTCAAAAGTTATGACCAGATTCGCACTTGACAGGTTTTGATCAGAGAAGAGCACTGGACAGAGTTACAGCGCAATCGGCCTGACCTGTCCATCATCCCGCTGGCACACTTCCTCTGCGGCTCCGCATCTCCGCTCATCCTCTCTGATCAATTTCATGACTTATGGGGTTTAACTAAAAGCCCATCCACAATCTAATCCCGTCCTTAATTGTGTTTTAACTGCTCTGCTTTTATTTGATTAGATTCAATCACAGCGCAATTAACCCACTCTGATTTTATTATTCATACTCAATCAGAGACAGGGAAATTATCTTTTTACGCGCCCAGGCATTAACATAAACCTACTTGGTGACATTTGCCTGATTGGGAGGCATTGGAGAAATTACACAAGACAGAGGTAAGATGTGTGCACGATATTTCGGCTTCGTAAAAAACATGTTTTTGTAGTTTTCGTCTGTAGAGTCTGGATTTTGTCCTCCACACTGTCCATCATCATCACCAGACAGCAGGGCAGTCTGGGTTTGGATTTGGCCGTTAACCATTGCTCCATCTCCAGAATAACATGATGATTGAACCCCTTCTGAAAACTGCATGAGCCTGTTTAAATTGAAATAAAACAAAAACCATAACTAGAGCTTTCATTCTTTTTGAATTGGAAAGTGAAAGAACTCATCACATCGTGCGCTGGTGATGACATCAGCTCGGAGGCGCCAGAGAAATGGACAAATCTGAAAAACAAAATAAAATGTACGGACCTCAAGTTATGGAGCGAAATATTTAGTTCCATGTTACAAAATTAAATTTTAGTTGTGTTTTTCCATTTATAACATAATTTCAGTACTTTATAACTTATTGACTTACATTACCTTTTGAGTTTTGGTTGTTTTTGGAAAGAAGAATTTGAAAGATGCTCACATCACACTAAGCTGTGGCAAATCATTTCCATTGAGTTCAATGGGTTAGAACCTTATCTGCTGAACTTAATGAGTATATTTGTTATCGCCCAAACAATGACGAAAACTTTAAAAAATGAAACCCAAACACTGGAACCAATGTGGCTTTAACGCCGAACTACTGGAAATTCGAGATACATGAAAAGTACTTTTTGCAAACGCTATTTTTACCAACACATGTGAAGTATGCTGCATAATCCCACGGCTTGCCCTTGGTGCAGGGGCGAGAAAATGGAGCACCATGCAATGCTAATCAAATTTAGGGGAAAACCAATTCTGAATTCTCAAAGCCTTATCCCACCCCATCCCCTCGACTCGGTATGAGTGAGGTGTTATCAGTCCCTGGAGGGGAGTTGGGGAACCTCGGCCTGCACCGTGTTAGGGTGGTGTGGGGGGGGGGGGGGGGGGGGGGGGGGGGGGGACGTGAGTCTTCAGGGGGGAAGAACACCCACCCACACACACAATGGACGCCTGCAGAAAGTAAAACAGGTCAGGACTCCTGTGGTCTGATAAGGCAGAGGACTCATGAATTAAAGAGTGGTGCAGGAAATATGACATTTTTCTTTTCTATCGGGACTATACTGGCTTGCCAGTGAAATTACCTGGAGAGAAGCTGGTGCGATAATGGAAAGCCAGCAACGAGATTCACTCGAGTAATTTCTCTCTGCAGATTGGCATTGGAAATTCAAAACAGCGCTCGTGCCTGTTGGGAAATTCAAGAGACCGGGGAGCTACATTATCATAATAGATCATTTGTATCTGCTTAAATACCAATTTTTCTATTGTGAAATAGAAACCATTCTTCCGCAAATCATTCGGTGTGAATATTGGATTTACAAGGCTCATTGCGCTTAATTAAAGGAGCCAGCGAGAGTCCGGGGTCATCATTCAACAAAAGTTACACATGTTTATGTACATTACTGTTCCTCTGTAATGTATTGAATCAGTTTACACTCTAAGCAACGGCATCACAACCCCACACCTCCAAGCAACTGAGCGGAGCAGATAAACAGCTTCCATCCAGAACCTGCGGCGTTGTTGATTTTGGGGGTAAATGCCGACCTTTGTTCTGTCTCTTCTTCTTCTGCAGAGGAGAGGATGATTCATTTAGAAGTGGTAATGGCAGAGGAGGAGGGCAGGGATGCAATGGGCCTTCTTTCTATAATGATTGGTTTAAATGAGTGCCGTAATGGGCCGGGGTGCCAGAGCTGGTGATTTACTTTGTCTTGTTGTCAAGCTATCGCGGCCTGAAGGGGCTGAGCAGAGACTATTGGATGGAGAGGCTGCGTGCGCCCAATACACGTCACCAGCGAATCCTAGGGCCAACATATTGATACAAACAACCATTCACACCTATGGTCAATTCAGAGTCTCAGATTAACTTCTGAATGAACTTTGGGTCAGGTTATATATATGTTTTATATATATATATATATATATATATATATATATATATATATGCAGGCCAATGTTCGGCATACTTATCACAGAGTATAACAGAGAGGAGGGGCCTTGTTCCATACTAACCTTTAAATAACAGAGTGGGGGTGGCACTGAGGTGTGCACTGGATAAATAAAGGATTGGTTCTCACTGAGAATAAAGCCCGATGCCCTTTTTACCGCGAGACCTGCTTTTTGCTACTTGGAGACAATCCTAAGAGAACTCCAGAGTCCAGTTTTTAAAGCAGTTATTCTTCACTTTGAAAAAGGTTATAATAACCTCGACGGGGGCCCTTTGGTGGGCAAACAAAGTGAAGGCGAGCTGGAGGGGAGCAAAGGTGGGTAAATTGCTTCTCTAATGGAGTCCTAATCTGTGGAGGCAATCTGCAGAGAGCTGCCCCTGGCTGTGCCAGTTGCTATGATGAGACAGAGGTGACAGCGTGGCAGTTATTATTAGTGATATCATTGATCAGACAGCCGCATCGGCAGAGTTGGAGAGGGATGATGGATTCAGTGGCTCCGGCCCAGCTCAGACACGGAGGCTGTCAGGAGCGAGTCAGCGAGGGACTCCACGGGTCCGTGAGGAAAACAGAGGCAGTCTGAGGTGTACGAGGGTCGTTGTTCTGATCCGTTCCTCTGCACTCTCATGTAAATGAGTTGGGGTGCCGCGGTGCACAGTTCAGATGGGGGTTGGCTGTATTTGCCAGAAATCATCCATTTCGGGGAATGACACGTTCGAGATGAAGGAGTTTCTGTTTTTCAACTTGGAACACGGACAACTCGTATTGTATTCAGAGGAAAAGAGAACTGATCAGCCTCTCTCCAAACATTTGGCCATTTTAATCCTTCTAACATGAGACGTGTGATTTCACAGTTTAACGATAAATCAGATTGAACTCTGAACAAAGCGAAGGAGGTTAATTTGCTACTGGAAGCGATGGTGTCTTCACCCATTCTACATCAACATGAGTGGGAAGCAAATTTTGATCAGACAGCGACACTGGACAGATTAACATTTTGACCTAAGTGAAAACTCCGGGACTCAATAAAGCCACAACTCAACCTAATCATGAACAAAGTGGTGGACCAACTTGCCGTAAATGTCTATCGGCAAAAAACATTAACATCTGTACAGTAAACATTGTTTAATGTCATAATTCATCAATTCCTGTGTTTACTACAGTGATTTGTGTTTAATTTGATCATTTATGTGTTTGTCTACGATGCACTTGCCTTGTTTATCTCACGTTTTCTAACTTCCTTTTTAAATATTATCTTTGAGCGTTTTCTCCTTTAATTCAGTTTGGTAAATTATTCGCTCAGCACTTCCCCATTATGTTGTCAGTCTAGACAAAGACGCAGCTAATAAACACAAGTTATCATGATTTCCCCCGTGACTTTCTGATATTTAACAGCATTATTCATGATGTTTTATTAGGTTTTTTTCCCCTCAAAGAAAACCTAAGCCCTCTGGTACGGCAGCAGGTGGTTTCCCTTTGAAAGACACCAGCACAAGTCCCCCCCCACCCACGAGACCAAAGACACAGGGAGAGGTATGTACTGGAAGATAAGTATTTATTCTTAAATGTCAGGGTTGACTTCAAAAATGAATAATTCATTTTAAAAAACGACTTGATCTTGAGGTTGAAAGTTGAATCAATGTTACTAAAGCATGTTAATCTGAACGCTACGCTCCTTTGAATACGCACAATTTCATTTCCATGCTAAATGGACTGCACTTACTTCTGTTCAAAGGAAACCAGTCACACAGCTTCACACAATGAGTCCCAATCACCTCACAGCCATTCACAGCGCTCCTTTATATATAGCGCTTCCTTATCACACATCATTCTTACCCAAGGATACTTTGAGCTGGGGATCGAACCGCTGACCTTCTGCTTAGCGAACGGCCCGCCCTACCTCAACGTTTAAAAGCGGTTGTAAACATGATTGGCACGTGGAGCTCGCCAGGATGATTAGAACTGACAGAGCATTAATTTATGTATTGTATGTCAGTAGAATAAGCAAAGGGGATTTACCACACTGCTCTAAATGAGGCGGCACTTCATGATGGAATGGCCACCAGTCAAATACGGTCACAAACACATGTTTATGACCGATCTCCAGTCAAACCCCGACACCCTGAGGAAGACTGTATCCACGACAGGAAAAAGACTGAAAACAACTTTTAATATCCTGATCTTAAACGACATTAACTGGTTTGTGGAAGAAGAATTCCAGATTCAGGAGTTAAACAGTGGAGTCATCGATGTTTTAAAGATGTTTCCCGTGTTTGGATCAGTTGTTTTGACGGCCTTGATTTAATAATTTCCCGGTGAACTCATTCTTTGCAAATGAATATTCAACATTAGAAACACATAAACTACCAAATGAGTCCATCTGACTTTTTGGGGAAACGTATGGAAATGATGCATGTGGAACAGCCATAAAACATGTTGGATTGGTTTGAATATTTCATAAGAGCTGCAGCACTCTGTTGGAGAGCAGATGTTGTGTTGTCGACAAAATAGACAATATTCAATTAAAATACGAGACTTGAAGAAACAATTAACATGAGATAACTACAAAAATGAACAAATTAATAACGTGATAAAATTTAACAAATTGTCAAAACTCAACCCATTATTATATTTTCAATTTCATACAAAAATGGTTTTTATTGCGATTCCTTTTTATGTCAGTAAGCAATTGTGTAATCAGTTTAATCCATTTCCAAAAGAGGAAACCTCCTGCTGGTCTGACTGGCTCAGGGCTTCACCAGCTAGAGGGCAGAGTTGCTCTGGAGACTGTTGCTCAGAGCAAACCTCTGCTGGCTCAGAACCAAAACCCATCCGGGCCCACTTTGACACGAACGCTGCGAAATTAAGTTTTCCACCGGACGTCCTCCCCCCCTCGGACCTCTGCTCTCTGCTGACCCTCCCAATCATTTTGACTGCAGCCATCCATCAGAGAGCTGAGTCCGACCTTGTTGCTACACTCGTGGCAGCTCGGTCTTTAAATAGTCTCTGTTTCATGTTCAGCCTTACTGCTGCTTCTTTGAGGCAGAGATACAGTGGTGTGCCAAAACCCCTTCACTTCCTCCTCTTTAAACTGTTTTTCCAGGATATTAATGGTAGACACCACAACTTGTTGGACTTGGACCTTGCAACTTTCCCGCATCCCTGTATCAACATGTCACGTAACTCAAAAGGTGCGATATACATGCAAAAATACAGGTTAGAGGAAAGAAAGGGAAAAAGCAAAGTTTTTAAATAATCCCTCAACCTGCCAGGTGGCTTTAACACATCCATGCCCTCAATTATCCATTTGAACCGGTGACTGTCTCCTGCCTGATCTCCCGAAGCCGCTCCCTGTCATTTAAAATTCACACTGCCGTCTCCAAGACAGTCGGAATTGTTTTTCCTCCTCCGTGTAGCCCGGAGCTTTTTTTCTTCACTTGACAGCCTCCTGTTAACATGAGCCGGTGAAATAAAGATTCTCTTCATTTTACTTGACTTAGCTTTTTCGGCTAAAGGCTTAGGCTGTGATCCAATTCCTGGGCCCAATTTACATCCGGTGTTTATCGAATTTGCCCGGTAACCTTTTCGTGGGGTGCAGTGTATGATAGGACTTAATCATACAGCCACCCTGCTGAGTCGAGAGTGCAAACCTCGCTGCAGACTCATCGCTGCTTTAAAACCCACAATGTCGCCCTAATGATGGCTGGAGGGGAGATTCTCTCCGTCATGACGCCCATGTGCAGAGGCTGCCCTCCTGCACCGCTATCTGCCACCTTTATGCACATTTGAATATTTAAAAAACAAACTATCTGCCTTTACTTATTTGACCAAAAAGGCCAAACCTCCCTCAAGAACTAATGGTGAGCTGAAAGGTCTCCTTTCCTCCGCTTTGGCTCACAGCCACGTTTTTGTGCTTCATGTGTCAATATAAAATCCTGAAAAATAACCCAATTTAAAACATTTTTTTGCACTGTTCAATGAATCAAATTCTCCACTGGAGCTCTTCTGCACCACAGCACGTCATCTCATATTATCATCAAGAAGGCAAAGTGCCCCCTGCTCCTCACAATAAACCAAACTAAACTGAATAAACCTTTTTCCTTGGCGGTAACCTCACAGGCGTCTATAAAACTCTAAGTGTATATACTCTGCTTTGCATAAGCAGCACGTTATGCAATTCGGCAGGGGGTTGGTGATGGACCTTTTTTTCTTCCCTACATGAATTTGTTGACCTGACATTGGTGGGATTCCTGAAGGAGAGGCGGCCCTTTGTGCAGAAAATGTGTCACACTTCAGTTTTGGTGCAATTCTATAGGGGTAATTTAGATTTTTTTAAGTTAAATGAAGCAGAGGTTTGCAAGTGTAAGAGGGTGAAACATCCAATCAGTAACAGTGTGCCCACACTTTTTTTTCCAGTAGAAGTTTTTCTACTTTGCTGTTTTCAGTTTTACCATGAAATTATACAGGAGCAGCTCTGGATGTTGCTGCTAATCATTTCTTTATCTCCTGTTTGTGTGGATATCCTTGAGCCAAACCCTGGACAAGAATATGCATGGAGCCGTTTTGCCTCAGAACACATCACACACAAATCTCTGCAATTCAAAAAATTCAAAAAAACATCACGTTGTGTCTCCGAGCTGAAGTATGCAAACATAAACATTTCCACATTGCGTTACAGAGCAATAATGACACTTGTTTTTATTCCAAAGCCCATTTCAAGTCAGCCACCTAAGGGCAATGTACAAATCACAAATTAAAGGTCAGCAAATATGTGCATGCTGCTGATAGCAATGCAAAAATCCAATGGAAAAACACAGAAAACAAGACAAGGGCGTCCGTCAAAGATAGCAAGATGCATTTTATAAATGCAGATTACAAAAGTCAAGAGAGAAGCGTATTTAAAAAGATTAGTTTGTGATTTCTTAAAACAAAAACAAAAAAAAAGATGTGCACTCACGCAAGAATCAGAGGAGATTAAATGCTCATGACACTGAAAGCCTGGATGGGAGACTCTGGTTGGGGGGGTGGGGGGAGAGGGGGCAGAGTGAACGGACGTCAGATGAGCAATGACAAAGTAAAAACAGAGGAAGATATATTAAGATTAAAAGTACGGTGTAATTTGAAATAGACAGAGTTTAATGGAAAACCATCACAACAATGGAGTTTTTAGTTAATATATTTATTTTTCTTTAGAGGACGATGATCAACATGGGGTGGGGTCAGCTCAAAATGTGCTCCAACCGGTGCAGGCTCTGGGCATAACGAAGTAGGAAGGTCAGTAAAAAGGATCAGAAAAGTTATTAATTCAATTCTACATTTCACACCAAATCACAAGGTCCATATTATTGAGGGAAAGCCTGTGACGATTGCACCAAGAACAAAGACTCACGCAGGACTCACATTTACAGTGTCAGTTTAAATGCAGGCAGAAGTCATGCACAGGAAGGCAGTCAGTGATGCAAAGGTTACTGGAAATCCACAGGCAGAAATCACAAAATCACAAAATCACAAAACCAGCAAAGAAGTCAAAAAAAACAGAACAAGGCAGCAAAGCTTCTCGGCGAGTCTCGGAAAACGAACACAGGCAAGGTTCATACACAGGAGGGCTGCACGAGGAATCAATGCTGGAAAGCTTGAAGTACAGAGATGGTGGTGTGTGAGCAGGTGTACATTATATAAACTGGGTGACTGAGGAGGTGAAACTGGAGTGAAGAACTAAATAAAACAGGAAGTGAGAGTTGAGTCCGGACGGGTCGTCACAAAGTTTCCTAAAACTTAAAAAGTCTGACCACAACATGAATGTCTGAACCAGATTTCAGTGCAGTGCATTCACTGACTATTTCACTCTTATTTCACTCAAAACCACGAATGGCACTTGTCTCCCTGCGGCACTTGAGGAAAAGTCAGAGGATAAAATCGATACATAGACCCGTACAAGATTTTGTGCCAATCCATTAAGGAGATGTTGAGATGTTTCACAAAATAAGAAAGAACTGTGACCTCCGTGTGCACTAGAAATACAACCAGGGAATCACCAGAGTCAATTAGGGTTCACCCTCTGGGGACCATGAAAGTAGTCACGTTCAGTCAGGACCAAAAATCGTGAACGGGCAGAGCAACCAACAACGACGTCCCCAGAGGAACGCTGTCAGCTCGGCTGCACATGGCAGTAAATTGTAAGGTTGCATGTGAACAAAACAAATATAAATCTACGATAAATCTTTATCAGTCAGATTCTAACTTTAGTTTTTAGGACTCCTGAACTGAAAGTTTAAAAGTACTAATCACCTATTATTATACAATGTAATGGTACAGACAGTTATTCTTAATTAATGCTAGAGACAAGAAAAACAACTTAATTAAACGTATGTAATTAAATATTACGTCAGGAATCTAATATTGTCGTTTCGATTATTAAATTAAACAAGTGGGAAAAATCTATAAGTTAGTATGCAAGCGGCAGTAATTGAAAGGAGGCAGTGGAAGTGGAGTATTACAGTAATTGCACAGGATGCTGAATAAACTGATCTGATTAAATCTCGCCCTTGTGTTTATGTCAGACTAAAGAAGGCAACCTGTTTCGCTTTTCTCCCCCACGAGCCTCTGTTTACCAGGAAGCTCCTCGTAATGAATGAGCCTCTTAATTGCCGCGCGTCCTCCAGAGCCAAATGAATCATAAAATGTACCTGCATGTGATTGTGTCACCACAGTGCTGACTAAACAATAGGCATTTACATCACGGTGACATGGTGAGTGGTCGCATTGGTAACTTGTTAGCTAATGAGCTGACTGTGCCGCCTCAGTACTCGGCCACCGGACTGGGTTTTCTCTCTTTGTTTTTCTGGGTCGAGCTGTCGGGTAGTTATCCTCGTGGAGGGAGGAAACAGGACGTTTTACGCTGAGCATTAGGTTTTTAAGTTGCTTTGATGGATGAGTCCATATAATAAACTTAATTTTAAACTAGCTTGCATACAGCATTTACCTCTATCTCTGGCACCTTATATGCCATTGCAGTACTTGTTAGCTGTGTCTCATTACAGTACAGGGGCTGCATCCTTTGGAGGCTGCATTTGAAGACCAATTGAATCACAGTAGCGCGACTGATAATATGACGGCTCCTTCAAATCGGACTGACAAATGCGTCCTCTCCTCGCAGAGAAGCCAAAGCTTCACCGGGAGGATCACTTTTAAAGAGGTAATGGCACCGGCAAGTGCCACACAGTAGATGGTACACGTTTAAAAACCAAGGGGCATTAAAAGTTCTCAAAGGGTCCGACTTTAGCTCTGTTGCTAGGCAAGGGCGGAGTGAGCTGATGGAAATCAAGGAAGCTTTCTGTAGACCAGACCGTCTCATTCCGGTTTGGCCCACTAAGGAGGCGGTCTACGTGGGCTGCCTCGTTCACGTCCTCTGAAGGAGCCAGCGCCTGAATTGGGACACAGTGATAGACTCAAGAAATAAAGATGGACGACATGTCTATCCAGAAAAGAAGCTTGACATGAATTCACTTTAATTTGGGCCATGGCACATGCATTAACATGGTGGAGGCAGGATCTTTTTGATCTATACAGCAGCCAGCCACCAGGTGGCGATTTGGCTTCACTTCCCCTTCTCATCTAAAGTTATATATAGTCCAGAACAGTACGACTTGATGTTTCCTCTTATTCTATCTGTGACAAAACCTGTCTCCAAAAGCAACAGCCAATGCATATTTTTTTCGCAGAGCAAGCATGACTGTGTCAAAGTAATTTACATCATTTGTATCGGGCGAGATGAGAGACACACTTAAATTCTATTACTGCAACAACAGATCCCTGTCCGCTCTTTTCTTTCACAGCAGAAGAAAAGAAGGAGAAGAAGAGAGATATACCGTGCACTGTTTACAAAGGTAAACCTCGATGATTGTACATGGTCATTGGCTGAAGGATAGTGCGCCTCTGGTGAATGTGATTAGCCGAGGGCTTTATTACCATCTGTAAAACATTCCAGACTTTAATGTGCAATAGAGCTCTTCTTTTCTTTATGGTGCTGCAGTGAGCGCGGTGCTGTCCTCATTATAAACGTGCCGGGCCTGCAGTTGAACACCTCGCCAGCCTCCTCTTGAATGGCACCACCGCCTCCTCAGGTTTTACAGGGTACAAGCACTCGCATATAGTTTGTCACTGTGACATATATATATATATATATATATATATATATATATATATATTGAGGGTAAACACCTGGGCAGGCCATTGCTTCTACCTTTAGACTTTTTATTAGATACCGTGAGTCATCCTGATGTCCTGATTAGTGTGGTGGACAGTGGGCCTTGTATCAGCCTGTCTAGGTCAGAGACCCACATTCATCTCCTGGAGGCAACACCAATGAAATGCCAGACACACTGCAGACAGAGAACTCACCGGGACCAGAGAAACTCAACTTATTACTACTTAGATCACTTCACTGGCTGATTTCAAAATACTGCCCGTTGTCAACAAAGCATTTACTGGTCCTATCTCTGTCCTGATCACAGTCTTCTGATCCTGAGACGCTAAATCTCCTGTTGTAGATGATCAGAGGTAAATGTGGAGGGGTCACGATGAACCCGCTCTCTGGAACAAACTGCCTTTGTCCGTGTCTTTATCTGTATGTGTCTCCATCACACTTTCTCTGTTTGGCAGTGTGAGAGTGGAGGTGTTGCATATGTGACATATGTATGGATATGTCTGGGTGGGTGGAAAGAGTAAGAATTATTTTATTATGTTCATATAAATTATGTGCCAAGGAAGTTGTGTTTTCACACTGTTTTTTTTTAATGCAAAATTACCAAGACCGGACACAGGCCAAGAATGAACCCATTCAATTTTGGGGTGGATCCTAAAAAGAGGCGTATTCAGGATCACTTTTCTTCTTGATGAAAGACACATTAAAGAGACGATATCTATGACTGTGTGCAATTGGTGGTGTGGATCCAAATATAATCATATATCCACATATGCTGTGTGTATAAGGATAGATTTTTATTGAATAGTAGAAACTTAACACCACAAATATTCTCCTTTTTGGAATATTATTTGTTCTTAAGGACACATTTGTATTTCAAGTATGTTGTTGCTGCAGCATTCAGAACCGTGATATATGTCCAGACCTGTTTGTTCCCGTGTTCCCAAACATCTGTTACGAGACTGGGAAATGATCTTTACAGTCCATTAACATGGATCTCAGGAGAGTGGGTGGCAATCAGCATGTGACCGCATAATAAAAAGAGAAAACTCTAAGTGCACCCAAGACACAGATTGGGATCCAACTGCACAGACCACCAGGTGGTCAGGGACGTGCTGCGTCGATATTTAATGTGCAGCGTGAGCTCAAATGTGCCGTCACTCCACACGCAGCGAGAACATAAACACTGAGCTGACCTCCTCTGCTGTTGTCTTCTGCATCGCATGAATCCACGACCCGGTGCCCTGATCCAAGAAGTGAGTGGGCGGAATGTCCAAAGGGCTGAATTTTCCAAATGTGGTTTCAGAATCAAGATTTGAATCAAAATCTAAAGGATGTTTGAGGCATTTACACAGTTCTGATGAAGCACATTAGATAAGTTAGTCTTATTAAGTCATGAATGTTTTTCTAGGGCTTTCATGGAGGTTTAAATGACATTACATCTTTTGCTTCACCCTGATATCACTTCACTCCTTACAAATGTGTAAGGAGTGTTATGAATGGCCCTGAGATGATGCTTACCAATTACTTCTCTATGGTAAATGGTCTGTATTTACATAGCGCTTTTCTTGACTTGACGGGCACTCAAAGCTCTTTACAGTACACTGCTGAAAAGTATTTCTAAAGGTAAATGATTTGAAAGTGCATATCTGATTTTATACGGGAGGATTTTTAGGCTTCTAAACGACTCTTTGTGGATCACAGAGGCCTTTAGTGCGGGAGGTAAATGGGCTGCGGGGCAATCTGTCGCTGTCTTTCCCACTTAGCCAGGGACTGTAATGGGGAACCATTGTGTGGCATGACTGCAAAGGGTGGGATTGCAGAGACACTGAATGAGGCTTGAGCGACCGGAGCAAACACTGAGCTGTATTCACAAATCTTTCGGCAAACACTTGAAGAAGTGTTCTCACTGATCGTTTTACAGCTGATGTGTCTGCCAGTGTTTTTTTCCGCATCTTCAGATTTCTATCCTGTGCATTGACAGACACTAACAATGGATGTTAATCAAACGCAGACCTCCTCCTGTCTGATTTAATACAATATACAATATTACTTCTTAATTGTAGTCGACTGTTAATCACTGTCTCGAGGTGTATGGAATCCGTCTGGAGATGTAATTCACTGCCTGGATCTGAGGATTATACATTCATTCTAAAGCTGGTCGGGAGCTTTGTGCCCAAAAATAAAACGCTTTGCTTAATTAATGCAGTTTGTCTTTAATTTCTTCAGACAAAAGCCAGGAGAACCTGAATACACATTAATTAAACTCAAATGGGAACATTTCAATTTAGTATTTCATTGTGCGAGTCACCAAAAGTTTATTATGCTGCTCTCAGTCATCACTCGGCTGTAAAGTTCTGCATGAATTGATGGGGGGAGAAAAACAATGAGAGCAGTGATAATAACCCCACTTCTTTCTGATCGCTCTCTTGCTCAACAACAAGCAAACATTTCCAGAGTGATTACAACAATAATATACGAGGCTTCCATCTGAAGGCTGCTACTTAAATAGCACTTCAATTCAGATATACAATGCAGTTCTTTATATAGTGAGAGAAGCATATAAATATTATGTGTAATGATCCGTTCGGGCTCAACCAGCAGCTTCACCTACCTCCTATTTCTCTGGTGCTAATCAATGTGACAAAGGGAGCTTTGAACTGACCTTTTTATGCTCGTTAACCAACAACCCAAACTGGATATCTGCAGCTTTTCTACAGCTCTGCAAATAAGCATTCAGCCTCGGGGGGTTGGGGAAGCTGTTAACTGCTGTTACCATGTTTGGTCGTCAGATGTACTGTCTGCACTACGTTTCACGAGTGAGGTGAAACCCAAACCGCAACATGAAAGCTAGGCCATGGTGCGCGATTGCATCAGGGTTCCACACGCAACATAGCATGTTGGCAAGAGCAAACATAATTGCTCTTGGCAACATGCACGGTCAGTCAAAGGATGAAGCCCCGTGTGTAACTCTCTGTTGTTTCTGATACCTTAACAAGCAGTGGCGTGTCAGCGGACCAGTCATTACACACTTTTTATGCAAATTGAGTGAATTTGCTGCGGTGAGTTTGTGGAAGTATAAATATAAGATATAACAAAAGCACAAGAATAGGAACGGTCCTTTTTAATAGTTTAAATTTATTGAATCAGTTTCCTACTTTTTGCCACTTCAACTCGTTCCAGCTGTTCTCGTGGTTCATCTTTTCAGAGCAGCTCTAACGTTTTACTACATCATCCCCAAATGTTTTCCGAGTCAGAACTTTATTGCTGACCACAGTGCACAACCCATTAAGCTCACACTGATGGTAGTGTAAGCATAAATTATTTACTGCTTATTCAGGAACGCTAATGATCAGCCAATTTTTAATTATTACTTTTTAAAGGCATCGTTACATCATGTCCGCCGGCTGCATCGCTGGTCATGAACTATCACTATTGGCCAGTTACTCTCTATTACCTGCTCTGCAGCGTATAATAGCAGCTGATGGACAGTTTGGCCTTGATCTTTCCCTGACTGGCTGTTGTTGGTAATGGCTGAGGGAGCGGTGCAGTAGGCAAGTGGAGACCCTGACAGGTGACACATCATTCTCTGCTTCTGGGGGGGGGGGGGTCTCTGTTGGAGACTGATAAATGTGAATTATTCTACTGTGACATCAGCTGAGGAGACAGCTCAGGAAACAAGATGAGGCCCCGGTGATGATGGTGCTTGACCGGTGGAGTAAAGTATGAGCTTATCATCACTGTTTTTGTGCTTTTTCTTTGCAGCAGTTATGTGTGTGCGTCAAAAACTCGAAAATGTTGTGAAAAATGAAGAAAATGTGAACAGGGCAACAGATGAATTTGGCGCAGCAGTACATCCTCAGCACATTTGTTCTCGTTAATCAATATAGATCAGCTATAACAGCCTCGGTGTAAGTCTGCCCAGTGGCATCTCCAAGGATGTAATACAGCTAATCAATACCTCAATGATTTCGCCTGCAAGAGAACACATGCTCTGTGTGAACCACCTGATGTATCCTGAAGAAATACTAATCAGAGATAAGCTAGCATAACGAGAGGAGGAATCTTTCCCTCAAATGATGCAACCGGCCGTGTGTGTGTCTGTGTGTGTGTGTCTGTATGAGCAAGAAAGAGACAATTAGATTGGTAGAGACAGACAGAGAGACAAAGAGCGTAATTATTAGAGACACACAGTACGTATATGGCTGTTAATTAAAATTACCATCAGGGATGATTTGATATTAGTGGTATTTAGAGCAATCTTGGTCAAATTCAATTAAATTCAATTGACCTCAATTTTATTTGGATGGCGCCTACACAGGAGACTTAATGAGCTAGAGACTCAAATTTATTATAGATACAATATACAGATATATAGAATTGAATGCAGTTCATGTTGCCATCATTAATACAAATGTATGTGTAAATAAGAAGGAACTAAAATGGTACTAATAACAAATACACAGAGAGTGATTGAAACGTTCTATATGTAGAAGTTATATGCGAAGCAGAATCACAGCAACGACATGAGCGCAAAACGGAAACGTGCAAAGTAAATAAATAGCAATTATCAGTAAATGAATATTTGTTTTGAGAGCAGAATACTCATTTGCATGTGTGGGGGGGGGGAGGAGAAGTTGTTTAAGTGGAAGGCCACAGGAAGGATGGACCTCCTGTGGTGTTCAGTGCAGCACTTAGTCATTCTGAGTCTGAGGCCGAACGCGCTCCTGTGGCGGGAGAGATTATCCATGATGTGCAATTAAGAAACAGCTTGATTGTTTGCCACCTAGACCTTTTTTAACATTCTGCTCAACGCCCATCGACAGACGCTCCACCAGCGAGTTGCCAGCTCGGTTTTACATCTCCGTCCCGCAAACAAATTGGGTGTAATGTACTAATAGAAAGCTGCGAGGTGAGACTAAATCAGCGAGCCTGACAACTTGTTTACTTCGCCGACGCCTCTCCCCAACTCTTCCCGTTTCTCAGTGAATTTCAGTGACACTCTGTCTCTGACCTCTTTGGTCCTTTTGTGTGCGTTGAAGAATATCTAAAAGCCGAATCACATTATGAAGGAAGATGTGTTTCACTGCGGCATCTGATCTTTTATTCATAACATATTGTCGTCATTGTGCGTCTGCCTTTCTCCTCTCGTTCATCAGCACATTATGACACTGTTTTGTTTGTGGTGCTCCTGCTGTAGGATGGATCTTTTGAAATCCTTAATCAGGTATGCCTCTGGTAATGACCCTTAATTAACACGTGTTTGTTCTATGTGTGTGTGTGTGTGTGTGTGTGTGTCTGAGAGGGAAATAAGATTTGATGTCAGAGGTGCGTCTACTGACTTTCTCTCTCTCTCTCTCTTGTCTCGGCTCTCTCTATTTAGGTGAGTTCAATAACTACTGCATTATGAATAAAACCGTTTAACAGCTAAATCCTTTGTTGTAAAAACGTAACTGTGCAGCCGGGCCTCCAGCGAACCCACTAGATTTGAACATTTATAGAGAAAGAGCGATGTGATTAATACTTTACTGTAGCCCTTTTATTTTCGGCCATTAACATTCATTCCACGACACCACTTGTGCTGCCGCACTATGATGTATGGGTCACTGGGTGGCAGGGATGTTTCTGTTCATCGCAGTGCTGCATTAGCGACCAGGCGAGCTCCGACTGACAAAACTATTTAGTGAACCTCACCCAAGGTAATTCCATAGCCGCTGTTTATCGCTGCATCCTGCGCACAGACTCTTTTAGCTGTAAGGCTGCCGGTATATACGGCAAACTGATGGGACATGTTGTGTTTTATTCAAAGCTGCTGGAATGCTGTCAAACGCAGAGCTGCAAGCGAACGCCTGCCTGCTCGCCGCCACTTGATGTCTGCTCATTTTCATGGTGTTTCGCGGCAGATGGAGGCGCGTGTAAAGTATCGATGTGAGCATACTGAGGAGTCACACTTACCAGACTTGACTCGCAGGCTTCTGAGAACTGAAAAACACAAACCAGAAATAAGCATCGCAAAAAGGACCCACATGACGACCCAAACAATTCATCACATGCACGGCAGCTGCAGGTGTGGGTGTCGTGCAGAGTGCTGAACAAAGCTGTGCACACTCAGACAAGTTTGATGGGCCAGTCTGTGCACTCTGCTGATTAAAGCCCACCTCCTTCTGGTCCAAAAAAACCTGCAGGAAGAATCCAAAATTTGATTTTATTTTAGTTTCCTGGTTTTCTGTTGCTCCAACTAGACGTCCTGGGTTGTACTTTCGCCCGTCTGTTGAGCTGATTGGTCAAAGGTCAACAAAGCAATTCAACAAAATCAAAGTCAACAAAACTATGGTCCGAAAAAAAAAACATTTTCCACAATACCTCAGCCCACGTAGAGAAGTTGTTTTGGCCCACATTGACAAACTGCCACGCTGACATCGGGCTGAAACGTGCTTCCTGCAGCTTTCCTACAGTCACCATCCAGTTCAGTGGATGAGAAAGTCCCAAACAGGTTAAAGTTGCAGCTAATGATGATGCAAACCCTGTGTACAGTACTTTTCATAATATTGTCATTTCATAGTGATGCCATTATTCCTTTTTTGGATCTATATGAGCTTTTGTGTCTATGGTTCTATAAGATGCAGATATACCTAAAACAAAATGCATTTTCAAACTATGCATGATGTGATGTTGCGACTTGTTGTGACATTTTTCTCCCAAACAGGTCAAACTTGCACTTTTAGAAAACAATGACAGTTATACAGTAGGTGACAAAGAAAGAAAATGAAAACATTCATGAAGAGCAGACACAGTCGGAAACACTTTCCCTCACACACACACCTACTGTTACTCTTGACTTGACCTTAGTGTCCACACACGACTCACTTGCTGTGACGTCACTTCTTGATATTTAGTCGACACTCTCTCTGAACGTGACACCACGATCACAGTTCATCTCTCTGGTCATGTTCCCCGAAAGAATAAACAGATGCTATTTTCTTATACGAGCAAATTCTAGTCAAGTCAGCTGGTTCTATAAACTTCTCACCATTTTGCAAGCTGAGCAGCTGCCAAGATGCTCGCAGCTGCGGCGTCCTGCCCCAGAAAGAGAGCTGGAGACGCTTTGAGCCAACGAGTGACATCCCGCGGGACTCCGCTCACCAGGAGGTAGACGCCTGTTCAAATATCTCCCTGGCAGGATGTGTGCGTCGTTGCCGGGTCAAGCATAGAGTGTTCCCCCTCCTCTGCCGCTGCCCTCTGATAATCTGTCTTAAGTCTATTTTTGCCTCTTTCGTCAGTCGCTTATTAAACGCTCAGTGTGGGAACTATTAGGTGAAAGAGGCTACAGAATGAGTTCAGCCTGGTGAAATCCACTGCAGCTTCCAGGAAGCCATGTACAGTATGTTCAGACAAACCATTCCGGGCTGCAAAAATGATACAATATGCACATGTACAGCGTGTTCACCTGATTTCTTCATCAAGGAAAAAGTGAGAGAAAGAAACATGAAGGAGAAAGAGTGGAACGCCGTGCCCCTTGTCTGTCGCTCGACAAAGACGCCACAGATTTTGTATTTTCGGCACGCGCCAAATGTTCTCATCAGCGGAACTTATACTGACTGCAATAAAGTTTAATTCTTAAATCACTAACATTACAAGCAGCCAACAAGGACTGTAAAGGTCAGAGCCGAGATGTCCTCAGAATGTTTCTGTGGCTGTAAAACCAAGAGGTAAGAGAGGGACAGGCCAGGTGAAAGGAAATAGAAACAGGGGCGGATACAGGCCCACAGCTAAAAAGTTGTCTTTTATTATTGAAATAGTTACTATCTAACGATACTAACATAAAATATGACAATGTGTTATGATTTTTTATTTTCTAAGCTTTTAAGTAGTACAAGTAGCAAATTTGCTCAAACAGTAAACGAGGAACGACTTCAGTTTGCACCTTAGTGAATCAAGAATCGTGCACGGATGTAGGACATATAATTGGCCCCCTTTGTGTAAATTATGGCCCCTTCACGGCAGAAAGAAATGCAGATCCGCCACTGCCAAGAAATAAAAGAAAAGAACACTTTTGAGCAAGTTAAAGATATGATGCCCTAATGAGAGTCTGATGTAAGAAACCATTTCAGCCGGTAACATCTTGTTTTTAATTGTTAGCATTCCAGAGTTGACACCAGTAACCACACTCGAGCACTTATTGCTCCATGAAGCATAATTGAGGCCACACGGTGATTTGTCCCTAAATAACATGCAGGAAAAGAAATTTGGTTTTCAGCTCGAGTGAACGTGCGACAGGCCAAGAGCCGGTGAGCAGCTGGAGCCAGACGCCATCATGGAAGTCCGTATACAAATCAGCAACTATAAAAATGCATGATCCATATTTTATCTGAACTCTGCAAACTCCCCGGCTCTATGTTTTATGGAAAGCCTCCCCCCCCGCCCCATTGCCATCATTTGAGAGGGAAATTCAGGATTAGCTTCTTCCTTGATATCTCATTCTACTTGAATGGCGCTGGTGGAGCAGAGAGCAGGAAGTGGAGGAGAGGATGAAGGAGGGAGACAGATGGATGAATAGATGGATGGATGGATGGAGGAACGGACAGATGGACAGACAGACAGACAGACAGATAGATAGATAGATATATAGATAGATAGATAGATAGACAGACAGAAAATAGATAGATAGATGAACAGACAGACAGTTTGATGGATGGATGGATGAACGGACAGACAGACAGACAGATAGATGGATAGATAGACAGATAGATAGATAGATAGATAGATAGATAGATAGATAGATTGATAGATTGATAGATTGATAGATGTGCAGGATGTACAGATCTGTAAATACTGCACTTCACTGTGTCTTTATCTTTAACTCACGCTATGGGACGTGGGAGCTGCTTCTTTATGTTTGTCACCGTGTTCAGGCAACAAGACAGAGATGAATGCAGAGTCTGAGTCATGGAGCTCACCGAGGGCAGGCCGGCTGCAGCCAGGGGTGACCCATAGGGGGCACTGTTGGTTCTCATCACAGAACCAGCGGTGGCACAACAGGTTGCACCAGCACTCTGACTGGACACTAATGAGACAGCCCAGGTAAAAGCAGCAGTGAAATGAAACCGCATCGCTTTCTGTCAGTTTAAATCACATCGACCACACGGTCCACATCTAGATGCTTGTGCATTTTACATCCCTGCATGCAACACACCTCAGATTTGTGTTTAATTGTACCGGATGATGACAGAGTGAGGATCTCATCCTGCTGCACCTGATGAAGATGCGAAGCTTCCGTTCCACTTCTCCTCTGCAGGGTCCCAGGCTCATGCGTACTTCCACCACCCAACCGAACATGTAATTAAACATATTGCATCTTTCTCTAATTTGGCATCAACTTTTTTTTTATTGGCTCTTTCAAAATAAAATTTAAAAAAAACGCACAACCCCTCTTCATGTGGAATGAGTGAGCTGGGCAAATTGGATGGCACAATACTTTGCTGACGTGACGCACCCCCCCCCCCCCCCCCCCCCCTTTCCTCCCTCCTCCACCTCTCGCCGTTCCTGCACCAGCACTCTCTCCCACCCCCGGGGTCCACAGCCACCGGGGCGCGCAGAGCTGCTCACTTCGCCCCGCGCCTCTGATCCGTGCGCACGCCTCCCTCCATCTCCACATTACATTGGAAAGTTGAAGCACCAGGCGGGGGGGGGGAATCTATCTGCGTTTAGAGATATTTTTGGCCACATCCAGCTGCGTGAGGACCGCATCGCTCTATGAGAAAGAAGAGGAGGAAGACGAATCATGAGGATTTTGGAAGCTGTGAATTGTTGAAGACTTTTTTTCGTGGAGTGGAAACAAAATATATCGCAGCCCGGTGAGAGGAAGCTTTATTTGGATGCCACATTTTGGATGAGACCTCGGCGCGGTAGGAGAAATGGTAAGAAGCAAAGAACTCAACACTGCATGACTTGTTCTCATTTGAGGATTCTTCTGTGACCTCCTGACTGAATATTTGGAACCCCCCCCCCCCCAACTAAAAATAGAGACGATGACTAAACCCCTGGGTGATCAAATAGGCTGTTAGCTCCCCTGGGTGCTTCGGGGTGCGATTGGTGACAGCCGGGTGGTTTTTACGCACCGCGAGGCACCTGTTTTATCCTCAGAAATGAACAGTTCTGCCAAGACACCGGGAAGAATCAGCGCAGCAGCAAAAAGACAAGTTGATTTGATCTGTATCTGCTTGAAAACGACACATCTGGACCCCACTTTTCTGTCTCATTTGGCTTCTTTAGGACCAGGGCAGATAACGCAGGTGGTGTTTTCATGTGTGTGCTGGCAGGTGGCGGTGGCGCACGGACTACAACCGTTTTCTTTTAAATGGGGACCCGCTCGGAGAGGATAGATCGCGTCCAAGGTCGTGCCCCTTCCTGCTGAGAGAGTTTATCCAACGACACCCCCCCCCCCCCCACCACCACCACCACACCACCACCACCACCACCAGAAACAAACATGTGTCCCCGGCCAGACGCGCGGCTGCTCCGGTCTGTGGGACTCACGGCGCTGCTCCTGTGCACAGGTAGGACCCCCCCCCCCCCCCACACACACACACACTCTGAGGAAATACCCCCTCAGTCTGTGAAAAAATGATGGGAATCAAAGGTAACGGTCACATAATAAGAGGGGGTGTAGATGCATCAATTGTGGATTTTATCCACTGTGGTGATAATGGCATGCAAATGATTCCCTTTCAGCACAAGAAGACATATATCATTTATGAGATATATAATTAGCTGTAAGCAGTTGTGGCAGAATACAAAATGACGTGTAATATTAACATGAATGAACTGTGACAGTTTGTGTGTGTGTGTGTGTGTGTGTGTGTGTGTTGGGGTGGGGGGTGTTGTATACCAGCACTGAATCACTAAATTGGGATGCAGTGTGTGAGCATGGCACTGCAGAGCACCAGGAATAACAACAGGCTGCAGAACGAGAAAGTGCATCTTCCCTTTTTTTTCGGGGTCTTTTCATCAAGTTTGTGCACTTGGTGAAATGTGTGTGTGTGTGTGTGTGTGTGTGAATGTGTGTGAATGTGTGCTGTTGTGTTCTTGGGGGTGCTGTGTTGTATAAATCTGCCTGTGAGAGTGGGTGTTTGGGTGATATGAGTGTTCCTGCACGTTTTGTGGGCTCATGCAGACGGGTAAATAAAGATAAAAACATGCATATATGAAAAACACCCATAACTAATTTCATTATGGAAATATCACTTTTAACTCTAAATGTATGAAACTACTTTGAGTATGTACAGGAAATTAAAACTTCTAGACAAGGGTTTTATATTTTAGACATTATTGTCCGTCCAACAATTGATATTATTGCTGAGATCTGGCGATACATGGCAACGATGCTTGAAAGCCCTTAAACCTCGGCCCATTAATAACAAGAGCAGTCACACTGAACAAACTCTGTGCGTATTATCTCAAGCACTTATTTGCAGAAGTGCGCTGGAGTAGCCAAAGCCGGTCATCGAGTAAAAGAGCAGTTGCGGAAACAGAGGTCAGGGTTAAAATGTTATATCAATACAAACACTGTGCTGTAAACACCTCTCGAATTCACCAGCGTTACTTCCTGGTTCAACTCTGGCCCATTAAAGTTGACTCCTTTAAACAGTTAATTGCTTTTAACGGACCTGTCTGATCGCTTGACTGGTTTGGTCTAGTGGAATATTCCTGGTGAATTTGAGTAGCTACGTTACTGATAAAAATGTTTAAACAATTATGGCGAGAGGAGAGTGGATACCTCCCCTTAAATCGAATTAAACTGCACCAAATTGCAAAAACTCATGGATATTCAGTTCCCTAAATATGCCTGGTTTTCTTTCATCCAGAACCATGAATTATTCACTAGGAGATGTAAGAAAATAAAAAGCCCATATCCCTCAAAACCCCTGGATCCCCCCCCCCCCCCGCCCTTTGTTCAGATCTTCACCAAAATGTAATGGCTTCTCTCTTTCCCGCATCCTTCTACCAAGTTTCATGGAAATCGGTTGTGTTGTTTTCGTGCAATCCTGCTGGAAACCATACAAACCAATTTTTTTTCAAGTGTGTAACAGTCTTCACCTGGAGAAGGTCTCTCCAGAAATACACAGTTATAGGCCGGACGTTGATCCGTGTGTGTCTTGGTCTGGTCGGCCTCTTAATCTTCGCAGGGGACAGTGGACAGGAAGGTAAAACGAGAAGGAAAAAGAAACAGTTTCCCACCTCGTCACTCAGCCCCCCTGCTGGGCAGAGTCTCGGAGGATATTGTGACTCTCCAGCCATCTGATTGCTTTCACCGGGCGGTTCTGGGTTGTCTGCGTGACACACGTGCACTGACAGGCACACACTGGAGAGGATATCTACACACACACACACACACACACACACGCGCGCGCGCTGTCAGACCGGCCATCGGGACATTTGGAAAAACTCCACATAACCTGGCATACTATAGGCAGCTTTTTTAGACAGATGGGAGGATTGTCATCTCTTAGTCAGTTAGAAAAAAAGTTTCAGGGGTGACATGTTGCCTGGTTACCACTTCAGAATCAGGCAAACTTATAAAAGTTGCAGAATTTGTTCTTAACGTCTTCATAGCTGTGTAAACAAAAGGGATTTCTGCTTAATTGTGGGCTCAGAATGAGGCAAACTTAAATTTTTGCTTTTGATTCACTACTTGATAGCGTAACAGTTTTATTTCGGACTTTTGAAGCATAAACAAAGGATTTTAGACGTAAATAAAAAGGCAGGCAGTAACCGCCAAGGCCCAACAGTCCCCTTGTGAATCCACATTTAAATTCACTTGATGTGGATTTTAGTTTCCCCACCAAAACTACTCTTTTTTAGTTTTTCATCAAGATCCATGAATTATTCTATGAGCAAAAAGGCCTTTTTTCACAAAGAAAGATGGAAAAAATATCCTGGATCTGCCCCCTCATCTGGATCCGCACCAATATTTAATTGGTTCTTTCCGTACCCATACTGCATCTTTCCACCAAGTTTCCGAGGTAAATCTGTCTGGTAGTTTTTGTGTAATCCTGCAACATATTAAACAAAAGCAGGTTGGCGGAGGTAATAAAGTCATGTTGAATGTTTGATATTCCAAAAAAACACATATCTCTGTATTTTATAGGCTTATCTGTGCATAAGTCTGTTATATTCACGCTATATAGTTTCCATCACTTGCCTAAAAAGTGCTTGAATGCCTGGTGTAAAGGGCAGTGTGCTACAAGAGTGGGAGGATTCCCACTCAGAGTTTTCCTGCTCTTTTATATGTGCGTGGGCTTTACCAGAGTGGATTGGGATGGAAAGTTGAAAAGTTACAAAACCAGAAAACGCATTTAGCCCTAAATTAATAATAGCTCCCCTGGTCTCCATCACACACACACACACAAAAACACACAACCCTATCAAGATCGCGGTTGCCAGAGATGTTCATGGAAGGAGAAATTGAGAACAGCTTGGAGCTTCAGGGTGTCTGATCACCATAACCCGTTTAGCCATGTACAATTTGCTATGATCTAAACATCAGAGTTGACTTATTTAATCACAGTGCTGCAGATATCAGGAAATGCTCGTGTCAAATCCTCTGGTTATTACCAGAGAAGGAAAATTGAAATGGTGGAGCTCCACACACTTTCCTGACATTTTCCAGAGGGGCTGTATGTGGGAACGCAATCGTCAGAGTCAGTCGCTCTGCACATTATGCATAACTTTTCCTACCAGTGAAATGTCCGGAGAATGAACAGTTTTGATGTTTCTCACATGCAGAACTGAAAAATCCAAAAAGAAAACTAACATGTCAGGATGGAGTAGAGGTGTCATACACATAGAAGACACCAACGAAGATGGTGACTCGAAAAGACATGCTCTACCCAGACGCCACCTCTCAGCTGAACGCTATGGACACTCTCCTGTTGTTATGAACGCGTCTAACCCGAACAATATGTGAGAGACAAACTCCAGACAATGTCCAGACCCAAGTTTTCTGCACAATGAGCTCCTGGAGAGACGAGCTCAGCTCTGTATCCTGTAGCTCTGTAAAAGACCGAGGCTGTTTCGAAATCCCTCTCCAGCCACTGTTGGGATGGTGACGTCCGTGTGTTTGTCTGAGTCAAAGTTCGGGAAGTTTTTTCAGTCCCTGTCACTGACAAACCAAGTAAATTAATTGCTCCCATTAACCTTTGAGTCGCACCGTTTGTCACCCTGATGAATTCCCTGTCAGGTGTGAGAGGTGAAGTGTTTACGACGATTGAGCTGCTTTGCAAAAGCATCAAATACGCTTTTTCAGTCTGAATGTTTTTGTTGCAGCTTTTTTCATCATTTTCAACATTTCAAATAATGAACTCATGCTGAACAGGGAACAACTGGAAACAGGTGGGACCTGTCTTTCAATAGCTTAGCAAACAATTTGCAATTGCCAGAGCTGTTCTAATCAGCATCTGCACCCCCTTTGAAGGCTGCAGTGGATTTCACACTTCTGAAAACATTCTGTGGGATGTTGTACCGCAGCTGCCGTGGCGAATGTTTAATAATCTACTGACGAGACCATGGAAGATTTAAAGCAGATTATCCTGTGCCAGCGTTGGGAGAGAGGAAGGGCCCGGAGTGACCCTGCACACACATTAAGAGAAATATAAACTGGTGTCTACTTCCAGGAGAGCGAAGTCTCATGGGATCTTGGCTCTGAGCGTCTCCTGGTTTGATTCTCGGAGGAGGTTGGCAGGGCAGCGATTCTGTTTAGAGAAACTGCGAATGCCAATCGAATCAGCTCAGTTTGTTTTTCTCTCTTTTTCTCTATAAGTTATTTATATGAGCTGAAATGTGGATTAAAATAAAACAGGCACTGGGGTTCTTTCACTTGAGGCCTCGACCAGGAAGCTAAAAGTCCCCCGAACAGTGTCGGTCTTTACCTCAGCGGCACAACGCAGCCCTCCAGACAAATACACATTTAATAAAACATTTTTGGCCAAATCCACTGCAACATTGTACTATCTCTGAAGGAAACGCCGCAGTAGGAAGTGATGGATGGAGCCTGGTTTGCCCCATGTGACACAGCATTTTGCACAAGTCTCCAGGGAGCAGCAGGAGGAAACGATGCACCGGGGAGCCATATGTCATACTAAGTGGGTCATAACACAGACACACAAGTCGTGATGTGAAAGGTAAAGTTGTGTACTTCAAATTAGTCTTAAGAATTTGTCGTGCAAACCACCAAATCTTATCTACTTGGATTAGGTTCAATTATACGTCAAACTGAGCCACTAGTGGTTCTAATACACCAGCTTTGTCTGTTTGAATAAAGTTGTTGAAAGAGAAAATCTTGTGCTAGAGGATTGTCGCACAACAGAAAATCCCAATATCAACTCACTCAAGTGCGAGAGGACATTCTTTTCCCAAGGTCCTCAATTCTGGAGAATTTGTACTGTGGCCTGATGTCCCTGCACATCGCTTTAAAGTCTCCACTTCCATAACTACAGCTCAACAAATACTGCAAGAAGCAGCAGATGGATCTGATGGCTGGAGGTGATTAGTCATGAGAGCTCGGCAGCAGTCGTTCCTCCTCGCAGGTTAATTAAAGGAGAAAAATGTCACGCATGGTTTCAGTTAAATGTTAAGGTAAATAGCTGCTGTCGTGAAGTCACTTTATTTTCGGTATCGAAGCAGGGACACAAGCTTCCCTTCATCATATTCATGTGCTGTTTGCGCCTCAGCGTGACCACGTCAACCTTCAACTCACGTCATCATCAACAACATTTTGTCAACATGTCATTTATTTAATCAAGAGATCTGGCTCAAACTGGTCGCGTGTAATTTCCAGGCAACAGGGGGGTTGTATTGAAATGTCGTCTCTCCCTCGTCAATCCAAGGCTCGTGTAAAAACATTCCTTACCATGGCAACTGTGGAGGTACAGTCGTGCAGCTAATGAGAGAAAAAGGAACGATGTTTGATTTTTTAAAAAGATTTTTCTGAGTTGTTGATTGCAACGTCTTTAAATCATTATACTGGCTGGAAAAAAAGTTCCAACACAGGAATAAACTTGTGCCAGGATGACTCAGATAAACAGCTCCTCTTATGAACATGAACAACATTTTGATTTCACTTATGAAGAACGCAGCACGAGATTTGTTCTCAACCAGACTCGTTCACAACACTACACATCAACACCTACACATTATTGCCCAAAACTCTCGAATCCTGTCGTCTTTCCAAGTTGACAGATTCGCCTGCGTCCTGTTCGCGTACGACGCCTCTTTTTCCGCCAGAGGTATTTATATTCTTTTTGTATTTTTCCGTTTCATGTGCGTCACGTGTTAGAAAGCTCGTCGACACGCTCCCTCGCGCGCTGTAAATTATCCAGACATTCTCCTGCTGTATTCTCACGTGGGTTCACAATAGAAATGTCGGGACGTCGGCGCATGTCTGAAAACAGCTTTATTGTCTTTTAGGCAATTAACTTTAAAAATAATGTTTTGGGATTATTTTGATGCAATTCTTGTTCCCTGAAGATGCATGTGTTTGATCCACCTGGGTTTCCTTTATGTCGATGAACAAAACAGACAAAGACAAAGGATTTTTCCAACTATTTTGAAACAAACAGGCCTTTGTTGTGTGCGGTAAAGCCAGAATACTTTAGAAAAGTTGTCTCTCCCGTCAGGAAATTCATCAGGCTTTCGGTTCTGCAACAGAAATGACTGTTGAGGGTTTATTTTCTTTACTTAACTAATGGCATTAGCACTGGAAGCTAAGTAATTGACGGAAAGTGCCTTTGATGTTGCACAGTGATTAAGGACACTCCAGCTTTTTCTCTGTGCAGGGAATTCAAACTGCTGTTATAATGGCGCGCCTTGTTTTTCCCCAAACCATCAAAGTGTGTCCAGTGTGATTTCTTAATTAGATTTATTTTCTAAATTTAATTTATAGGAGTTGTTGACAATGATGACTTAAAAAAGAAAAAAAACCTCAGGAAGACCTTGGGGCTGCTGAGCTCATGTGAAAACTCAGAGGTTACATTGAGTTAAAGCTGAGACTTCAGAAAAGCTCGGGCTTTTAGACAGCATGACAAATGACGGAATTTCACTCCTTAACTATTTCTCCAGCCACATGGTCATTTGCTTTCCCAGGAATCCATAGGATGTAATCCAACGGGGAGAAAGACACGTGAAAGGTGTTTCTCTTTTCCCACAGGTTTTAGCTTTACTAATAGGATCAAAGTGGGGAAATTACAAAAAGGAGAATAATCGATATATGACTTAGATATATGATATATGAATTAGGATGAAACATTGCCTGGCTCTCTTTCTTCACTCTGAGCATTTGGAGCACTGGGAGTACAGTGCGCCTCACCACGGCTGGCGCATGAAGATCCGTGCCGATGCAACCCGACACACATAATCACACACAAACACAAGTGCGTAGCATCACTAAAGCTTTTGTGACACATTGTGGATGCACACTGTAAATACACACAGACACACACACACACAGCGACACACAGAGACTCATCTCCTTGGGCAAACAACTTCACAGCCGTCCAACTGGGAAAGGATCGCGCTCGGCAGGAGGTCTGGAGACAATTAGCATAACTAACAGAACAATCAGTGCACAGCCAGCGAATCGGAGGGAGACGAAAACCTACGCAATCAGAGCAGAGGAAGAATGTTAACAGCGTTTCTTGGTTTTTCCATTGTCACTTCCTGTGCGAGAGATTGACAGAGAGAGATCACACATCCATCTCGCTTCACTGGCGTCGGTCCCAGAAGCCACCGGAGATACAGTACGTGCTCGTCTTTTCTCCAGCTCGGGCTTCAACCCCCCCCCAGCCCCTGCTGAGAAGGCCTCGCACCGCATCACTTTACAGAAGAGCGGCGCCGAAGTTTTGAAACAAGTTGTCGGAGAAAGCCAGTAACCTTTTTCATCCTGTGTATTTGTGAGGAGAGCTGTGTCAGTTAAGCCGCAGGTGCTCGATGCAGAGATGATGACAGTGCTGATGGGAGAGGTTTCTTTTTTTTGAGAGAGATGGTCGTTATCTGCCCGGGTCAGAACAGAAAGCTATTTCCTGTGTGTGTGTGTGTGTGTGTGTGTTTTTAGTCCGGCAGGAAAACATCGTCTGTGTCTGTCGCTCTCCACGGACACAGTACGCAACATTCCTCCGTCTGTCGGCCTCGATCTCTCTCGTAATTGCCTGGTTTATCTGAGGAGCTGACTGTGGTTACGAGCTGCTCCTCGCCGATTGATTTACTACCTGCACCATCAGATGTTTAAGAGACGAGAAAATATCAAAAGTTATTATATCAAAAGTTAAGCCGAGCACAACAGCAAAATAAATAAATAACCTCTAAACACACAGGCAGGTGAATTTTAATTTCAAACCCGATAGACGCTTCGGAATCGAAAACCTGAGGGCAAACCATTCCGCACCTTCCGGGAATGTGGCTCCCAAACCAAGACTCAATTCCCTCACCAATTTTCAGCAACACTGCCCCAAGAGAGGTAAACATCGCAGAGAGCTCCAGCCAATAAAAAAAATGTATTAGCAATAGGGCTTCCATCTTCCGAACCCTATATCTGTATAGGTGTTAATACCTTTATGCAGTAAGCCATGTGAGGCTCAGAGCACTTCAGCCACGGTGATAAATAGACTGGTAGAGTCTCTGCCCTTTGCAGATTTGAAGATTGTGTGGGATTTGCTCCAGATGATCAGAAAATGTGCAGTTGTGCGTTTGTATTCCATGTGTTTAGGTGCAAACTGTGCAACCATACGCAATCACTGTCTGACATCTTAATGGTTACTTTGTGCAGGAGGCTTCAAACGGCAGGTTTTTTGAGGATTGCGTTTCACTGGCTGCGTGGGGGGGGGGGGCGACGTGCAGGTTTACTGGTCAATGCGATACGCTGGCCGAGAGAATGAGACAAAGATATTGATTGATCTTCGGGCTCCGGGCCAGAACGGAGCGCAAAACTGCGAGCGGCCTTAAAAAACTGTTGTTGGTCAATTTCTAGTTAACGTTAAACGTGTTGATGGCCAGTTGGTGGGTTCCATTTGGTCAGAGAATTGCAATCTGTGCAGCGGTGGAACAGATGTCGCCGCGGAATGAGAAAAATCTGTTTTTGAGCCTCAGTAGCTGAGCGTTGTGTGTGTGTGTGTGTGTGTGTGTGTTTCTATGTGGATGCCTGTGTATTATTAGCAATGTTGATAGACAAAGTGTCACCACCTCAATTGCACAGAAAATGAATCTGTAATCAACTCCTCAATAAACAGAAATGTGGCCGGCTCTTCTCCACACTGACCACACTCTTCCTCACCTCCACATCTTCATCCTCTCGACTCCATCATCCCTTTCCCTTTTCCATTTACTGTTCTTTGACTCTCACACGTTCCAGTTTCTTCCACCGCAGAGCTGAGCTAAATCTATCTTTTATTCATTATTATTATTATTTATTTAACTTTTCTACCTAATTCTGTAAGATCTATGGGGATATTACCATCGCTTTCCAGATAGGAATTAAAAGGAATTAAAGGAATAGTTGGACATATTGGGGAATAAGCCTTTTAGCTTTCCTGCCAAGACTCGTTTGAGACGAGTAATTCCACTCACGTCTGCACAGTATATCTAAAGCTACACTTAGCACCCTATAGCTTAGTTAGCAATATGCCTTTGCTTTCAGTTATTATGCTAAGCTAACTGACTGCAAACATATTTAGCGAACATAAGATCAATCTTCTCATCTTCCTCTCGGCAAGAAAACACATGTACCTTTTTACCTTAACGTCAAACTCTTCCTTTGATTCCCATGATCAAACTCATGATGTTACATTACATTACATGTCATTTAGCTGACGCTTTTATCCAAAGTGACATCTAATTAGTGGGTTCAACATTTATTAATGGGCATTCAGCGGTAGACCTTCTGGTTGAAGGACTACCCGCTCTACCCCCCTCCACCACAGCTTTACACAACATTTATTAAAGTATTTAACCATGTGATGATGCTCTGTTTAACTACTGCCTGTGTATCTTTATCTATTTGGTTCTATTGTGGCAAAGCAAGGCAGGTTTTTTATATATTTTGCTCATTTCAACAACAATTGGCCATTCAAAGTGCTTTCAAGGCGTGACAAATTTTAAAAGCAACATACGACAAAACAAGAAAAATAATTACAGTGGTAGAATTCTTTTAAAGTAGTAAACAGAAAGTCACATGTAAAACGGGAAGAGATTTATCATATTTTCAATCTTTTCAATTTGTCAGTTGAAATTAACGCTTGTCCAACAGCAGCTGCCCCCAGTGACTGAGTGCCGATGCTCTTTGCCTTGCACTGTAATGATCTGTTTCAGTTATGCTGTAAACACGTTCCCTCATTTTATCGCCCTTCACTTCACTTGGCCTCTGCCGGCAGAATCTACTGCCGGGCCGTGTTTCATTCCTGCAGTCCGTGGCTAGATCAACATTTTCCTCCTTGTCCATGACATCCACTCCGCTGCTCCATCTGCATGAACTCATTACTCCCACAGCTCACGCAATCCGTGGCCTTTACTTCTCCTCAGAATTGAATTACCACGGGTAACCAAACCGGCCAACGTGAATTCTCGCCCGGATCCATGGAAATAGAAGACGGATGGACGATTCACTTCATGTTTTGCTCGGTTGCGGTGGCTCGACCTTGTAGGGCATAGTGCCGGGGCTCTGCTTTTCCAATTTCCCTCCCTACGTGCCACCAGTGAAGGTTTGCAGCGTTCTATGTAAAAACAACCAAAATCCAAAGCCTCCATCTTTGAAGCGTTTGCCCCATGTTGTGGCTGCTGTTCCAACATTTGTCAACACACAGGAGATTTGGAGGCTTTGGGAAACTGGTTGATCAGATTACCCTAAATATCTTATCACTTATAGCCCATAATGTGTATTTTTCGGTGCTTTAATCTATGCTTAACACATGCCTGCACCCTATCCGGGGCAACAACACTGATTTTACAGTGTCTCTTATTTAGTCGTCGTGTCCTCGTTTCCCACATGAGCGGTATACTGTGCAGCTCTGAGCACGCCCAGGGCCGGATGTGGGCCCAGTGCCTAAGTAATGGAGGATAAATCAGTTCTTAAAAGGTCCATATGGGGGGGAAAACCGAAACGCATCCAAAGCCCGAGGATTTGAACATCGACACGAAATCCCCTTTGTTTCGCTGTGGGCATGAAGCGGTAGCGAGTGAGCCTTGTGTGGGCTCCTGGTACCCGTCTGGGGCTTTGATGGTGCCAGCATTTTCCAGCAGGTAATTGGACCTTTCTGAGTCAGTGTGTATGTTTATGTGTGTGTGTGTGTGTGTGTGTGTGTGTGTGTGTGTGTGTATATGTGTGCCTGAGTTTGCAATCTCCATAAATACAGTGAGGATAGAGGCCCCCCTCACTTCCCAAAGTAGACGTGAAAGGACACATGCCACTTTTATTTAAGGTAACTGATGAGGTAGACAGCTGGACTGATGTGGTCCACTTACTGTATGTCTGAGCGCTCGTGGCCCGAGGTGTGATTTCTATCAGCGCTTTCATTTTCTCCAGCTTCTCATCCTCCTGGTTCGGTCCCCATGTGGCTTCGCCTGATGGATTCCCAGGAGATTCAAAGACTGATACTGATTTACACTTTAAATAATTTCATAGAAAACAGGTCGGGGGATATATATCATTGCCTCCATAAAACCTCTGCGGAGCTCCCCCCCATGCTTTATAGAAAATAATACAAAACATGCCAAGCTCGGATTCACTTGACGACTCGCCAGCTCTTGAATTGCTCGGGTCATGAGATTTCTTTCAGGACCAAAAAAAAAGTTCCAGGAGCCAGAAATCTTGAGGATTCATGAGATGTTCTGATGTTTGTTGTCGACAAGTAAACAAGACCTGACAGAACAATATTTTACATATTTGTCGCTCTGATAAAAAGCTCTATTCCACAGGCAGGTGCAGGATCAGACAGAGTGTTTTTCCATGCAGTGACTGCTCATCCTATACACAATTATGTGCATGTGCAAGTTGTAGAGGTTGTAAAAAGTGATAAGCATATCAAATAAGGCTGCAGTGATTGTTTTCATAATTTCTATGTGGTTTTTCTCAATTACCTGATTACTGCAGTCTGTAGGATGCTCAGAAATGCTCGTCACAAGCTCCCAGAGCATAAGGTGAAGATTTGAATTTCTTGTTTTGTCCGACCTTTGGTGCTTCTCTTTGATAAATGACTTGAATTTAGTTTTCAGCAGTGATAGCAGTGCAGCCTTGGGCACAGCAATTTTGGTCTGTCGGTCCAACACCACGGCCCAGACTGAAATATCTCAACAACCGTAGGATGGATGGCTACGGACATGAACTGTCCCCGTGGGATGACAAGAGTCATCAGGAGATGACATATCTCCCACAAAACTCCAAACATCAGATCATTTGCTGCCATATCAGAGTTACCTGAGTAATCCTGTAGCTGTAATCCTGTGACCTGTAACTCCAGTGCCAGTGATAACAAGTTAATCCTTTCATATCCATACCTGTGCACACAGAGTGGTGTTTAATATCGTTCTGCTTCTTATTGGTGAAAGGTTTGCTCTCAATGTGGCCAAGTAAAACTAAATCAATAAAAAACTAAATATCAAAAGGCACCACTTCATCTGATTAACAGGTGAAGTGCAGATGGATTGATTGACAGACAGACGGACTGACAGACAGACGGACTGACAGACAGACTAACTGATCGCTGTATCTCCCCTCATTAAACGGATGAAAAGGATGACTCTGATGGATTGACTTGAGATCTGCTCTGGAAACTCAATGACTGCAGATGAAATGACAGACAGACAGACTGACGGACACACTGATCACTGAATCCCCCCCAGAATTCAACAGATAGACTCTCTGACTTTTCCTCTGCTGCCACAGGAAAGTCAAAATTTCCAGTGTCAACATCTGCATACAAATCTCATTTGTATTATTTATTTTGGGATGTTCATGGTTCCCAGAGGATTTATCCAAATGATTTTATTGAGTCTGTGAATAGTGACATTAACCTTTAGTTTAAAATTCTTTAGTCTTACTACAGCCTCACAAAGCCACTGGATGTAAACCCCCAGTCCAGATTCATTCATTCATCGTCTTGTGAACTTGCTGATAGATGTTCTGCTAATTAACTATTAATAAATTCCCGCACCACAACGGTATTTTAAATAGATATAGATATGTGTGCGTTATGAGCTCTGTCCTGGAGAACAGTGAGAGAGTAAATGTTGAGGAGAAAATTAATGAAAGAATCTTCCTGGGAATCTGTTCATGCCACTGAAGTGAATCTCAAAGAAATAAACACTTTTCATCATACTGAGGAAATCTGCAGCTCAAAAAAGAACTAACCTGGTATCTTGAAGCTTGTGCATCAAACACTTTGCCTCTCTGTGATCTGCTCGTCTCAAAAACGTTTTCTGCTGTTTGAGTCGTCTACAGTGACGAACATGTACGCACCGAAAATATTGATCTTCCCGTTCCGAGGGTGGATTTCATCACGATATACCTCCGATCTGTAAAGCTAATTACTACCACTTCCATCCCAATGTCGTACAGGGCAGAAGTGCTTTCATATGTAGATTTGATTAAATTATGCCGGGGAGAGCTCATTAGATTGGATTTACATTTGGAGATGGTTTTGTGCTCCGTCCCCCCTGAAACCTCTCGCGAGCGCCGCAATCACAGGATTCTGATGACCTGACAATTCCTGGCCAGCGTTTTTCCTCTGCTGCAGCGCTGCGCACTCACACGGCCGTGTCTGCTCATCAAAGCCGGGAAATGGCACCATGCTGCTTTCAAATTCATGGTTCACTTTGCTATATTAAACACTCTCATGGTTTTGTAATGGGTCTAGCTGGTTAATTAAGTGGGTCGGAGAGCAGATCAAAAGCCTCTGGTAGATACAATCAGTTTTTTGGACCATATCGCCCGGGGTAGAGTCAAGGCGCCAAATTTGCGGGGTGAGTGGGAGACTTTACTCACCCTCAGGCCTAGATTTTTAAGCAAATCATCTTTACTTTGTGTCGATGAATAATTAATCGTCCCCGCCGCGGAGGCTATGTTTCCAGCCATGTCCATTTGTTTGTCTGTTTGCTGGAAACTTGATGAAAGGACGGAACATGGGTGTGTGTATCCATGAGTTTGTGCAATCTGTTGCAAATCCAAATAAATGCGGTGACACACCTGAAACTACCACCGACGTGCAAACGAGATAATGTAGCTTCAGTAGTGAATCAACAGTTTATTTGCATCTTCAATACTTTGGGAACAAAGTCCAAACAAACAATCTGGTGCATAATCAAAGGAGCCTGTTGGCGGAGGTGTGTGCTGCACTGGAAAAATGTCAACCTTAACCGAAAAAACTAAATCATTTATTTTGCAGCGAGCCATTGCATCACAATCTCTATTTGTTCAAGTTGGTTTTGCTTGAGGGTTTGAGCCGGGCCGTCTGTGGATAATTCTGCAGGATGACTGACTGTTTTAGGTTAGCTTGTTTAAAGAAAGCGCTGGATCTAATCGCGGGAAAAAAAAAATTAGAGAGGTAGCCATCAATCATAAACCCCCGCCCCCCTCCCCCAGTTTCTCTCCCTGTCAAATTACCTCTGCAGCATCACGCCACCCCCGACTGCAGCCTCGGAGAGAAAGAATACTTTATCTTTCCAGCTGTCAGAGGAGCGATCACTTAGTTGATTATGACGTTGGTGTTGCGGTATGCCGATTAAGTCGGAGAGTTCGAAAATGCGGGGATGAACGGGCCGCTGCACACGCCGCAGTGCACACAGCGTGCAGGAAAAGACATGTGTGTGAATATTAACGTCGTAAATTGCATTTTCATTTGCTGCCGGCTTTTCTCTTGTAATGATTTTTCCCATTTTTTTATTATTTTTTTCTGCTGATATGATAATACACACGAGGATAATGGCGGTAGAATAAAAGGGGAGGATTGAGGGCTTATCTGGCTCTGCAGGTGTGGTATTACAGGCTTCTCAATGGGCATCAGACTTGTGGTGTGAAGTGTAAGCTCCTGCACCGCGCGGGAAGCATTGTGTGTATAATCCCAGCGCACTTTCCCCATAGCTGGGAGCTGGGACAAAGTGAAGGGCACGCAGTCTGTCGGCTGCATGACACGGACAAGCGGCCACAGCGAGCGGGGGGGGGGGGCACGAGTGCTTGACATGTTCTTTGTGCCGTTTTGATGCCGCTGCGGCTCAGGAGGGAAAACTCTCCGATTCACTGGAAAGGTAGTGGTGTGGGGGGTGGGGGGGAGGGTAGGTTCAGGTTTTCTTTTATTCCTTTCAGTGTTAAGTAAAAAAAAAAAAACACTCACAAGAGGAAAAAAGGCTTAAGAAGACAATTTTCACTGTTCTGAGAAATGGGTAGAAGGCAGCCGAGGGTAATGCCACTAAACACAGGATCCTGTTCAAACAGGCTCTTTATATGTTATTAGTGACGTAATGCATTTATATGGATGATCCTTCAAAGCAGTGCAGGGACAGTGAAATGAACAAGTTTCTCTTTATGTATTCATATCTATTTTTGTGTGCGCACAGCGCTGGGCTCAGATAATCAAAAATCAGCCCCGAACTTGTGCGCGTTACATGCGCTCATCTATTTTCACCCCACATTGTGGCAGAAATGAGACAGTGGATGTGGACCACTGAATATTCAGCGAGTCTTTGTAGACTAATTATAATGTGTGTCTTCGTAAACTTGGGGACTCCATGCGGTGACTGAATAAGGCAGAGCAGAAAATAAATTGATTTCTTGCTTTGATGCAGCTGTGTTGTGTGCACAAGTGTCTGATGAGGGGGCTGCGTGAAATAAAGAAATCTTATTCTTTATTATTATTCTTCTTTCTTCTTTTTGCTATGATAATTTAGGGCAGCTACAGCACGGCGCGCATAGTGCCGGATCCCTAACTCAGCACAAGGATAGCGGGGAAAATCTATTCCCGGGCTGTGATTGCATTAACGGAACATTTTATTGGTGCAGGTCATGTTTGTGGTGTTTGCAGGATTGTAATGAAGAAGAATGTCGGTGGAGGTGGAACATTAAAATGCCCCCGGCAGGTTTTTGCCCACTGTTGAATGGGAAATAAGTCAATCATTGGGGGGGGACGCTCGCTCAAACTAGTAATGATTAATGTGAGTTTGGATCAGTTTGCACACATTTGCTGCTCGAGTGCGTGCAAACACACCAACATCATGCTAAATGCATATGAACAAATGTGCTCCGTCTCCTGTAGTTATTCAAGCATTCACACACACACACACACAGGCTGTCACATACATTATAGGTGCCCGGAGGGTGTACTTGCACAAGTTGCTCTTGTATCAGAGATTTGTATGTTAATAACTTCACTCGCTTCACGAGCCAAACTTCTAACCTGACCTTGCTCGTACTTTTCTTTCTTTCTCGCCTTTGAAACAACGCGGGCGGCCCCTATTGGACGGAGAGATGACAGGAAGTGCCCGTGCGTGTCCAGCGACGTCTACGAGCATAAACAGAAACTTTCCATGGAGCCGAAAAAATTTGAAACTGCAGCTTTTAGCAGATTTTTACATCAGCAAGTCATTGGCACATTAATGTTGAAAAATTTGTGTAATTAATGCAAACAAATGAGACCATTAGATCTCAGCCACTATTCGCCTCTGATTTGCATTTTAAAGTGTGAGTGAAACACACTGAAGACGCTGCTTAAAGTCGGAGTGAAGCAGCAATGAATATTAATAAAATAAACTAAAAAACTAAAAAAGGTGTAAATTACATGAACAATTTAATTAAGTATAACATTAGCAGTATTTGGGGCTTTGAAATGTTTGTGTGTTTGTGTGCTGAAACCTCTCTTAACCCTTTTCAGGTTCTCCAGATTATGTCTCCAGTGAAAGTTTGTGAAGCTATCTGTTTTAAAACAGTCACACAGGCTGTAGAAGGTGCAGTCACTTGAAATCAAGGCGGATAAGCACTGATGCTGATGTGCTCTACTTTTGATAATCCGGGTTATGCGGAATTTGGCTCCAGTGTGTGATCGAGCTATAATTTCTGGCCTGCCGAATAAATCCTGGACACAAAAATAATGAGTAAAGGGCTCCACAATTCAAACAATACAACTATATAGATCGCCTTCTTGTTTTTAGTACTTATTTTCTACCATGTATACTGACTTTGAGGAAAAAAGTGAAATAAGACCTTTTGCAAAAGGGCAGTGTATGAAACTAGAAATATGATATAGACATATGTACACCTGTCACTCAGAGGTGAGCTGCTGTTCAGTCTTTTAGTGAATCGAGGAATGATGTCTGGTCACGTCCATATTAAAAGTGGCGCCTGCTAGAAAACAAACTCATGGAGGGGATGGAAGGGGACGGGACGGACTTTCCACGGAGGAAAACAGATTATTCAGTGACCTTCTTTTCCCTCGCTGCCTCAAACGTCTCCAGGTTCTGATCAGAGACGCTCCTGGTGTCATGGATGAGTTTTCTGATCCCGCATGGCACAGACGCCGTTTCCCAAGCGACCCACCGAACGGGAGATGACACCCGCTGCCGCACACTCGCCTAAGGTCACACTCGGAGCTCGCTTGCCAGCCGTGCATACGAGCGGCAAACAAAATGAGCATCTCTATCCACAAAGCAACGTGAAAAAACTGTAAAAAACTGTAAACCATGCACAACAGAGTCGACGTCTATTGTGTTCTCCCAACAAATTATTGATTCTGCTCTCAAACATCCCTGCAGGGCGTCTGGCAGGATGTTGAGGAGCCTCTTTTTCCCGCCTGCTTCTCTTCCCGTAGTCATTTTTTGAATGCGACCAGCTAGTGCTGCTAATCGCTTCTATCCCAGGTCACCGTCGTCAGCAGCTGGGGATTAATAAGCAGCATTTGGTCGCTCGTTTTGCTCGTTCAGTGGCAGAATTAACACCCTAAACTTTTGTGCAAGACAACAAAACACGAGCCGACCCGCCATGTCCAGACACGAACACAAACGCGTAAACGAGCACCCGCTTGCCGAAGGATCGCAGCAGCGGCGGACCCAGCTGCTGATAATTGAGAGCCTGCGTAAATACCATCTGGGCGTCTGGTGAGAAATCTTCACCTCTACGGGGAAGTGTGTGTTGCTGGGAAATGACCGGCATGCTGCTAACAGACAACAGACTAATGCCCAGAAGCTGCTCAGTGACCCATGAAAAGATATGACAGTATCATAACAGCCATCTGCTCCGCCTCTATTGGTTCTATTAATAAATCCCTCGACTAAGCAAAGGAGGAGACGAGGAGGCCACGGAGCAGAGATGCATGTCAAAACATACTTACTTTTTCCTCCCGTCTCTTTCCTCGTTTCCACACAAACATGCACATTAACTTTCTCCTGCACCGGCTGTCATGTGTGCAGAGGCAACGTGAAAGTCCACAAAGGCCCCCGACGATGACTCAGGGCCCCGCGCTCAGGGCGGCTCCCCGAAAATATAAAAAAAAAGAAGAAAAGAATGCCTTCCTGCGTTCCTCAAATATTGAAGTGTATTTCCTGAATAATTCATATTTTTTTGTGTTGCGCCGCTTTGATTTCGAGGGGCCTGTTTTAACAGCAAAGAAATCGAACTTTCCTGAAAATCCTGAAAAAGATAAATAATAAAAATAAAAAAGACAGAACGCTGTTGTGCTAACTGACACAAAATCAAACAAGTGGACTGAACTTTGGGAAGGTTCCGCTTGCACGAACAAAGACCGCTGGGATGGATCTTTTGAAAAGGAGACATCGCGTTATCAGCTCTGTCTGTGAATAAATGTGGAAATCAACGTTGAGGAGGAAGAAGCAGAGAAAGCAGGGAGTCACCTCGGGAGAATCAGCTACTTACAGACCCTGCACATGCTCTATTCTTAGTCGAAAGCAAAAAAAAAGATCTTAACACATTATTTTTCTTGCTGTAAAAATCTTATCTTGATGCATTTTCTTCGGCACCCGTCAGCGGAGACTGAGAAAACAAACAGGACTGGGGTGAAGAAAATAATTGTAAAAGGAACCAAAAGGGAACTGTGTTTTTGGCACACCATAATTATATTTCAATCATGCAAATGAGCTTGGTTTTGGTAGTTAGAGGGCTGTTGGAGTGTGTAATTGAAAATGCAAAAGATTGTCTCGCATCAAAATGTCGAGGAACACGCTGACTGGCTACTAATCAGAACGGACCCCCACGTGCCGCGCACACTGAATCGCTGCCTCGATCTCTCTAGAATTGAATCGTTTTATCTTAATTAAGTGTGCAGAATCCATCCAGGTTTGTGAGAGTGCCAATTTTCTTTTTTCGCCCCATTCCACTCTGCTTTTCCAGTTTGCTCATAGTGGGGAAGAAAAAAAAGAATCCCCACTTTAATAAATATTTCTGGAGCCGGCTGTGATATCACCGAGGAGCAGCGATCGGATGATGGGATGCTGTCAGTTTTCTGTAGCTGCACAGACTGTGGCTTAAACAGATTGTCTGCTCGCTGCTGTCAGTGGAGCTGCAGTGATTTTCACTCGGTAGCGTGTTGTGCCACACCTCCTCCTGCCTTCATCTCTCCTTGCTTTCCTTCACTTGTGTGCGTTTGTGTTTGTGAGTGTATTTTGTGCTCTGCACATGAAAGTGGTGAAAACTCCGAGGGCTTAGTCCAGATTTTGGAATCTGAAGAAACTTTCCCCAAATCACATATCTGGGAAAAATTCTTTGCAGCCTGTGCATGGTTCGTTTTTTTTTTGGCTCGTCCACTTCATGACATTTACATTTCTTATTCCCTTTTAAAATATATCAACTTGATTTTAGAGCTGCAGGAGTGATTGACATTTCTCTTTTCATAGTACAATCACTTTGCAAGCACCAACCTCCTGCTGTGAACAGCCAGGCTCGCAATTAGGATAAAATAATGTGAAAATAAGAAGTGGCATTTAAAATCAAAAAAGGTAGTTTGCGCATTAGAGTTAATAGAAATGTTATTCCTTCATACCTACATATCTTTACTGATTGTTGACCTTGACACACTGCAGATAATTTCCTCTATAATGAGCAATTAAATGGAATCATGTTCCCAGTCTGATCCCGCGGCCCCGGCACCTTTTCAACATGTAATTTTTGCAGCTTTAATTGCCTGCAGTTAAATAGCCCGTTCTAATTGTTCCATTGTGAACATAATAATGAAGCATTAAATTTGAATTCTGCCTTTGCCTTGCCTAAAAGATAAATTCAGAGGGACCATTTTGTTAAAGCAAAGTCACCCAAATACGAAACTTTCCCCTCAAGCGTGTCGCTAATGTCCACAGGTCTCGCCTCCATTAGAAAAAACTTGAACTTGAAATGTAGAAGTAAAAAAGATTTGGGATTTGGGGGTAGAGTGTTGGACAAGAAGAGATAAAGGCGAGAAAGGAGATGAAAAAAAAGAGAATTGAGAGAGAGAGAGAGAGAGAGAGAGACCGCAGCCTCGACAATCTCGCCGTGATTATTGCACAACACATCCCTCCCGACTGTGCTCGGAGCCAAGGTCACACCAGATGATTTCAACAATAATTCCACACCTGACTTGTCCATCGCAGCATCCTGGGCAGATTATCCCGCAGTGTGAACAGGCTCAGGACTGCAGAGCGTGGCGCTGCGAGGCCGACAAGATGTTTTCAAACATGTCTGATTTTATCTGGCTCACGTAGCGTGAAGTGGCACAACACTCACCAAGGCCTGGAATCTGAGAGCGGCATCAAGCGCAGATCATCAGAGTTTAGACACAGGGGGAAGAGATGAAAAAAGGAGAATTAACTGGAGGTTTAACAACAGCGGTGCTCAATCAGGCAGACGATTTACATCACCGACAATATCTGTCTGTTCCATACACGATAGGTTGAGCACGGGAGCAGTGATGAGGCCAAATCACCGCATACATTCATTTTGTGGGGCTGTAACGAGGCAAATTACGTGTTACACACATTTCCTCATGTAAACTTCACTTTAAAACACATTTTCCTGTAAATATAAGTCGTGAGGCATTAAACAATAACGTAAGATCAGACGTTTTTGCACCCACAATCCAATGTTCACAATCTTACCCGAGCAAACCTCCACACGCTGAAAAACACGAGCCGGAGATGGAGCCACCAACCTTACAATCAATTGACGATCCACACCTATCTCCCGAGCTGACACAAACCCGATTCATCCTGCGTTTGGAAATGCATGATGGGACTTTAAAGGGACGGGACCAATGATCCAGAGTGCTTTTGTCTCCTGCAGACAAACCAGTGTGCGCTCTGCAGTAGCAACGCAGACACTTTCCCATAAGTTTGCCGCAGGTTTTTAAATTGATTTCCCGAGGCGTGCGTCGATAACAGTTTACCTCAGCATCAACTTGAAGAGAATGAATGCCACGTTTATCAATACTTTTCATATTAGCAATGAAACATGAAAGAGTCACTGTTTTTTGACAAACCCACCGAGAATAACAGCCAACATTCTGAATATGAATATAGGGCAGCTAACGCAGAAGCTAATGTATATACAGCCTACGTTCCTCAGCGAGTTCATGGTAGTGTCCTGTGTTATCACTGAGAACAACCACATGAGAACTGAAAAAAACATCATCTGGATTTCCCTCTTGTGGTATCGGTCACTAACTCCGCCTCCTCCATGTTATTGGATGAGACAAGGATGGTTTCTGTCATTTCAGCTAGTTCTTATCACACTGATGTTTGTTAAAGTTTTGGATTGTTCCAGTACGTTTGATTTTAACTATTTTTATATGATTGACAGCTGAGATGGCCTTGCGATTGGCCAAGCTCCAATTGATGTCAAAAGTGCAAGATGGTTGCACTCATGTCAAGTTTGATCTTGCATGGTTTTTGTGCACGAGAGATCACTTCATTACTCCTCGAGAAAATTCACAATAATGATGAAGAAATGCAACTTTAAAGAAAACAATGCTAGATGCCGAAAGTGAATGAGTTCTTCTTTGGCCCCTACCTTCCACCAAGTTTGAATAACATTTGTTCAGGTATTTTTTTTGTGTGTTATCCTACGAACAGACAGAAAAACAGCAGTGACAACCTCATTGAGTTAATGATGCCGGAACATAATCGATGAACAAACAGGGACATGGTGAAGAGGATGATAACGATTTGAAAGCTCATTTGTTCCATTAAAACCGGCTTTTAACCATCTTGACAGAAAAAAGAGACAGACAGCGGGACTAAAAAACCCATTTTCCAACTTTTCTCCCCATCTCCAGATATTAAAAAAACTGATGCCTGCTTCCCCCACTTCAAGTGTGGCTGAATGAAAGACAAATGCGTCTAATTAGTCAGACAGCAGGTGCAGTAAAATGGTTGGTTTTGGCAGTGGGGAGCATCTCCTATGGTGGGCTGTAAATATTGACTGCTGCAGATTGGGGCGTCGTGAGCAGGCTGCAGCGGGAGAAGCAGCTGACCGTGACAGCAGCTGTGACAGCCGCTGCACACTTCCTCTCAGCTCGCCACGCAGAGTCAATGTCCTCCGTGTCTGGGGACGGAAACCACTGCGCTGCAGCGTTTGTGTATGCATGAGTCTGTGTTTGCCTTTGTCTGTCTCTCTCTGCGGCTGTGTGTACACAGAGTGACTTTACCGGGACGACTGTGGTGCTTCATTCTAAGTAGGCCTGCGTGACTCTGACATCGCCACGTGCTCACTGTACATCTGTTTCCCGTACTTATACAGCGCATACTTGTACACTGGCCGGGATCTAGACTGCTCAGATTGGGGGGGGGGCATTTAGATATTTGGGATGGGCACCTTCACACTGTTGAATTAGTGATGATCGAAATTCAGATACATTTTAATCAGAGAATAGTATTGTTTTAAACCCAGCCCTATATGTCCAGCCAGCAATTCAGAAATCAGGAAATTCGGACTGGGCAAATTAAATAAACAAATGAGACACAATAAAGTTGACCAACTGGATGGGCAGAGTAGAAAAGTACAGCCAGCCACCAGGGGGCCTATCGAGATGATTTGGCTTCACGTTTGCTGTCTGTCATGTTGTTCGACCTTTCGAAATTTGGACAGAGTAGAACATTTCTTCGAGATCCAGGCCCGCTTGCACACAAGTCTACATGCATGTTTTTGTGTTTGCCCGTGTGTGTGTGTGTGTGTGTCACTGCAAAGCCTGTGTGATGTGGCGCTGATGGAGACCCGAGGGAGTCGAGCTCTCCAGGGTCCAGGCTGAGGGAAAGGGAAGGAAGACAAAAAGAGAGGAAGAGGTGGAGAGACAGATGGAGGAGGTGAGGTTGAAAAATAGATAAACTGAATATATAAGGAAGGAGAGAGAGGCCGACAAGAGAGACAGATAACGTTAGAAAAAGCTGTTTTGATCAAAAGTGCTCGTATTTACTCTGCGTGAACTCGCCAAATGAACTTTATATCAAGACGGATAAAAATAATGTGCTTTATGAAATAAATTGAAATCGATTTAATTAAGTGTCAACTGTAAAACCAACAGAGTGTAATGATTTATATTATCTGCTTAAAAGTGCAGTGCAGCTCGAGTGCGTGCCCAGCTGTAAATGCCGTAGCACGGGGCCGATCTGAATCTATCTGCAAAACTGAATACATTTAATATATTTACAACACCCACATTCGGGTTGTCCATGTTTTATTTACACATCTGAACTCCATTTGAATATGAACTCTTTCAATGCGACGAGGCACCGGAAAAGACAAGATGAAATATGCACGTGATTCACAAGCCGTCGCTTACAATTAGCGCCCGGTGCGCTGCCATCATCGATCACGCTAAAGAGTGGGATGGTCTTAATCTGATCTCCTGTTATATCTTCATTAAGATGATCCTCTTGAAGATGAGTAGTGAAGGCCCTCTCCAGCAGTCTCCTTGATGTCAGCAAACACTGTCATTCTACATGTTTGTCTGAAGAAGCTGTTGCAGTTAGATATAATTTACACTACAGTGATTCACTTATCTCAAATAGATTTTTTTTACAATGTCTACTTAACTTGACTAGTGCTGAAATGAAATGTTGATTTATTCGTTTAATCATTTATTTATTTCATCAGCTTTTCTGTTTGATATCAAAGTGAAAGTCACTCAGTCAGTAGGTTGATCTTGTTGTTGGTCTTTTGGTCTATTGGTTGGTTGGTCAGTTGGTTGGTTGTTTGGTTAGTTGGTCTGTTAGTTGGTTGGTTGTGTCTATTAGTTGGTTGTTTGGTTGGATGGCTGGTCAGTTGATTGGTTGGGCGGTCTATTGGTTAGATGTGAAATAAAAAAGACGACATATCTTTAAATTTGTGTTCATTCTGAGGTCTTGTTGATTCAGAGATCTGCGTCCATGACATTTTGACATGCATTATTCATTCATCATCATTTTACAAACTCAACAATTGCCAAATTAATGAAAAAGTAATGAAGAGATTAAAAGATTCAATTAAAATTAAAAGATTTAAAAAAAGCTATGAAGCCCGAGTTTACATGTGTAGTTTAATCAAACCAATGGTCCTTCAGGGTTTCTTTGTATTCTCTCTATTTTCTAGGATAGTTACCAGCACATACGCCGAAAAAGAAATCAGAACAGGAAACAGTAAATGATGCATGAACGGGATAAAGAGAGAGAGAAATTGAAGTAGAACTTGAGCGAGAGGTAAAATAGAGGAGAAAGAGGTTTGGATGTTTTTTCGGTGCTATCATCATATCGTTACTTGGAAATTGTGCTTATAAGTTACTGTGAAACCCAAAGTTCAATTAGTTTCACCGTTTAGATCAAGAGAGACAGTGAAGCAACCGGGAGCATACGTGTGTGTTTCTCTGTGTGTGTGTGTGTGTGTGTGTGTGTGTTGAATTCTAAGACCCCCTCTGAGCTGCCCAATATTCCTTTTCATACCCAAGCCACTGAACAGTGTGTGCTGTCAGCTCAGCAGCAGTGTGTACTGGTAGGAACAGGCACTCCTCTACATGGCCCACTGATCTCTACAGGGAGCAGAGCACAGATCTGGAACGTACACACACACACACACACACACACACACACGCACACAGACAAATCCTATAAAGTAGATCTATCTTATGTTCTGAGGTATTCATCTTAGTCCATATTTACCCAAACTGTGACACACACACCACACGTGTAGAACATGAACTAACAATTGTGTTGTTTATTTACACACAAACGCAGGGCCACACACACACACACACACACACACACTCACACGATACCCATTCCCGAGCGCAGCGCTGCAGACCTCCCCTCCCCACCTCGCACAGAAAACACTGTGACCTTTGAAGCCATCTCATCTCTGGCTGAACGAGGAACATGAAGCGTCCTGTGTGGCTCAGAAATGAGTTGAGTATGAGAGCCCTGGAGAGTTTGCCCAGCTATGAACAGCAAGCTGGGGGGGGGGGGGGCCTGAGTCCTGTTGCCACTGACAGACCACGACACGCTGGGATAGATGGACGCTTCACACGGTTCGAAGCCACTGAGGCGTTTGTAAAAAAATCTGAATCTGTTGTTCATTTGTCCGTTAGCTTCTTCTTTCTGTCGCTGCCTTTCGTCGTCTTGATGACTAATTCATTCGTTGGATAAATTGTGAAATAAGTTTAGATTCACATAAAAAATGAACTGATTAGGATAGATAATGAATTTGAGTCAAACAGAAATTCCAAACAGTGGCTCTTCAAATAGTAGTGATTTACTATGTTGATATATTTTATGACATGATAATCTTTTCCCTTCTTGACTGTTTGGATAAAACTAACACTTTCAAGAAGAGGTCGTGATGTTTATCACTTGTGAATTGATTTATGGAAGAAAAAATACAGCCCAGTTCGAGAGATTGATCCAAACTGAAAAGGCTATTCTCACAGAGGAATTACAGAAACAGTAAGGAACATTATTTACTTCTAAGGATGTATTTACACTGTCATAGTAGTTTTTCTGACCTACCTACGTAAATATGTTTTACTTGTTTTCTCCTCAGTGGTCTTTCAAACTGTTTGTACCTTTCATTTTCATCATCAAGAAACGTCACAAAAAGCCCAATCGCTCGAGGAGCAGGGCGACTTTGTGCATTTTATTTGCATGAATCTGTGTCACTGGCTCCGAGTTCTGTTCAAGGACCAGTTTGGTGTCTTCTGCTAGATCAGTGTTTCGAGCTGTTGACATTTCACGACTGTTGTCTCTGTGTGACAAAGACCAACTGTGCTTTTTATCTTTGATGACTCTTGCCGCTGAGGACAACAAGAGCTTTCCGGTGGGCACGGGAGCTATGCTAAGCTGCCAACAGATGAAAGGCATGCTGCCCAATGTGATACTTATGAACTGCTCAGTTGGGTTTGTTAAAAACAAACTAGCCATTGAATGAGGGGGCTTAAATGTAAAGACATTATAGCTGCAGTTACTGATGAAAAAATGAATACCTGCTTTGTGTTTTTCTTTTTCCCGTCTGTCGACCTCCTGTCTCGCTTGGCAGACCAACAACTCAGGTGTATATATTGTCCTGTGAGCCATGTTCACAGTCTGCTTTAAATGGGTCTCTGTCAACACAAGGAATCTGTCCCGGTCCAAACTACTGCGAAGTAGCCCAAGAGTGAGTCCTGCTGTGCTGCTATTTAGGAAAAGGTCATTAACTTTAAATAGAGAATAATTTGGGGTTCCCGGTTTGGTTGGTGATGATAATCAACGGCTTAGATATCGATCTGCTCTCATCAACAGAGTGCTTTTCTCTATGAGCCGACTCGGCTTTCTGGACAACCAGGACGTGTGGTATGAATACCAATGCATTTAAGCACAAATGCACTCATCCACATGCTTAAAGAGAAAATCAAGAGAGGAAGTATAAGGGAACTCATTAGAGTTTCCTCTGTGAACCACAGGGCATTATAGCTCTGTGATGCTCTTCTCACTGCAGCAATGTCTGTTCATTTTCATGCCAGCTTGTTCAACCTCTTGTTCCCCTTTGGATAAACAGGTTATTGTTAAGATTGAGAACTGAGGAGAGTGCAAGTGATACTTAGTGCTCCAATGCAACCAAGCCCGGCCTTAATGATGCTTGTTCACGTGAATGCCCACTTTTGTGATCCCTGTGATCAACGACAATTACCCAAAGTCAAGATGACGTTCACGTTGGTATCTCTCACATACCCTATACCCAACATTCGGTACACGAGCTCCAGCGTCACTCTGAATGTTGTTTAGGTTACAGACATACAAACAGAACATGTCGGTTTCTCAGCCTTGATAGCTTTTACTGGTTGTACAAAAAGCTTTCCGACCTATTTCCAGTCACCCGGGGGAGCAAAGGGACGGGAAAGTGAGAGAGAGAGGGCAGCAAGCTGTAAACACTTGTTTTTACATGTCTCCCCCAAAGCTCCGAGGGAGAATAAGCATGAGAAGGAGGAGTTTCACTCACACAACACTGCTCCTCACTTGTCCACACTCAGACTCTGTGAGAAAAAGGTTTAAGCCTAAATGGTACAACTGGTGTAACCATCAGGTCGGATTTAGAATGCCAAGTTCCCCCCCCGACTCAGCTTGAGATCACAAATGACCAGTTGGTCGAACCGGCACTCGACTGGCAGCTTGAGAATGGGAACACAAATGTAGGCAACACATGCCCTTGACAGATTTCCAGGGATACCAAACAATTTGCATGTGTCAGACTGTGACTTAATGTCATTGTGGCTACATGTTGTACATGATGTCATGAAAGCAAACACTCAACGTGGGGGGAAGCAGAGACTGTGGAGGAGCCAAAGAGACTGTGGCAGCTGAGGTCAGGATAGATGGGAAAAAAGGCATAAAAATATACAGTTTATTTTGAGATAAATGCCTGATGACCTTATTGACGTGCTGATATTTATCAGGTATCAAATTTTCCATGTTAACCATCTAACACTTTCTTATTAGCACTAAATGCTAAGTACAGCTGAGACTAATGGATTAGTTATGTTAGTTTTGCAGGTATTTGGTCATTAACCAAATAACTGGACAAAGTCAAACTTTACAATTACAATTAATCCAGTGTGGATCATGCATTGAAATCCATCCAGTAACTGAGTTTAGAAAGATTCATCCTCTGGGGACCACGAAGGCTTTTTTTAGTTTGTGACAATCCACCCAAGAGTTGGTTCTTATTATAGAAACCAACGAGGTGGACTGACCGGCCACCATTTGCTATTCATAGATCCTGGTGAACTTCTGCATGAAGGACTTTCACATGGGATTGAGCTCCGAGCCTCAATGGCCACACTGACCTTTACCAGGGGGTGTTGTCGCAATATGTGATGTCATACTGTTCCCAGTCTTATTGTGGCAGAAAAAACACTCTGTATAAGAAATATATATAATACGCTAGTGCTTAGCACACCTTTAAAATATTGTAGTTATTACTATTATTATTATTATGCTCAATATTAGTTCATGATCAGTCAGATGAGGGCATGGGGGATACAAAAGGACAGATTAATTTGCCTAAGTAAAATGTCATTGTAAAAGTTATTACCTGCCTTGGGTCTATCTTTATGATAAAATTATGGATGTTTTCATAATCCACAGGGTTTTGTTTTTTCCTGGTCACTTTATGTTACTCATAGACACGTAAACAGATATTTTTAAAGAATTAAATTATTTACCTGTGAGAAAAAAGCGATAAACAAACAAACATCTCCAGACATTTCCTTTCCTAAATGCCTAAGTGAATTAGTTTTTACCAATTTGACTGTTCTAGTTTCTATTTTAGTTATTGTACAACCTGGCAATTGTCAGTGTTGTTGCCATTATACACACACACACACACACACACACACACACACACACACACACACACACACACACACACACACACCCTCCTCAGAAGGAAACGAACCTCCAACAGCAGCACCTCCATTAGAAGAAACAACAACTCTCCAGTGGATGCTTGTAAACTAAGGAAACACAACAAACAAGCCTGTAAAGATGATTATATCTGGCACTGAAGATCTGCTGTAGTTTAGTGCTTTAATATCCTGCAGCCGTGATGTAAAATCACACAACGTTGTTTTATGGTGCCCCGTCTACGTTTAGTGTTCGCAATCAAAGCTCACACGTGTGAATTCTTTTAACGACGCATTTTTCTCTCATGTTGTTTTGCAGGGAAATCTCTCTGTCCTCTACTGAGACGTACTGTATAGTGCCCTGTTGGCCGTCACTGATAAAACCTGAGTGGATGGTGTTTTAAGGTTATCCTGCTGATGTAATGCATCGTGATAAGACTTTTTGAAGACTTTCACCTGGCAGCGGGCTCTCGGACAACTAAGAGGAAGTCGGTTTCAAGGGCTTTTTCCGCTCATCGCCCACTTAGAGATTTAGGTGGAGTGATTATTTCAGGAAGCAGTTTAACCTGCTAACATCTCTCACGACTGCTTTTTCAAATCTTCAACACAAAAAGATTTCATCCTTGTTCTCAGCGAGAGGCCAACTCAAAGTGCAGCTATTCTCCTTCTTTCTCCTGCCGCTGAACTACAGGGTGCTCCAGATTTGAACGTCCTTATGCTTTTTTCTACAAGGTAATTTGCTTTTGCCAACACTTACAGGAGTGTAGTGTTTTGAAGATTTTCCGACCACATCAGCCTTTTCTCCTTCTCTCCACAACCTGATATTGTTGAGGGCCCCTGGAGTTATCCTGGGGACAAAGAGCGAATAAAGACCACGTTAGTAATTGTTCCGTATGTAGAAGGTTAAATAACACACTGTCAATCTTTTACATAGATTTATTCTATATTTATTCTTCTTGCCTAAAGGATGGGTAACCTTCCCTTTATCACACATTTCAGCCGTGATGTTCCAAAGAGAGACGGCTTTTTAAAGAGTGCCACGGTGGTGTAAAGACACTTTATGATGCGTGGCATCCTATTTTATGACCGGCTATAAAAAAATGAAGAAACTCTGAAAAGCTTTTTCTCAGCAAAAAAACCCAAGGCGATCGTGAGGTAATTATCTTACTAAACCTTTAACAGCTTCTGTTAGTCAGAAAATCTGGCCATTGAAGGATGGGTCTGACAAATCAAACTAGGTCTGAGCATTGAGGGAAAATGACAGACAGCCTTTTCTCCTGGCATCTTTATTTCCATTTCTCGCTCATTCCCTTTCCCACTAAGCTCAGTCAAAGACTCAAAATTCTCTCTGGCGCTTTTGGGGGAGGATATGGATAAAGCAATGCATGTCGTGAGCGTTGCTCGATGCAGGGGAAGACCTCCGAGTTCATCTCATTTTAGAGTTTCTGAGCAGCAGCGGAATGACTGTCTGTTCTCGCCATCCCCAACCCCGCCCCCCCCCTGCTCCTGCTGGAGCGTGCAGTGCACTTCCTCGGGGCCAAGAGAGACCAGGCGTCTCTCTTCCATGCTGCTCACCACCTCGCTGCTGTCAGAGGCACACAACTCTCCTCCTGTGCGGGTGATCAACAGTCCACTTCATGTGTGCCAGAGGCATCTCACAGCGCTACGCACGCCCACCAAATGCATTTGGGCCATTCTTACAGATATTTCAGTTAGAGCTTTAGAGGCTAAAGTTTTGATCATCTGCAGTTTGACCGGTGGGGTGCACGCAGGCTCCAAAAAATCTAAATTTCTTTTGGATGGATTAGCCCAAGGCTGTGTCACAGTTTTCTCGATGGAGTCTCTCAGATCATCACACACACAGTCACACACATGCATAAACGTGCATTTACACACAAATGAATGCATAATAAAGTTGGAAGAATCTTCGCATTCACATACATTTGCAGCACAGGCAAGGTTGTTAGGACGCGCGCACACACACACACACACACACACACACACACACACACACACACACATGCACACACACACACTAATCTTAACCATAAGCTAAACATAACCTTGACCCAACCTTAACCTAACCCTAACTTAAACCTTATCCTAAACTTGAAACAGGCCTTCACCTTGAAGAGACGTACAAGGCCCCATAATGTGTTAACAGATTAGACACACACACACGCACTCTCTCTCTCACACACACACACACACACACACACACACACACACACACACACACGTGGAACTGTCGTCTCTCCTGGACTTGTCTTTTTGTTGCATGTCTTCATTGCGTGCTTTGTCTTTCCTACTGCCGACCACATAAACCTTGACACATGCAGTTTGCTGTCACACCTACGGCTCCCCCCCCAAACACACACACCACCACCCCTCCCACTCGTGTTTAAATCCCCCTCCACCAGGCATCCTTGAGCTGTAACAAATGTCTTCTGCAGGAGCTTTGTGTAATTACAGCTGTCCACAGAGCGCATCGCTAACATCTTTGAATCCTCTAATACAACCGTGTAGCCAAATGTCATTGTTTTACATGACTGTGCTCAGATATTGGCGCGTGGAGCCCGAGCTCGGCGTCGCTGCGCAGCCCATCACACTTCTCACGGACGTTTGAACTCAAGCGAGTGTGTCCGTCACTCGAGAGACATTCACATAGCTTAATTGCCCTTTTTTACATTTCTACAACCTGCTATTATAGAAGAAAATAACACTTTCATAGAGGAGGATGAAAGGTTGTCATCCTATGCTCCTCTACCTGTCTGAAGGATAAATAACACACTTGGATACTTTTTCGAAGTGTCAAGTGTCCTGTAGCGTCCTGTTATTATCTTTATTTCTTAATATTTTACATTTGAGCATCTGTGTTTATATTTTTTCACTCACATCGATCTCGACCAGCTCACCTGCAGACATCATTTCCTGTCCCTGATTCAATCGCTTTAAATACGTCTTCGATTATTGGTATGAAATCATTCCTGCTAAGCTCTCCTCGGCGGCTCGGGGAGAACATCATTCAAGCAAACAAATTAGCGATGAAGGATTTATCTGTGGTGAATTTGCAGATGTTTGAAAGGAGTGATTTCTTATCGATAGCTGAAGACATTAAACCCCCGCAAATCACTTTACTGGTCAGCAATATTGTTCCTATTCAATGACCAGGATGTTCTTATTATTATCTTAAATGTCACAAGTACTTTAAATAATGTAATTACCTATGTTGTCATTGGCGTTTGTGAGTTAGCAACGTCACACAAAAGCGACTCGATGGATCATCACGAAACTTGCCGGCAGGATGCGCCGTGGGTCAGGCAACAACGCAATCAATTTTGGTGCAGATCCAGGATTTTGTTTTGACTTTCACTGAATTTCCCAAGAAATAATGATCAACAGAGATCGTTATGACAACAATCAAACATCTGTACAGTGATAATGTCTATGAGCAGGGGAAGTTCTGTGCAGATCAGGACAAAGATCCAGATTTTTGTTATTTTAAAATGATCTTAATTCAGTTACTAATAAATATTCTTTCATTTATATCAGAATGGATATTTTGCCTGGGTTTACTGTTAACAGTTCTTTGTATACAGTGTATACGCCGATATATGGCGATAAAGTGACCATGGTGGAGGTATGCACTCGAGTTTATTATTGAACAGCTTATTACTTGAAAATTATATTTTGGGAGGTTTATACAAATTGTGGAACAAAACTATATCACTAGCCACACTTACCTTTGTATTTAAATCATGAAATTACACAGAATTCTCCCCCCCTTCTCTGAACATACTTAATATTGTGGTTTGCATTGTTTGAGTTCCTGGAGCCGCTGCAAAGCCTGATGCCCGGGGGCCCACTAACCATGCTGAAAATGCCAGGACATTACTCACCCTGCTCCTTTGTGCCAACTCCCTGCATTATTCTTCCCTATTTAACAGCCCCTGATTTCATATATTTGCAAAGAAAGAACAAAAATAGGCTCCCCGGTGAATAATACACAGTATAACCCAAATGGATTCACTTCGATTTGATGAGTAGGTGCCGAGAGTCGTTGTTATTTATGACACGGGTCTCCCTCCGTCTAAGTGCACCGCGGCGTCATCCGTCTCTGTCACTCCTTTTATTTGACTCACTTTCAAAAGTGCATTTACTTCGGTAAGAGCGAGGGGCCGGTCACATTGATAAGCTCGCCGGGGCCAAACCCGTGCTCTTAAATGACCGGCGCGGAGCCCACATTGTTAAAGCTGAAGCCTCGGATTGCCCCTGTGGGTGCCCTCACAGGCTAACTGCTGCTCTGCTCCGCTCAGCACATTTGGCCCCGCTCCTTCAACAGCTCTTGTCTCCGTCTCATCTAAACAACCAGCAGCTCCTTAGTGAGTCCCTGCTCCGCCATTCACCCCCCCTCCCTTCCCCGACACTGTACAATACACAACACTGGAGCCCACAGGCAATGGACAGAATTGAAGTGTCATAAAAAGCCCGTTCATGTCCCAAAAGTGTCTTCAAGCTCTCAGTGTTGTTCACCCCCCCCCTTTCCTGTCTGTGCAACTGGCGCAGTGCTGTTCATTGCTGTTGCTCCGTTCCCCCACCAGGGAGACATGCCGACTTGCAGAATGAGTCGGGAAAATGTGCTTAATGCGGATGGACAAATGTTTGGAAGCGGCTAGATGTTTTCCCCAGTCGGGCATAACTAATGCCGAGACAGGAGGTTTATCTTTTTTATTTTCCATTAGTGTTTCTTTAAGATTCCTACAACACCGAAATACATTATTTCCAACGAGCAGAGAGGGGTGATGGATTTTAAATGTCATTCGCGGCAGCAGTTACCTTTCGGATCTAATTTAGGCTGCTTGCTGTGAAACTCCCGGGCTGTTTAAGAAAGCTTACAAACAACTCATTTTCCCTATTGTTTCGACCATGTAATGTGTAATTACTCTCAGCGTTTCCATTCCGGGCGGAGAGCGGGAGGGAATCTGAGCTCGCCTCTTTTTGGCCGTGCCCTTGATGATAATGTGATACTTTTAACTTTGCTCTTTACATCTGTAGCATACAAAATGTGCAGTCTCCAATATGTCTGCGACTCTACCTTCCACAAAACAGTAGAGGGCACGATCAAGGGATAATAAGCGGAGTCATCGAACATTGTTTTATCCTCTTTTAGTTCATTTATTTTACTTAATTAGTTATTGAAATATGCAAAACACTGCAAATGATCATTATTCGAAATATATATTAACATATTATACAAAGGCACAATTTTTCTTACTGAACCCATTATCTCATAACATAAAAAAAATTGCGGATGAATAATTATGCCTTTGTGATGATCGTTCTTAACTGTAATGAGATGTGCCTTTGCTGCCAGGAGCTTCATTTATGAGACTAGTTCTAAACATGCATTGTTGGAATGGGGTGTGTGTTTGGTCGGTGGTAACGTTGGTTATAGCTTTCTTTCTAAAACTGCACGAAGAGCTGTTCACCTGTCGATTCAAGGTTTGGTGAAGTTCGACTCAGAATCCCAAACAGGAGAACTGTTCGTCGTTATTGTCATGAACAGGAGTGTTGTTGTGAACATGCTGTTGTTGTGAATGATTACGCTGATGAGTAAGTGTCGCAAATTTAAATGGTTTGATTTAGAGAGGGCCCACCCTCAGGGACTGCAAAGCGCTGGGCTCCCGTTTAGTCAACGTTTATTAGTATTGAACAGATCATGTGTCCAAATCACACTTCATTGGGCTCAAAACAACACACATGACAAGTGGGAAGCCGATAAGAAAATAGTTCTTGAGATACGTGGGTCATTTACAGACAGAGATTATTGGAATTAATGGATAGATGTGTTGTTGATGTTATATAGGGCCAACATGTGGCCCTATATAAATATATATATATATATATATATATATAAATATACTGTATATCTGTATGGATTTAATGTGTCTGTGTGTTGTGTTTGGAAGGTGAGATGAGAGGCAGCTGCTCGGGAGGAAGAGAGATGAAGAGCATGCTGTAAATGACTTAGATTCACACTCAGGGAATTTATCGACTGAAATGACCCAGGAGCCATTTGTGGAACCAAAGAGGCCATAAGATATGTCAGAGAGGAAAACAACTCTAAGTTTGGGGGGAAACACTAGGCCCATGACTTATTGCTGATATCTGTGAGGTATGAGGCCCGGCCTCATCCATCTCGGCCGGGTCACAACACTTCATTTTCCCTCATTTCTCTGAAAGGGGAAAATATGATTCCACCTATCGATTGCTGCATAAATGTGTTGCCTAGTGATGAAAGATGAGGTGTGCCTCGCTTTTATGTGATCCGATTAACCTCCAGCTGGGAGTGGGCTCTCAGCTCGGCTCTGGTTCTCCTGCGGTGTCAGGGTGCATGTGATGGGCACTTAGGGCGATTAGTGCTCCTGTGTGTTTTGTTTATGGTGATGTATCACCGGGAACATTTCACTAACCAGGGGATTGTGCGGCTCACCAGTGAAGATGGTTCTGTATCTAGTGGTCTGCACTCTATTTAAGAATAATTGTTTGGATTGTGAGACTTGATACATGATTAGACATTCTTCTTTATGGTTCTTATAAACCAGGTATGTGCATGGAGAAATGTATATTTGATTTGATTTGTTCAAACATGTCCTTAGTACAGCTATTAAAACACTATGGGGGTTTTTCAACAGCTTAGCTCACCCAAGCCTTTATCAGAAGCCGTCTTTGATGAGGTTTTTAAACTTCTTGACCTCGCCTATGGTATTTCCTCCATTTCACCAGCAGCTGACATTTACATCCAGCTCTCCAACAGCTGAAATAGTCTTTTCATTCCATTGTTCTGCGTATGAAAAAGGATAGAAGTTACCTTTCCCGTTGACCGACAGTGGGTCCATTGAATTCAAGGTCCCTTACTGCAGCTCCTCTACAGAACAAGCCACCACATAGAGCAAATGTTTAACGAAAGGAAATGCCACGCAAAAGATCACGTCCTAATGTTTTACTTGTGGATTTATGAATATGAAAATACTGGATTTCAAAAGACTTTTTTAAATGTAAATATTAGAAGACACAAACCAAGATGTGCGTCTCTTCTTAAAAAAAAACTATCAGCGGAGTGAAATACATCAGCACTTCTTGATTCCAAAGAGGGAACAAATAACAGCATATAAATGACATGAGGGGTTTTATTTAGCAATAACTAAAAATAGATGCTTGGGTCCATCTCAGCGGCTGCTCTCCTAAAAGGCTTCTTCTTGGAAAAAGCAACGCAAGAGGTCGTCTGTGCGTCAGCGTTCTATGAGCCATGATTACACTTCCTGTGTTCGGCAACCTCTTAATCCAAAGTAGTGAACAAACCATGACCGTTCTACGAAATTAACAGCGTGTTTATTATAGTAACCATGGCCACCGCTGGGCTCTATTTCTGGAGACGTCCTATGAGTCGTATCAGAGGGAGAAGGAACAAACAACTGATGTGGTCGTTCAGGTTGGAGCCGACAGGTTCAAACCAAATCCTCAAAAACAAGTCACAAATATTTTGCTTATTCTCATTTGCTTCCAGTTTACAGCAGCGCTCACATCCCCAGCGTATGTGCATAGTCATGTAAATAGGAAGTAGAATAGATTGCGATCATTTCTGATACGGAACTAAAATGCACATCTAGATGAAGATTGTTTTCGTTCAGTCGGGATTTAGTTGAATTTGGGCACAAAGGCCGTGTCTGTGGGATTGAATCCAAAATAAACGACAGACCTCATCAGCTCTGGAACTTCTAAAACGGATGAAGGCAACGTTCTGCCATGTTTGTGAGGGCTCTGCAAGAAAAACAAGTCATGCGGGTCATGCACATAATCTCTTGCTGTGCAGTAATCTTGGACTTTTTTATTGACAATCTCCACCTCCCACTGTTGCCACTCATCTTCCCACCCCAATCACTTCTCACTCTATAGATGAGTGATAAGAAAATCTGTTTGATTAATGTATTACTGAAGACCAGGCAACTTGAGATGTTTGATCAAGGAGTGGATGCAGGATGGACACATGGTGGAGGATGAAGCAGGGATGAGGAGAGGAGATTTATAAAAAGAAAATAGGTTTGATTTGATGCCACTTGTGTTTGTCTTTGAGACACACAAAGGCTTTAATGCCATTTTAAAGAGTTGATTTTAGAAGTTGCGTGCTGCATGTTGTAGGAACATCGCGGGACATGGTATAGATGCGTTTTAATTTGGAGACCTATGCCCCTGTGTCCCCCTCTGGCTCATGCTACATGAATATAACATCAATACATTAAATCCTGAATCCAGCATCTGTCTAATGATGAGGCCAGTCCGGTTCAGCCGCACGTTTGATATGTGATCCAACTCCTCAGTCCGTGTCCTGAGGGGTTGGCAGAGCCAAGGAATCCTCCACAAGAGTTTACAGCCAGGATTTACCACAGGGGTTAAGTTATCTGCACAAATCAATCCCTTTTTCATTTGCAGAAACAGTCCTGCAGACATGATTTACAAGTACAGTAGCTGCAGACATGAAATCCAAGGGCAACTCAGGGCTGCAAATCACGCTGGCTTCGACTGCCAGTTTATGATGTCCTGGTTGGTATCATGGAGAGGAACATATTCTGAATCCGAAGTTGCAAATTACAGTTTTTTCTTCATGTACTCTGGTATTTAGCTCCATCTGTGCCATAGTAAGTATAAACTAGGACATTGTGTCACAACCCTTGGAGAAAAAAAAAGAGACAGAGAGGAATGCACCATCCAGAAGCAGCTAAGCTTCTTTCTCACTCCTCTCTTGACATTTCTCTCCGTTTTGTCATTTTTAAGGGTAAACATTGTTCGCTCAGTCAGAAATGTGTAGTAGCAGTTGCTCACTGTGTACTGACTCAGTGAAGTCTTCACATCCCTTTAGTATCTTACATCTCAGTTGCGGCGGTGAATGAAAACACAGTGTAAACTCCGGCGTCCGAGTAGTTTGAAGAAGGTGCGCAATGTGAATACAAACATAAAACCAACTGCTGGGAGAAAAGTGCAACTAATTCATAGTTAGGATTCATTCTTGTTATTTCCACGGGTTTGTTTCCCATATCAATGTCCGACATTTTACAGTTAATGCATGTGATTATAGAGAAGAGTGGTCTGTGATTAGGTTCAGCAGTGTGGCTGGTTTTCATCTAGCCGCCAGCACAACAATCATAACTGTGGCAGAGGCAGCGGGTAATAGTTTGAACATTTTTTGTATTTATTTTGGAACAAATTGGACCTGGGTGGGTGATTCTTGATTTCTCGCTGCCGAAGCTTCAATCCGAGTCTTGACCTGTGTAATAAAGCGAAAATACACCCGGCTGCTCCAGTACATCGAGACTTATAGCAGCTTAAACAGATGACGGATGGATTGGATAATAACCCTCCAATCGATTCATTAGGCCGGGTTAGATCGTCAAAGACAGCGACTCTTGATAAAAGACATTTCTCAAAGACATAAGAATGAAAAGTAGATAATGAAAAACCTATTACTGGAAAAGCCTGGTGCATGCACAGAATAAAGTTTCCCTGCCTGTCTCTGTCCTTATGAGAGGTATTGATTATCAAATGGATTAATATACTGTCAATTCCTACAGCGAATGCCTTATACACGTTTCACGACTCCCCAAACCCAAGTAAATTTATTTTTCATTCACCAACTGCATTTGAAATATTTATTTTAAAAGTTTAGTTGAGTTTGAGTCAGAGTCGGGACGGTCCTGTCCCAAGTTCTTGCGCCAGACTCTGGTTCCGTCCGTCAGGTGAGCTGGTCGTTGCTCTGCTGCCACGGATCGTCACAAATCACAAATCACTGCCACACGTCACCCAAAGCAAGCAGGGTCCGGGACAGAAAATCAGTGGGCTCTCATGGGCCACTCCATCAGTCCAAATATCTGGGATTTGATGGCAAAGAGAAAGAGGCAGTGGGAATGATTTGCAGGCCGGAGAGGGGGGAAGGGACGGAGGCAGGTCTTAAGGTCTATGCAAGTTCTGGTGAGGTTGCATGGGCATGTTTGAGGCGTGATGTGTAGTATCCCGTAAGAAGAAAACCTGATACCCAGGTTCTTGTACCAATACCAAATAGGTATATTCCTTTAACTTCCTAAAATTGAGGTTTTCAAATGTGAAATCTCCCCTGCGTTGGATGGGAGAGTTGAAGGGGGGAAGCAGGGAAGGAGAGACATGAGCTGAAAGGCACAGGAGATTGACCATGTGTTGTGGAAACATTAAGAAGTTAATTATTGTTGTTTGTCCACTGATTTGCTCACGATCAGCAGTTAGAGCAGCAGCGGCTGTGACCCACAGCTCAAAGAGGAAACGAAGGTACTTAAAAGCCAGATGGCAGAAAATTGTCACTAATTCTTTGAATCATAACTCACAGACATGATACACACACTTTTAGATCCAGTTTGAAGTACACAACTTGTCCGAATAAATGCCCATAAATCTATATTAAAAAAGACAACTCTGAGAATCAAATAGTTTTTAAGTGTTCCTCATGCACCTCCATCATATCACTGCAAACAGTAACTGCTCATTTGTATGATTGGTTCTAACTTAATTGATTACTCCATGGCAACAATTAACTATACAAATATAACGTTATAGAATTATGGGAATATTTGATCAAATAATAAAGACAAAGAAAAACTCAATTCCATACAGTATAACATTTGCAATAATTGTCAAGATATTCAAATTTTCCAGCAGTAACATTTTGTACTAACAGGTAATTATACACATTGTGAGTCATCTGATACACTGCAGTGTTTAAACCCACTGCAAGTTGAACTTCTCAAAGAGAAAATACGTTTGTTAGATCTTGAGTTGCCTCACCAGCACTGACGATTAGTTTTCAATGTTTTACGGCTGCGTGTGTCTCCTGCTTTTCTTTGGTGCATTGCACGGTGGACATTCACAGCGCTCTCCAGATTCACTCCCAATTTTCCAGTGTAAACACACGAGATATCCTCACGACTCATTTGGAATTGCTAATGTGCTGTGGCATTAGAGTCTGACCAGATGACAACTTTCCATATTTGAAAAGTCGTGAAGCACCAGCGACAGTTTGAGTGACAGAGGAGGGGATGCAGGGAGGATGCAGGAGATCAAGTCATATTAGGGGGGGGAAATGGGAGGCAGGAGAATTTAAAGGACAGATCGAGTTAGTGTGCATCACAGTGAAAGGGATCGCGCACATGAGGCGAGCGTGAACAAGCCTGATAAGCAAGTGACTCAGAGAGACGTCTGTATTTTGAATTGAGTCGAACAAATTCCTTTTGAATAAGAGCAGCGGCTTGTGAAAGTGATATCATATGGAAATGTTTCCAACGAGCCATTTAACATCCTGCTGGAACCGACTGTAGATAGGATTGCCTCAGGTTGCAGGCGGTGCATGCAAATGTTATGGTAAATGTGAAGAGTCGCCGCCGTCCAGGTCATGATTTAATTCTTCCAATTCTTCTCACTTTGATTTAACACCTGGCTCAGGTTTTTGTTGATTTGGGTTTAGACAATGAATCTCTCTCAGTACAATGATGTATAACCACAAGTCTGCTGAGTTTTAAAGTGAAAGAGAGAATACCGGGGAGTCACTGTCACTCTCTCTGTGTTTCAGTGGTGGACAGCAAGGTGATCCTGGAGGGCCTGCAGAGGTATGGCCCCACGCCAATCTACCTGCCTGTCAGCTACCGGATCCTCAATGCAGAGTCAGCGTTCTTCCTACAGGAGGCAAACCAGGACTTAATGAGGAACTCCAGCCTGCAGGCTCGCACTGAGTCCTTCTTCATCCATCAGGCCCGGCAGATGCCCTTTGTCAATGCTAGCTACGGGCCGCTGTCAGTACAGCAGCCTGTCCCCCTGGAGCTGCTGCAGACCGCGCCAGGGTCCTTCAATACAGCCTCCGTCACTTCATCATCAGTGCCAACAACAGCGGCAGCATCGCCTCTGTTTACATTCAACTGGAAGGTCCACACATATATTATCAGCGAGAGTATTCACCCCAGTTGGCCAAAGGTCCAGGTGTTGTTCTACGTAGCAGGGAGGGACTGGGACGATTACAGTGCCATCCACAAGCTGCCCTGCGTCCAGATGTTTGCCTTCCACGAGACTCAAGAGGTGCGCGGCACGTGCCGGCTAAAAGGTGAGTTGGGGATATGCGTTGCCGAGCTAGAGCCCCTGGCCAGCTGGTTCAGCCCCCCCACTGTCAGGCCGGGGAGGCAGCGGGTCTCTGAGCAGGCCCAGGGCACTCCTGTGGAGCTCTACTACATGCTTCAAACGTCGGACAACGGAGACTGCAGCTCAGAGGATTCAAGAAAGGGCAGCACTGTCCGCTCCGAGCAGCCCAGGCCCATGGGCTATTTCGCAGGCCACACACCGATGCAGCGCATTGGGAGTGTCAGGCTGTTTCAGCCACTGTTGGAGCTCAAGCTGGACAATAACTTCGTGGTGATGGCCCCTTCCAAACCTATCCGGCAGAGAGAAACAGTCTCCACCTTTCTGGCTTTGTCAACGCTTTCCTCTGTGCAAATCTTCACCCTCAGGTGAGTAAAGCTCCTCCTGGGAGAACACAGTTTACTCTGCTGCTCCGCTAATGCTTTCCCATTTCCCTGTTTAAACAGAATTCCCTGAACATGCAAAACATGCAGTTGAATTAAAGATAGAGCGGTAGGGTTTTAAATAAAGCACCAACTAGAATGTGAGAATACCCCACAACCGCAGATTTGAAAACGCACAGGAACCAAATCATGCAGATTATAGATAATAGATCACACTTTTCAGACAGCACAGATGGAATACAGTCATTGCATTTCCTCTTTCCTATGACCAGACACTTGTTTTGTAAACTTCATCTTTAACATCTTGTTTAATCATAAATAATCTGCACTTGGAAAAATCTGGGATTAATCTCTGGCCTTTGAGATTAGGAAATATGTGCATGATAAGCTTTTGATTTGCCACATCACAGTCAGCGTCTCCTTCGCTGCCGAGAATCATTTGGGTTGTTCAGCCTGTTTATTTAGATCATTTGTCGAAAAAAACACAATATCACAAATATCACAAAAATTGTAAACAAGACGGTGTTATACAAACGTCCTTGTGAAATCAATTGAAGCAGCTTCATTGTGTGCACAGACAACGCAAACACACAGCACTCAGATCCTTAACCTGGTTTTGCTGTCGCGGAGGAAATTCTAATTTCAGCAGGAAGACGTTTTTATTTTGTGTGAAATAACACGATTTTCAGAGATTGTCGCACACAAAATCTCGTCTCTGAACCAACCTGAAGCCTCTTGGTATTTATTTAAAGGGGTTTTCTGAAAGTGGAATCACAAGCCAAAGACAAAAAAAATCTCACAAAGTTTGAAGAGAGTTCACTCGTGGTATTATTTGTCAGGCTTACAGTTGAAGGGTCACACTCAAAATTGTGTTTCGCTTAAGTTCTACTTTTTTATACCTACATTTTGCTTACATTAGATGATGACTTCTACCATATTTGGCTTTATTTCCTATCTTGCTTTCCTGCTTGTGTGAAGTATTTGTATTTACTGCAACGGATGAGGTTCTGTCGAGAAGGTTTGTTTGTGTTTATCGCTCCCTTCCAAATAACGTTGGAGAGATTCCAGATATCAGACTGCTTAGCACCCTCTAAACTGCATCTTTGATAGTCTGCAGGGGATTGTTTTGCCTAGATAAAGCCTTAATTATGCCTTTGTGTTATTTATGAAAATTGCTTCATGTTGTCACCTTCAAAATTGCCTGTCGGAGAGAAATAAAACAAAAAGTTTTATCTGAGGTGTTTCCACACAACAACAAAGTGGTTATTGATACGTCGAGCGTTGTCTCGTACAAATTACGATTCAAAGTGACTGTAATTGCTTCATGTTGTTTGATGCAAATGAAGGTGTAAGGAATATGCTTTTTTTTCTCCGCCGGGCTACTTTTGTGCCCGAGATCTAAATCACGGCAGTTGAAACAGTTAGCAGCCTCAGAGTGGAGCTGTGACAGACAGCCTTGGCGATTTGTCAACCCTGGGTAAGCAGGAAATCTGCCAAAAAGCCTCATTGCTTTTTTTTTCTCTCACTCCAGTGATGATGAACTCCCATGAAGTATTAGTGCTTGCAGTGTGTGTTCATCACATTTGTCAGCATGTGTGTAAAAGGCGGTGGTGTTTTTTTCTTCTTCATGTGCCTCTTTGCACCAGCGTTGCAGCCCGATCGTTCAGAAGTTCATCTTTTTTCATGTTTTCCGTCGGGATGGAGCGGACTTAAAAAAATCCAACCAAAATACCTCATTAGCAACCAAAAGATTAAACCTCAAAGTGTTTGAAAATCACAGGCTACTTTGCAGTCGTTGATTTGCCAGCTGACCAAACTCTGTGACTGAACACCCGAAAGCTGATGACTCATCTCGTGTCAGTTTTGATTTTGATTTCCCCGATAACACAAAACTCGTCCCTTTAAAACACCCTTTAAGCACTCTTGATGATGACGTGAATTCAAGTCCACTTTCGCTGGTGGTGGGAGAGTTTGTGCGTCTGTAGTTGTTCAGCACAGACGTGTTGAGTCTGTATGTTTGCACGCCCCTGCTCTGCTTCTCTCTCTCTCTCTCTCTATGTGTGTTTGCACACTGTTTGCCGGTGCTCGCTTATTCATTGGCGTGGGTGTGTTTATGGACAGCTTACATTACAAGTAACTCTGGTGGGTTTCTCCCACAAGCTAAGGCATCATTAACTATTTATATTCTATGGAGTTACTTCCTTCTCCTCCACATTATGTCTCCCCCACCATCCCTGCAGCACAGACAGAAGAACAGTGTCTGTATTCTGGGGCTGGACTGAATCTGACTTGATTCGATACGATCACAATACAATTCGATATTGCAATACTACAAATATCGCAATTTGATATCATCATATATTACAAATGCAATGTTTAATTTTTCAATACTACAAGCTCAAATATACTGTGGAGACTATGTATAGTAGTGATGGTGGTGTGGAGTATCGAGGTCCCGCCTTTACACACTCTTGACCAATCTAGAGTCAGCCTCAGCTGTCAATCAATGCATTTCAAACCAGTTTTATAGAATCAAATTAAACCCACGTTATCATAAATATAAATATATTACTACCTCGGTGTAGTCTTGTAATAATAGATTAAATAAAAGGTCAAGTTGTCAAGTGTGAAACTTGTTACATTCCTTCATATGCAGATGGAAAAAGTTATATCTTATACTATTCCATTTGACACACTTTGACCTTTGCCCTCAGCAAAACCTGAGGTAAAACAAAGAACAAAGAAACAAAGAACAAACAAAGAAATTCCCGAGGAGTCGTGTGCAGTGGTATTTATTTTGCAGTTGACTTAAGTGGCTTGCTGAGATTTCCAAGGGCCAATAAACCTCAATTCAAAGATGCATCAGTGCATGTTTTTATTTATTGCTCTGCCTTGTTTGTCAGCATCATTTACAATCAGCAGAATGTGTCATTTAATTTATTGACTCACTCTGGGCCCTGCTAGAAAATTGTTGGCATGTGAGGAATTATGAAATTATACCAGCAAGCTTTATATTTAGTCTCGCTGTCTATTATAAGTGCAGGTTCTAATTTGACTAATTGAAAAACTTTTTTCAACATTTAAGTGGTAATATTCAAAATATATAATTTTACATACCAATGTCTACCCAGCTCTTAACGTTTAGCAGCACAGACAAATCAGCACACTTAACCAAAGGGCTATTTCACCGGCCATTTTTCTCTCTCTACCTTGTTGTGTAATTGGCTGTATTGGCTCTAATTTAATGCAATTATTTCGACTGTAATTACAGGAATTCAATCCCAGATAGTTGACAAAACACAGACATTTGTGCACACACATACACACACACACACACACACACACACACACACCTACACACAGAGTCATGAATATTCACGCATACACTCATACTTGCAGACACATCCTGACGCCCGCACACACACACACACGTGCGTGGACCTGCTCGGTGCCAACTGTAGAGTCACGGGGTGTTTGTCAAGCTAAAGGCTCCCACTGGAATCAGTAATTCCCTGCTCCCTGCCTCATTAGCTGTGGAGAGAGTGAGGCAGCAGGTTCGGAAAAAAGCGTTCTCCAGCTACTCCTTATTCAACATGCAAATGAAAAAACCATTTCCTCCTGAACAAATTAACAGGCTTTTCAAAAGATAAATTGCCCCAGCTGTATTGTAATTTTGACTAAACAATCCAACATATTTCCGCAGACCCCCCCCCCCCCCCGGGGCCGGTGTTGCTGATGAATGCAAATGAATTTCCAAATTATGAGCATGTGAAGGTGTAAGTGTGAGATTCCTCATACTGTGCCAACCCAAACAACCAACATGGGTTGTTTCATTATGCAGAGATTTAGCAGGTGACAGAGGCAGGTTCAGTGTTGGGGCTGTGAATAAAGACGTGGAATTAGCGGAGGCAGTTATTCAGATGCTCTGGATGCGTCGTGCTTTCGCGTCACATTCTGCTCCAGGTCGGGTTTTACAGCTTTGTGTGACTCAGCTGATTGTTACTGGCCGTTGTTTGTTGAAATATCAACGGGAGAAAAAGGTTTTGGGAGAAAAAGGTTTGAATAAAGATGTTCTCCTCAGAGTATTAGCCTTATCTTGACGGCACTCTTGTGATTCAGTTCTCGGTAAAAGGTCACCCAGGATAGGTATGTTGCTCTTCCATTTCCATTTCTGTACTTATCTGTGCTTTTTCTTCCCCCCGTATTTTATCTGCCTCTCTGTCTCGGTTCCTTGTGTTTTTTAACCTTTCCCTCGCGGTGCATGCGCTCTGCTCTCCCGTCACATTCTTTGTGCTTCCGCTGAGTTCGACATGTTCCTCCTCTTCCTCCTCCTGCTGCTGAAACTGTGGCAAAAAAACCCTCCTTTCTTCTGAGATCTAAATATCCAGGAGCGTCGTGCCTGAAATTCTAATTCAACTCTGCCTCAATGTGAAGTTCAGTCTCCTCTCACCCCTCCCTCTGCCTTGCTCTACCCAGCTCCTTCTTCCCCTCCCCGCCTCCTCACCAGTGTTTACTTTGAAAGCGCTCATTCACTCATTAATACGTAATTAGTGATTTGCGGCCTGGGGAGATGTCACTATGTAGATCCCACTCCGTGTTGAACCCTGCCACCGCAGAGCAATCACCAGTTCCCTGTAGCAAGTCATTTGAATCCTTGTACTTTCCACTGTAACGATTTCCCATCACTATTCTGTTCTTGAATTCGTGTCCAAACTGATGAATTTATTGGACATCGGGAGCCCAGAATGCATTGCTCTGCCACTTCCCTGCTGCCTGTCTTCACTTTCTTTGCACTCGCTCCGTCCATCTGCCTTGGGAGAAGCTCCCACAGGAATCTTTCGCGATCCCGCAGCTTGGCAGAGGGTCACAGGCACGAGGCCGCACCATTCAGAGTGACACATGCGTCCAAGACGCTCGGTACTGACGGGGCCAAGGGTCGCTTCGGTTGTTCTCTCTGGTTCCTTTGAACTCGCGAATGTCTCGCAGGCCCGGCAGGGCAGCAGAAGGGATGAAGGAGGATGGAGTGGGTCTTCCCGAGGGACTGAAGCTCCATGTCTGGTTCGGTGTTAGAGTTACTGAACTCATGTGTGGTAAGTAGGAGTGAATCTACAGTCGTAGATGCTTCAGCTTGAATCAGCAGGCCACAATCCAATGAAGAAAACAATACACTTTTACACAAATGCAATTTTGTTGTATCTCTCGTATTACTTTCTGGATGTGTATCTATAAAACCTGACACCCAGAAGTAGATCGTAGGTAACCCTGGAAAAGCTACAAGACGAGGCTACACTTTGGAGATATGCAACCGATACATCCGACCCCATCCCATTGGTCCTCTCTTTAAAGCTACGCCCCCAAAACGCCCCCAACTGCTTTGTACCACAATGGCTTTTTTAAAAGAGGATTTCCACAAATACGATTTTAAAAAGCGTTTCAGGTACGACCTACCAAAACTACTTTTAATAAAGGCCACAGACACACATTGATTGTGTATAACAAGTTTCTAAAAATATTTCAGCTTTGAATAAACTAAGACGAGCCACTTGATGATTGTCACAATGATTCATGTTTCTCCCTTTCACAAACTGAATAAACTGTCAAAACCTGTCTTCATGAAAAAGCAACAAATAGAAGATTTGTTCATTCAATACAAATAAAAAAATGGCTAATTAATTACTATTTGTTGAGGGAACATTTTGTGAACGGGTTTTAAAGCTATCAACATTAGGTTAATTAACATATTTTTCACCTGTATTTGATTTTGGATACTTGCAGCATATAAATGAATTAGTAGGAGACAGAGTTGATTCATTCATTTTATTGTATAGTGTAACGATAAGAGACCCTGATTAAAACTGTTCACTTTTATTTTTAATGTAGACTTTGAAGCAAAGTCTGAGTTTCTAAAAGGTTTCACTAAAGTCTTATGAGGTGGAAACATATTGAAGATTGTTAAACGTTTGAGGTTCGGTTCACTCTTAAGGTCTCATTAATTACAGATGTTAAACCTTCACGGCTGAATCAAGAGGAGTAAAAGAAAAAAGGGAGAAAAGACCAGAAATCACAAACCTATTGAGATTTTTAAAAGTAAAACTGACAACTATTTTTACTTGATTGACACCGCACATAAAAGAGAATAAAATTTCCCAAAGAAACCACTTTGATATTAGCTGTAAGAATTAGTTTCAAGAATGTTCATATTTATTTTTGGCAGCTATAAAAATCTTCCGTTGGCTCCTCAGACACTTGCTCATAATCTGCTTCTGGTTATTTTCTTCCCCCAGATAAAATAAGATTTTTTGTGCCACAGTCAACAGCTCGAGCTGGCACGGGGTCTTTGATGGCACCGATAAGGCTGAGAATCATAGACTTGTGTTGTCCTTGAATGTTTACCAGTCATTTCCCATTAAAAATAATGAGGTGCTCGCATTTTACCGTCCATTACATTGATAGATTTCACTCAGACGGGAAAAGAAGCACGGAGTCGTGCTGTAAAAATAGATCTGCGCGGTTAAGCGATCAAATAACAAAAGCTGCGCAAACAATGAAAGTTTGCTCTGAAATTTGTTCCACTATCGTTATGAAGAGCCGTGCAGATTGTAAAGCCTCTCGGAGATAACGTTGTGATTTAGGGCGGTGAGAATAACGTTCACTTGTGTTGTAAACGCACCGTGCGGCTCGTGATCAGACATCTGCCTCGACGTCTAAAAGCTCGACTACAACAATCTGAGAACTGTCGTACAATTTGCTAAACCCAAAAGTGGGACACTGCTGCACTTAAGTTTGATCAGAAACCTCTTGCATACCAACGTAACGGCTCTGTCGCGAGTCAGAGGGGATTTTTTATTGCAAGTGCTGATGCAACTTCTCAACTTATCACGCAGTTGTTAGGAACTTCATGCAACACTTCTGCAGCACCGCTTCCTCCAGCTCCTGCAATGTGAGGCGAAGATGATACATGAAGGGGGCCGGAGGCGGTGACAAACCGGGTGGGATTAGGTGCTGGAGCAGTCCCCGGCAGAATAAGCTCTGCCGGCTAACTGTGTGCCTGGTGTCTCCGGGCTCTCTCCTGCTCTCCGACAATCATAAGCTTGGCCTTCTAATCACTTGTTTATCCCTGATGTTTCTCATAAGGATTTGCTTTGATTAGTTTGATCCCGCGGAGTTGACAGCTGCAACACAAACTCGGAATCATGCATATTTTAATGTGGACGGAAGGCGAGGGGAAATAAATAAAGGGAGAGAGAGAGAGAGAGAGGGAGAGGAGTGATGAAATGCTGTGGTAGCTGCTTTTTAGAAACTGACACTCGGCCACGAAAAAACTCATCTCGGCTACATGAGAAATTGCTTCGCCCACAGTGGGGTTAGAGATGTGCGCAAAGATTGAGACACAAACAAAAACAAACAATAAAAACAAGGAGAGAGGAAAAGATAAAAAACCACTGGATGCAAGCGACATGATTTTTCTGCTAGTTAATTTAAGAAGAAAAAAATTATTGTTTGCCCTACGGCGACAAAAACGCTCTTGCCACAGCATCTGGTTTCATCCACAAAATCTGAATCATTAAAACTTAATGTGTGTGGAAACAAGGGCAGGAAACTTTGGAGCTGCGAGACGTTTAAAGACAAACACCGTCTCGCTGTGGCGGAGAAAAACAAACAAAACAAGGGAGCGATGTCTGTGAACAGCGAGGATCTTTGTGTGCAAGTGGAAGGAGACAGCGAGGCAGTTGGTCTGGTGTTATCTGTGCGAGCCTGTTGCCTCCGTGCCTGTTGACTGAGGAGCTGTGGAGCGATTCAGCCTTCTCCATGTTGCCCACTCAAAGCTGCTGGTAAATAAACATATAACGTAATTACCTTGCAAACGCAAAGACATAGAGATAGAACAAGACTTAAGGGCCTGTCCCTGTTCCTCTCCCTTGGCCCTACCCCTAGATATGAGGTGCCAGAGTGCCCCCCCCCCTCCAAACAGCCCCCAGGAAGAGGGCTAGAAAATCTTCCCTTGGGAATTGGGATACCACGCGCTATATCATCAGCAGTGACAAACAATATCAATGAACGTTATAGACCAACGTTATAATAGTGAGACACCTGACAACTACAGGACAGACAGGACCAATACACAGTCAGTCAGCGAATTTATATCGGTTATTTCAATGTAATGTTAGTTCTTTATAATATGAGCAGTTTGCAAAATTTGTCACAGCCATTTTCAGTTGCCACTGGATTAAAGCTGCTGGAGCCGCTTCTTTCTCTTCTTCTATCTTTTAATGCTGTCTCAACTTCCTGCAATTGTTCTGAAACCCTTTCCCTAAAAGCGTTTGGTTGGTTTGAATTCCACATCTGTTGGTTGGGTCCATTAGTCGGGATCATGGTCAGATGAACCTTTCACACACCTTGTTTTGGTTCCATCTAAACTGAAAGGGCCGGAGGTCTGGACCAAATAGGGTGAGTGTAAAAGCACCCATACAAAAGTACTATATAATGTTTCCAGAGAGGTGAGAGAGAAAATATCCCAGCTTTCATCCATCCTTCCATCCATTATCTACAAAACTTATCCTTTGAGGGTCGACGGGGGCTTGAGCCAATGCCCAGCTGAAGAGAAATAAACAATTATCAATGAACATAACTCTTTTTCAGATGTTTTTGCCCGTTTGTACACCACTGATTTGGTTAATCGTGCGGCTTCGGGATATATCACGCTGTTCTATTTATTCTATTCCAAAATCGTTGTTTTTTGTGGCAGAGCCCCATCTCCACAAAGCTGTGTGACTGGGAAAGGTCGGCCGCACCGGCGGAGAGTAGGTGGATACTCAGCTTTAATAAGTGACAGAAGATGAGAATGTGGAAGCTGAACTAAATGTACAGGCAGGAGGTGCGACGGTGGCAAACACTCGCTGAGATTAACCTTGACACCGAATTCCCACTCCATAATTACACAGAGGAGTTTAAAGCAGATCAATCATGTTACTCGCATTATGGATAGCAGATAAAGCCACTGACCAGGGCAGAGCCACACACACACACACATTTAAAATGACTAATGACAGAGCATTAGAGTGATTTGATTTTATGTCTATAATGTGTGATATGATTATACATTTATTCATATCATTTGTCGCAGAATTAGATATGTCAGTCGTTATTAATACGTTTTTTTTATCAGTTGGAGTGATGCACGTCCAGGCACACCACAGATAAAGGAATATAGCCACTGTAGCTTGGTGTGGAGCTTAACACAGGAGTCTGGTTCTGGTTCATCCTCACCACCCCTGGATCATCTGGAGCCATTGAGATGGTGTCACAGCATCCAGGTGCAATGGATGAGTGTTGGAGCCCCCTGCCTCCAGCTCACCCTCCTCTTCTAAATATAATAACAATAATCTCTTTTGTATAAGAGAGTTTGCTGAAGCAGAATTTTAAGAATATCAGAAATGTATATTTCTGTATTTTCAGACAAGATCAATGGAAAATGACTAGAAAATTGGGTCCCTGTTTTATCCGCAGATTTTTCCTGCCGTCTTTCCAAGTTGACGTCCTCACCTGCATGGCAGCTCTTTTTCATCCATTTGCTTGTTAGAAACCTCCTCAGTACGTGCACTTGCTGACTGTGGGAGTTTTCCAGACACATTCCTTCTGTATTCTCACATGGGCTCCAGACATTTTCTGGATATGTCACCAGGGAGCTGCAAGAAAAGTTCGCGACATTGTCCGAAGCGAATGACTTAGACATTTGCGTTTTCACAGAGTCGACCGACAGCGATGCCTGTGGTCAAGGGGGTCTGAGCATCTTGACGTATGAAAGAAACTCGGTGACCCAGAGTGACAGTATCAGTCCTGGTTTGGGATATTTCATAGCACTTTCTTGTGTTTTGGGATTGAGAGTGGCATTACAGCTTGTTAAAATTCACCTTCTGCTCCTTCGAAAATATTGCCCTTTTATGTGCTTAGCTTTCATTCCCAGGTCGCCCTTCCAGCAGAAATACGGAGTTCGATGCAGTGACAAAGACCTGGAGTCGAGGCTGGAGTCGAACTGACGGTGTCTAGGGCTCCTGGGGGGAATCATTAGGCGAATATAATATGCAGCATGCAGCTTGGAGCTGTGCCTTTGGCTGGGCTTTAAGCTGTGTGGTGTTGGTCAGTCTGGTTGTAGCTGGTTGGGAGGTCAGCCATTGATCTGCAGATATAAGCTGGTACTTTGGATCCAAGCCTTCATCATCCTGCAGGGCTGCCACCACTGTGGATGGATAAGCCTTGATCTGCTCAGGGGTCTGGATTTGTGTGTGTGTGTGTGTGTGTGTGTGTGCAGGTTGAGAGAAAGATGTCTGTGATAGCTGTTAGTGTGTGTTCGTCTTAGCATGTGGTTGTGTTTCTGTGTGTGTCTGTCATACATGTGATCTGTACAGTTCTTTTCTTTGGTGACAGCCCTGCTGGGTAAAATGATAGACATAGGAGATGAAATGAAGAAATAAAAGATGATGACAGGTTATGAAAAAGAGTAAATGTTGCGTAACTGATCGTCATCCACCCATTAGAACATTCCCGTGTAAAGAAGTCAACATCGAATTTTAGAAATACTTACATTACATGGAAATAACTACTGAAGCAACAGGAGAATAATAAGAGAACACAGAAAGGAGTTGGTGATTAACTGAAGTTTGCCACAGTCAATTCATGTATTTCAGATTGAGAACTGTGTGGAATCTGGGATATGTTGACTAGAATTCATGGGCACTTATGTGAAAACCTTGAAGTATCTGTTTTCTATCTGAGTGACGGTAACATCTGGCGCCTTTGACAAGTTTCTTCTGCTCGCTGCCATTCAGCAAAATGTTTTAGCCTAATTGCTTAAAAAAAACCTGTGTCCTTCGTCTTTGTGATAGTTTTTTACCCTCAAATAAACATCAGCAGTACAGAGAATGGATGCAACTGTCAGTCGAGGAAGGGTATGCTTAAATTCTGTGGTTTTTATTTTTACCAAATGCTTTGTGTGTGTGTCCCTGACAACTGAAGACACATTTGTAAAAAACATTTTGTTTATATTGTTTAACACGGCCGTCTTCCTGCGCATGTACCAGATACATCATGTGTCATTTCAATATTAATTTAGAATACTTTTCATTCTAAGAGACATACTGATTATTAACAAATACACAAATAGTACAAGATCCACTAATTTAACGTTTTAAATAATACCTTATGAAAATGTTAAATTAAGTAAGTAATTATTCTATAGCTCTGTAAAATGTAAGATTTACCTTTAGCCTCAGCGTACCCTAAAGTTCAGCCTGTATCATTGATAAGGCCAAAACACTTGATGTCCCTAAGGTGCAAAACTAAAATTATGTCCCTAAAATTCACTGGTGGCAGCAAACACCTGATCTTCTGGTAGTTGTTAACTAAATTGTGCCGAAGACCTTCAAACGTACAAGGGATATTCACCATCTTGTCCTATATTTGAAAATATTTCCTTAAGTTCCCTAAAATGATGGCAACATTACAGTAATTCAAGAAGAAACTGGTGTTATGCTGCATTTGTGAGAGCTGAATACATGAAGGGTGATAGTGAAAGATGGTGATTTATGCTTTTATGATGATTTTCCAGAGTGGGTGTGACATCATTGCTATGGCACAGCAAATGGTGTCTTCACTCTTTAGGGAAGCTCTCTTTGTGTTCTGCACAGCAGTCAGTGTCGAGCGCTTGGGGTTCTGTCCGCAATACAAAAAAAGGCTTTCTATCTGTTCTCTTGTCATTGTACCATTGATGCAAAGGCTCGTCAAAGCCTTGGACCGCCGTTTCACCTCATTCCTACTCCAGTCGGCCGTTTTCCAACCCACACCATCACCATCACTCTGGCAGTGGCACACTTCTCAGTACAGACGAGCGGCGTTATGGCCCGAGGTCACACTGCGAGTCCCTTTGTCTCCTTCTCCTGACACACAAACTGACACGAAAGCAAAGACTCGCACAAACACATCAAATCGCTCTCAGTTCATTTTCCAACAGCTTTAGCGGCTGCTTAGTGAATTCATGAGAATCGGGAAATGTGCTTCAGTCCATTTACAAGGCATCTGCGAGCGCAGGGTCACAGCTCCATGATCGCTCATGTAGCTCAAACTGATGGCTCTTTTTGGGACTTGCTTACTGGGAAATGGATACGATCGGCTTTCACTCCCAGGTCAAGTGACTCTGGCAGTCTAGACGCTGATGCTGCACCTTTTCCAGTTTGACGTTATGGCGCACGTTGAAGTTCGGGCTGTTGGTGCATAAACAGCCATGATGGTTTGTGTATTATTGTTTTTGCATCTTTTGAACAACATGCAACAGCGATATTTCTTCTTATCGTGCAAGATGCGATTTCCACCCTGTTCGTATAGGTCGAACATGGTTCACCGGCAATCGCACGTATTTGGTGGTTTACCTGAGTTTAAAAGAACAGTTTATATTCCCTCATCTTTGCAGCCACCATCTCAACCAATTTCCAGCATATATTATCAAGAGAACCTTTTTCTGATAGAATCGGTGTGTTAAATTTAATAATAGATGTGTTTTAATAACCATAAGATCTCCGCTCAGCTTTAATGAGCGAGTGAAGTTACATGTCAGTCTTTCGAAAGTGCAGTTTGTTTGTGTGATGGCGTCTCTTGATCTGTTTGCGTGAGCCTCCTGCTAATTAATGTGCCGCGGGAAGAAAATTACAGCCCTGGCTCGGCCACTTACTGCTGCTCGGTGTCGAGACCCGAGAGTGAAATGGAGCGGAGTGAAATGAGCAACAGGAAGTGGAGAGAACCAAACGCTTAGTTGGTGACAGGAGTGGACTGTGTTTCTGTCTTTTTGCTAAGTGACTAATGAAGGGCTTTCGTACGTGGCCTAATTTTTGCATAAAATGTGAATTCGCTCGGTGCGCAGCTAAGTGCTACTTGATGGACTGAAGAGCACATGCCTGTAACAGAAAACCCTAACCATCACATTTGAATATGTAGAATGTGGCTTTGTGGATGTTGCTAATAGATCAACTCACGTCAACATAGACTCTCCTGCTGCTGCAATTTGCCTTTTCAGATGTCATGAGCATTTCTTTAACATAAATAGGTTGCATATATTCCAAAGAAGTCACTCATACCAGGAGCTGTGCAGCCAGCAAAGACCCATGAAGAACATCTGTACTTTATACATCTGCAGGATGTCTTGTGCGGATTTGGCATAGAAGGTATATAAAGATGGACGACATGACAGCTCCCCAAAACTGAAGCCAAATCATCTTGATCAACCCCTGGTGGCTGGCTGCAGTATAGGTCATAAATCCATGGACAAAACTAAAATGTCAAAATACACCATTGTGCCATTTTTTAGGTAGTTCATGTGACACTGATGTCCAGGTGTTAAATTTTCCGGTGAGTTTGGTTTTAATTAGTTATTTGATGTTGTGAAAATAGGGTGCGATCTCATGATTGACAGCTGAGACTGACTCGCCATTGGTCGAATGCATGTGTATGCAGGACCTCAATGCTCAATTAATTACATTAGAAGTTTGTTTTAGCAGAATTGTTGTACAACAGGACGAAGCTGAGACACGTTTTCCATCTGTATAATACAGTCTGTCGTCTTTAAAAAGAACAACTTTACCTACAGGCAGCGTAAGAGTAAATCTATGCTATTTAGTTGCATTATCTTAGCTTGGTCTCGGACTTGTCGCTCAGGTCACCTGGTCGATCGGTTTCGTTTTCACACAGACTTAAAACACATTCGTTGAACAGGCTTGTGACTGTCACCTTTGCATTATCAGCGCTGCACGTGTCACAAAATCAAACTCCAGTGACTGACAGCAGGGCCTGCAGCACTTTTCCTGCGTCTTTTGAGATACTGCGTGTGTGTTCTCTGGTGTCGCAAAGAGCTCACGGAATAAAAAGTAACTGATGAAATACTGATGAACGAATAAAAATGGTAGCAAGTTAAACCATCTTGTTGTGGGAGAATATTTACACTATACATTTTATCTGGGAAATTCTAAAACACACAAAGTAGGTCATGAGCTTAACACACCTCCGGTTTAACCCTTTTGCTGATGTGACGTGCATGCGCGTCACCATGGTTACCCAAAATAATCCTGTACAATTATAAGCTGTACATCACTCATATGGGCCATGAGATCCCTTTTTAACATTTCACAATCAAAAGATGGATTTAACAGTAGTTTAGTCCAGTGCCTGGTCTGCAGCAAACAAGCTGCATCAAAGAGGCACATATATATGAGTTTTTTAAAGTAATTTGCTCTAAGATTTAATTTGATCATAGACCGAGGGATATTGTCTCCTTCATAAAATGTTCTGTAAGTTGGACACTATTACATTTGATCATTTCATTACAGTTCTTGCTCAGATCCAAGGAGGTTGAGGCCTGAATGACGACTTGTCCTTGGTCCCTCTCTCCCCTCCGCTGGCACACAGTGTTGGACTGTGGTCCGCGGAGGAACAGACCCGACATTGTCACGCGTGTCGGGGAGTCACGTGCGTTCACACACACACACACACACTGAGTGAGAGCGGCCCTAGGGAGTCCTCTATGAAGAGATTGGTGTAAATATCCAGTGGCAGTGGAGGTGTTGGTGTCCGTGTGAAGTGGGAGCGCTGGCAGCGTGGTGCTGGCTGATAAGCACTACTAACATACAGGGGAGAAGTGAGTTGGTCTTCCCTGTTGAAACACCGGCAGCCACACATTTCCCCTGTACCGTAGTAAAGCTGCATCACAGCGAGCAGAGGCTCAGACCCCTGCAGGGGGACGAGTAAAGTGGAGGGAGGGCATGACGCTTCCCGAACTTATGGTACAAATTTGAAGGAGTACATATTTTCATGTTTGTACACAAAAGACCATTACGTCAGTGATACATACAACCGAACGTTGTCAGGGTTCGGTGGGTGAAATAAAATGAGTCTATACACCAGAAATAGAAGAGCACTCATGAAACTCTTTACATCAAAGACTGCAACCTGGACATTTGATACTGGATTTTATGTGCTCATACCACTTTATATACATTTATATAACAATATATCAGCTGATATTTTTTATAATGTCCATAGGATGGTAGGTTGTTGTTCCATTTGTAGTGGAGATAGGTTTTTATTGTGTTCGTGCACTTGTCCCTGGGCAGGGGATGGATCCGTCATTTTAGTTCTTTGATGTTCAAGTGTTTATTTCTCTGGTAAGTTTTGTTGCTTATGTAATCCTATGAAAAGGGGTGAAATGTCACAACCGACAGCTGAGACTGACTAATGACTGGTGGAGTATATGCATCAGCAGGACCTGGATCCTGTGGCTCCACACCACAGTCACTACTGCAGACTCTTAATCCAAATGACACACAAAAGACCCATGTTCAGACTGATACAAATATATAGATCTCGATAGCAGGTGATATTATTTTATATTATTTATATACTGTAATTTGGTAAGTTGCTGGTCCATTTGTAGTGTTGGTCTCTGTAATAAATGTAGTTTTATTGTTTTTGTTCCCTGGGCAAAGAACGACACAAATGAAATTATCTACTAATCACACTTAATACAAATCACTGCTTCTCTTTGTTTGAGATTAATCTATTAATGTTTTTTCACCACGTCTAAATATGGCCTTAAAAGTTCTCATATCGATGCATATCTGGTATAACATGATATATCTGTGACAGGCCGGGATCGGACGATATGGGTCGGGCTGCAAGTCCTACATTTCACCATGCCTTCGGTGAGGTGAAGCATGAACTTTCCAGCGAGTGCAAGATAAACTGCTGCAGCCTTTCTGAACTACACACCATGAACAGTGCATGATGAAACCATTTTGCAAGGATAAAGTTGTCTGTTAACGCACTAAATTGTTTAGTTAAGTTTACTTCATGGCAGTTTACCGTCTCCTGCTTTGCAACGGGGTCAGACTGTCTGGTATTTTGCTCTCTTACCCTTTACTTTAGTATTTAAGATTTTTTTTTTACCCGGTGAAAATCATTAGCTGCAAGACTTGGCAATGAAAACCAAATCATATTGGAGAACACTTCTTTTCAAGGTGACAGCTTTTATGTCAATCCCACCGCTTTCAAGGAGGAAGAAATCATGCCTCGCTCCGACTGCAGTACTTCCTACCTGCTCCAGGCTACATGTAAAACCTGTGTTGACACAACTGCGTGCTGTGCAGTTTGACTTTGGCTTTGCTCTTGAAGGGGGGGGGGGGGATACATTATTTACTTTTACACAGACAGTGATGACGAGGCTTTGTTTTTCTTCATAGATCTACTGATCTCTCATATCTCTGATCAGGTCCCTGAGAGGGAAACTGGGGGAAAAATAACAAGTTGGAGAAGAAGAGGTGTTGAGGGGGGGGGGGGGGGGGGGGGAAATATATTCTGGGTGAAGGAGAAACAAAATTTAGTTTCAGTATTTCAGTATATTTCTTGATCGCTGATAAAAAAAAGCAAAAAAAAATCTAATTAAGGAGAGAGGTCAAGCTGCATTTTCATTCCAACAAAACGTCCCCTTACTTTTGTTGCATCCTATTGTAACATAAGAAAAACACAGTGGCCTTCATCAACCCGTAAATCCTTCCTCAATCTTCTCTTTGTCTTTCTGTGCCGCCATCACAACCCACATTTTCTCTGACAGTCTTCCACACACTTAGATTTTAGCCCCTGCTGCTTGACTATGTCAGACTCTTATCCCATGTCGCCTTGATATAATGGAGCCTGCCGATGGCGTCTGCACAGCGGTTCCCGCTTTTGCAAATTATAGAGTTTAAATGGGGTTAATGTACATGGTTGACATGGCAGTTTTCACAGATCTGATCTGAATACCTGCAATTCTACCTATCAAATTTTACAGCAATCTGCAAATGTTAAATGCTAAAGGGAAACTTGTATTTTGTCTTTGTGTGAACAAATTTGAGACAATGAAGGAAACCAAGCTGGACTTCATTCTATTTCCGGAGTTCGAGTTTCTCAGCATGAGCCAATTCTCCACCGTGACAGTTCCTCCGACGGACATTGTCTGAAATGTTGGGTTAGCATGGTGGCTGTCATCGCTCCTGTCACTTTGCCACTCCAGCACTTACTGTACTGCTCGCTTCCCCGTGGCTGCGCACAAATGTCACAGTGTTGACAAATAAGACGGCAAATGACATTTAGACCCAGAATGTACCTAATTCTCGCCAGGGCCCACTCGGCTGCACTCACACTCAGCAGGTAGCATTTAATCGATGGCTTCAGGAATACTAATAGTCCCCAATGTCAGGAGCTAACTGATACTGTAACATTTGACCCTTAAACCCCGGTGGCCCGCATCAGCCGATCAGACGTCCGCGGTCTCAAAACCCACAGTTATTGAGTCAGTAGCTCAGTGATAGATGAAGTCGAGAGAGAACGTAGATTTAATCCCCTCCCAGCAGCCAATGGATCTCAGCGCCGCTGATGTGGCAGACTTCATCAGTCCTAGCTGGCTTTTGTGTTTGTCCCCACATCCTTCAAAACCTTCCACAACAGTGTATTAATGCAATTTATGATCTAATTAGCAGGCATAATGAATAGTCAACCATTTGTAACGATCATGATCACAATGTTTTAGTGATTGCCAAAGATTAATTGTTTTGGTAATGGCTTCGGATTGAGGTAATTTGCATGCATATGGCAATTATAAAATGTTGTGCCTCCTCTCCACGGACGTGTGGGCGTCAAAAGCCGTTTCCCGACACTACAGTAAATTTACAGTCACTTTAAAGCTGAAACTTTCACTTTTATATCCTTTATACAGTCCATCAGATATCTTGCAACTGCTGTAGAAGACTTCAACCTGCATTGATATTGATGATTTTTTATGTCTGCCATTGTGCAACGTGTGCATGTGCGGCAGAACTAACCAGTCTGCAGACTCTGTGCGGCTGTAATTAGACACAGCACTGCTCGGAGATAAATGCTAATGTCAGCACGCTAATGTGCACACAGGAACAAAGCCAGTGTGTTGATGATGAAGATATATGTCATATGCTGGGAAGTTCTCTGAGGAGAATTTCTGTTTGGGGAGTCTCACACAGTTTCATATGCTCACGAGACTCTGCCCCCTAGTGTTTAAGGCACAGAAATGCATTTCTTTTATGGACAGAGGTGCGGCAAATTCTTTTGTGGAATATACTACTTGAGCAATCAGGTTATTTTAAAATCGCTGGTTAACGCACATTGTTTATGACCGATCAATGAAAGTAATAAGTAGCTATCCCACATTTATTTAACTTTTTTAGTAATTTAACATCGTTGAAATTTGTTAATCTGGCTAAGCAAGTTTACATCTGATTATACAACGAAACAATTTAACAACTTCAACTACTGAATTGGATTAAACAGCCTCTTGGCTAATTCGCTTTGTGCCAACTACAGGATGCAATATTCAGTATTTTCAACAAATCCCAATAATTTACTATAATTTACATAGGAATCAATACGCCTGCAGTTGTCTCGCATACAGACACAGAGCTGTGTGGAAATGAGGCATTGACCTGACTTGACTTTTCCCTGCAGTGGCCCTGTAAGTGCCCGGCTGCCGCACCGACAAACAGCATCAGTGTTAATCTGTGTAACCCTTCCTACATCAGGTTTACCAATTTGCCATAATCTGTCCCGCTACATCCTGGGATTATACCACGTGGGCCCCTTCTGCGTCCATCCAAACATTGGATGAGTCCTGGATCATCTGTCCGACCCAACACAGCCAATGAAAAGTCTAATTTTTTTATCCCCTGGATTCAACCTTATGTCAAATAGGTTTTACTGGAAGCAGCGTCTGCATGTGTTTGCCCTATCCCCTATTTAACTGGCTCGGCCTCCATTCAAATTTCAGCCGTAGGGATCAAGCCTCTGTCTGCTACAACGTGACCCCATTCCTTCAGCTAATCTACAGCAGCAGTGGTAGTCAGTTCCTGAAATCCAGCAGGAGAGCGAATGAAAAATCGGAAAGTTTTTTAGATGTTTTTGGTGAACATTCTTGCAAACATGGTAAAAAAGAAAAAGGGAAGACCGTCATGACACAAATTTGGGTTAATCTGAAATCCGGTGCTCGCTCCGCAAATCCCATCAAATGAAGGTCGAATTCTTCCCACATGTAGGGCACCAGATTGGTGATGTTCCCTGAATTTTACATTGTCGTGTGGAGAGCCGGGCTGTGATGTACTGGAGGTGACTAGCTTTTTGGCCACAGTGGGTGTTGCGCTGTCACGCCCCTCAGTGTCATCATCCCGTTGGTCGGCTTTTCATGTGCACAGTCGCAGCACACACACGCAGCTTCTTGACATTGCAGACAGTACCCACCCACATCCAGCCTGTTTCGTTATTCAGAATATCATGCATTATTTGTTGCCTCTTTCTTTGACATTCTTTTTTTTTCCTCACAGTTTTAGAAATAAGCGTAAATATAATATGACATGAGGAGATAATGAGAGCTTGGGGGAGGTTAAAGAAAACAAAGTCATCGACTGCTCTGAGCTGTAGGCTTTGATAAATTTGGCTTTTTTATGACCAGCAATTTCATGTCCTATTATTTTTTGGCTTCATCCTTTCTCTTTGTTGCCTTAATTACATTATACACCCCCTCTGTCGTGGCTTATATATATGGCTTGTATATTGGCCCAAAACAGCAGCCATGCATTATGCAGAAGTACATTAGTGTATCTCATCGTATTATTATTATTATCATCATAGCTAAAGATGTTTGAAGCATTTGTGTAATGTCCAATAATATGTGGTCAGCGGCAGAATTATTAATTAGTTTTAATGTCATATGAAGCCCGATCCATTTTCAGATGTTGTCACAGACTGAACATCAGTCTGAAGCCGGTCGTCGTGACTGTGGGTGATAGCGATGCTCCCGTCAGACACCTGGGATGCAAATATAATGTGTTATCCATTGACGTGAGATGATGATCTTCTCGTCGCTAAGATGCATTTAAGATGTACTGTATAATTCAAATCTTGCCCAGGTTTTCAAATGAAATATTCCTTTCCTCCGAGTAGCTCCGGGGCTTCTCTGAATTCGTCTCAAATTCATTTCTCAGAGCGCCTGCCCATATGATGGCTCTTGATCTGTCAAGGAATGCGCTCATGTCATGAGGCTATGGCCAGCTCGCATTTTTGAACCTCTCCTCACTTGAAGTCAGCCGCACTCCTCTGACAGTTATTTCTTCTTCTTCTTCTTCTATTTTTTTTATTTTTTTTTAAAAGGCGTGAGTTTGTTCCCAGAGCTCAGGTCCAGGCTCCGTATGTCAGTCATCTGGCTGCTTTTCCTTTTAATTAAAAAAAGACTTGTAGATGTTAGATGAGGCGTCACCACATTCTGTGTTTTTTTCTTCCACTGATCCAGACGTGAATGAGGAGAGAATTTGGCTGAAGGCAACTCCTCTCCTCGCCATGTGAAAATCACCTACTCTTTTCTTGAATGGTGCCCTTCCATATCTAGCTACCTGACGTAGACTCATTGACTGTATGTAAAGATATGTACTTCTTCGCACTATCCAGAAATGAGGCCAAAATATTGCGAATATGAACGCCGCCATCTTGCGCCACGTCGTACATCTTTATTTACAGTCTGTTTAAACAACAGCATCTCCTCAATTAAGTAGCACTCAATGCAATCCACTCCAGGTTGAAATGAATCAGTAGCACTTTAAGCACTATACTCCCTTTGATCATCTTTGTCCCCTGATGGATGTTTAGCCTTTTTGACCTGTTACAGCTCTGATACACATCCACTCGCTGCCTGCTCTGGATCACACGGGTATTGATCCGCGAGCATGGTGAGATGAGGAGGCGCTCAATGCCGGAGAGAAGTGAAATTGACATTTCACAAGGGCAAAGTGAAGGACAGGATAAGTCTCACGCAAGGCTTTATTTTCAAACAGCCCTCCCAGCGACATTTAGAGGGAAATTAGAGGGTGTGGACGAAGGTGAGCTGATGATAGGCTTCCTTGAATATATCACAAAACATTCCTCTAAATCTGTGATGGAATGGTGAACCCAGAGATTGTTCTTTGAGTAAGTTCGGCGAAGTCCATGCAGGGATGGTATTGACAGTTTAGCGATAGTGTTTGTTTGCAGGCTATTGTATTGGATTGGCCTGTTTACTGCAGGTGTCAGCGGTGTGTCCATTTCCTGAATCTTCAGCTTGGTCCGAAAGTTAAAAAGTTCATGGATTTCTTCATTGATTTCTTTTTTTTTTTTTTTCTCAAGCACAATAGCAACATAATAGTCAGCATAAGGACAGGACAGCAGACAGAAAGTGAGGCTTTAGTAAAAAATGCGCAGGACTAAAAGTTCTCACTATGGGGTTCAGACACCTGTACTGGGGAGTTTGGATCTGACAGATCTGAAGTTCAACTCAGAAGTTCAGACTCCTGTGGACGGGAAGACCATCTGCAACAGTAACAGCAGCGTTCAAAGGTTTTTTAGGGAAATAATAAAACTGACAGTGAAATCCGCACTATACCTCATATCAAAATCAAATGAAATGTTAAATGGATCATGCTCCTTCTCATTATTTTCATTTTATACATTTATTTTTATATTTTTTAACCTGGTGGTGTGTCTGAACACAAGAGTCCACAGAGGCAGCACCTTTGTCAAACTGTTCAACAAGTCATGTATTTAAAAGCGTTTCAGCTTCACATATTCAGAAACAGCAGCAGCAACGAATATTATATTTGAACTCTGAGACCAAGTTTCATCTTCCAAACCAGGAGTGTTATCATACATCAAAAACACAGACAACAGAGCGAGCTGTAAATTGCCACAGGGCTCGATAAAACACGATGTCTCTACAAAGACGATGTGCACAGTGACACAACCTGACTTCTGGGCAGCAAGGTACTGAGATGACGTGAAGCAACACACTGGTGGGTACACGCAACTCCGAAAACCCCAGATCATATTTTAAAACAGGCATTATTGGGATAAACTGGGACCATATTTTAATTTTAATTGGTTAATGTACACTTTGAGCCTCTGGCAAAATCCTGTCTACCCGAATTCCACACAAATGAAGAACACTTACTTGGCTACATGCTGAAGTTGTACTGGAACTCAATTGGGGTGTGACTGTTTCCCAAATCTGCAAGAACACAAGGACGGAGATTAACTCAGATTGAGAAAGACCTTGAGTCTGCAGTAATGCTAGTGTCTCGTGAGGCTTGATGCAATGGGAACATTAAAAACACGAACATATGCACTGCAAGGCAATCTATCTGACAGTCGGCGAGATTTTCAAATTCGAAATACCAACCACCGAAATGTCAACCACCTGGTGGAACTAGAGGAAAAGTCCGGGGCTCTCACAAATCTCTAGGATTCATCCTTTGAGAACCACGAAGGTCTGTTCTAGGTTTTCCTGGTAAATCATGAATTTGTTGAAACATAACTAAACCTTGAGACTCACTGCGAGTGTGCATAACAACTTTCAAAACAGTTATTGTGCACCACAAAGTCTTAATTACACAGAAGAATAGAAACCACACACGCCGCCTTTCATATGTTCCCACTTAATCGAGGCATTTCAGTTGCTAGACCTTCAAATTACCTGATGAAGGTCAGCCGACCAAACTGAAGTAATTATATAAAAGGGAATTAGAGTGACCAACAGAGTGCAGGCTGTTTGGTTCCCTTCAAAATTAATAACAAAAAAAAAACGCGTGGGGCAGCGAGGCTAAACGGGGGAGGTCTGGTGAAGGAGAGTGATTAAGAGTGATGTGAGCTATAGGCTTGAGTGTGCGTACGTAGGGAAGGAAGCTCATGGAAGGAAGGAGGGAAGGGAGGAATCGTTTAGACACAGGGGCATAAGGACAGAGACACTGAAAGTGAGACAAAAGGGTTGGACGGCAGAACGCATGGGTGGAGACGAGCTTTGTCTGGTGAGAGTCTTTATCTGATTGTGCTAATCTTGTCCCCCGTTCGCAGTGTTGCCACGCGCCAGCACTTTTAACTAGCTCAGATAATGGGAGGAACAGCATCAAACTCATTAATTGAATTAGCTCTCTCTTTATCTCCACATCTTCTGTGTCTACTCGCCCCTAAAAACACTCCACCGACAACTATTCCTCAGCTAATTGACTCAGAGCATCTGCAGCGAAAGCCCCTGTTTCACCTTCCTAATTTATTGAACCAGTTCCCAGCTGGGCTCACCTGTCATTGGCTACCGTCTAATTTAATTTTACCCAGAGGTGACAGAGATTGTTTTTTTGTTTAGGAGGCAGAGGAATGCAGAGTGGAAGGAGGGAACAGAACTCAGGCCCAAACAGCTTGTGCGTTTATTTCATAACTCGATTTAGCTGCAGGTGTTTGAGAATTAAGAGACGCGGGTCGACTAAAGTAGCTCATTGTGATTCGCTGAATCTCAAATGCGGTAAATTCAATTTGGCTAACCTACCTTTTTTTAAATGAATTTGGAAAAACATGCTAAACCATGTGTTATATATGTAACAGCCAGACCGATTTGCGATCTTCCTTTCAGTGGCTGGATTCTTTTCATCGGGGTTTAGTTAATGATGAAGCCAATTGCTGGTTATATATGAACTTACTGTGGCTGTATTACAGCTTTCCTCCGTGTGGCCCTCCCTTTGCAGGGGCCGCTCTTTGATGGAGCAGCCAAAGATGGTTCCTTTGTGGCGGAGCTGATATAAGAGCAATTGTTCTCACTTTCATTTATCTCCACTAAAGGTTAGACTCTTCCACCAGCTCCACTCTCTCACAATGAGTTAACATTATATCAGATCTCGACACGACACCCGTCTGTCTGTCTGTGTGTGTGTGTGTGTGTGTGTGTGAAGTGATCGACTTCTCTCATTCCTCTGTCTCCATCTTTGCCGCAGTCATGATTTGTTATCACGTGGACAACAATACAGGGAACCATTTTCCTCCTGTTTCTCTCCCCTTTTGTCATCATTATTTCAACTTAAAGCTCAATGCAGGGGAACATCTTGCAAATGGGCTCCTGAGGATGACACTGACACATCCTCTTCTCTTGTTGTGGGAGATATAAGACCTGAATAGACAAAAATAACCTGAGGTGACTACAAGCTGTTATTTTACCCCCTGAGCCAATAAACCAACCCCTCTTCTCTCCTGACTGTTTCCCTCCATCCTCTGTCGTTTTTCATCCACCACTAATACAAAGCCTGTCTTTTCTAATCTGCCCGCGCGGTCTCTGGTATAAACCACCACCTCTTTCTTGTCCCAGCACCTTTTAAAACAGGGCTTCTCTTCCAGACCTTTCACATGATATTCTCTGACTCCGGCAAACACGCAGACCTCGTGTCCTATTGAGTCTTATTGTCAAGGGAACCATGAGACGTCAAAAGATATGTTTTTGAACTCTTGCAGTTTTGTCCGTTCCGTGCTGTCCATTCGCCATCAATGACATTTGGTGCAGTTTGTTTTAGAGACAGTTACCCTGCCTTCTCTTCCCCTTCTTTGCCTAAGACTACTATTTTTCATTTCTTTTCAGATATAATACAAATCTGTCCTGCCCCAAATGTGCAGTGTATTAAACTGTGACTCTTCAGGACATATTTGTTCATAAATTGCCAAGATTTAAGCGAAAATGTGAAATGTGAATTTCATCCTGACCAGTAAATGTCTTTTCAAGGCAGTTTGGTGCATCTTTAAACTTTTTAGGTATCAATACCACTGTGTGGAGTTTGGGTTTCAATTTATTGTTAAAGTACTTCCTTTTCATTGTTATCGTAATACACTGACAGTTTAAGGTCTACTACCTGAGGTGTTGTTTGCACAAAATACCTGGTCTCACGCAGCCTTTAAGTTATTCAGCAGTGTTTGTGTTCCATGTAATGTTGTGCTGTGTATAGGACATTAATATTAATGCGCTCTGGTGGCGTATTTCATTCAGCATGCGAGAGGCATGCCAGAGTGCAAGGTGTGTTGACATGTTATTCGGGCAGTGGCCATTCCTGGGGTGTCATTTCCGAGCATCAATCAGGGAGAGCCTCATCTCATCTGTAAATACTCATCCCACTGATGCAGGGTTTCATGGAATTAATGGGGCGCCTTCATGTGCTGATGCATGTAAAGGGGTGGGGGGGGGGGGGGGTGGGAATTGCTTTCCTTTATTGCCTCCCCCTCCTCTCCCTCACCCCAAGTCATATTAGCCAAACCAATCTCATTTGCAAAATGCCATTTGTTAATTTGGCCCCTTGCTCGTCCGTTACAGCACATGCTGGGGTCTGTATGTCAAGTTGTGAATGAATATGAGAGAAATAGAGGACGACGCAGGAGAGAGACGGAAAGAAAGAGAGAAAGGAGTCATTTGGATTTCACAGTACTCGGACCATGGGTTGTATTCGGACGTTGTAGTTCAGCTGTGCGTCAAACTACATTGAGGTTAATATTGATCCTGCCATCAACCATCAAGTTTAGAAATTTATTGATGAATCGATGGATCATTTATTCTATGAAATGACAACCATAACATCATAAAAGCACAGAGGAGTTTCCAACATTGCTCGCCAACAAACAGAACATCTTCTTTCTTATTCACATTTGTGGCCCTCGGAGTGCGTCCCTCTGCCAAGACCCAATAGTCCCCTTACATTTAATCAATCCGCACCAATTTGCACACACTCAGCACAATCAGTCCCCTCAATATGCCTATTTTCTCATCAAGATCAATATCTATGAATCGTTTCCTGGAAATCAGTGGAAATGCCCCAAAAAAGCTAACAATGATCCAGATCTGCACCCCATTTTAAAGTGTTCTCCCTTGGGTCATGCCCCGCCCCTCCTCACAATTCCATAGGAGTCAGCGTAGTTGCTTTTGCATGATTTCGCTTCCAAACAAACCCACAAACAAATGAACAGGGGTGAAGAGAATAACCTCCCTGGCGCCGGCGGAGGTAATGACTGAAACAATCAATCAGTCATCAAACTGAGCACCAATGCAATCACGAAAACTTTTCACCACTAGTTTGCAAAAAAAAAAAAGGGCAGAAAAAGAGAGTGAAAAGTTGCTGCTCTCAAAGCACCTCTACCTTCGCATTCCTCAAATTGGAATTTGCGTTTGATCAATACGGCACATAGTTTACCGTAAGAGTCATTAGTTGATCACTGCGGCCCACTGTCGCGCTGAATCTGCTTTCGTGAGCCTGCAGTAATTACTGTGCTGTGGCCGAGGTGACGAGTGGGAAACAGGAGGGCAGACGGCAATCAGTCGTCTCCTCCTGGTTGTTGTCCGCGGCGTCCACCCCGGCAGCCTTTATCTCGGCTCGTCGGGAGCGGCGGCCCGACGCGAGGCCAGTTAGTCCTGCCCCTGCAGCCTGGATAAGATCAAAGCGGCCTGGTTGAACATGGAAGATGAAATGACTGTGCTCTTCTGAGGACTGCTGCATGGTTTATCATGTCATTATCTCCCCTGTTAATGCTCAGATATATTCTTTCTTTTTCCTCATCTTCTACAAGTCTCTTCGCAGAACAAGGACAGTCTCCAATTATATTGATGTGGGAAGAAATTACCCGTCGTTCATGTTCTTCTGAATAGAAATGTGTCTTTCTCCTCACCTTCTTGTGCTGTTGTAAGATTTGCGCGCACACACACACACACACACACACACACACACACACACACACACACACACACACACACACACACACACACAGACACATTACATCTAATGTGTCTGTCCCATTTGTACCACTGGACTGAATAAGAACAATTTGTCATGGAGGGAAGGAAGTACAGAGAACAGCTCATGTACTTCATGGTAACTTCATCTGAGACAGGAGGAGAAGGAGAGTAATGGTAAGGGTAGGTCACGGTTCTCGGGCACCTGTGTGGCCTTCCACTGACTGTGACCAGGAGTAATGGAAGTGATAGAGGGACAAAGCAGGGTTGGGGGGGCCAGGGCAGAGGTGGCATGAGGGTGGATTAGAGTCCAGCTGTGAGGGAACACGACCCAAACCCCTCTGGAATGAAGTTTGTCTCCTTTTATTGTTTTTAATGATGACATATTACAGGGAAAGACTATTCCATTTAATAAGTACACTCAAAGAAGGTTAATTTGAACTCCCGACACGTGACCCGCAATTATTTCAGTTCAGCCAACACACCATCTGTTCTCCTGATGCTAGTTTCCAGTGCTGCAAATTAAATACTTTGGCTTGTACATAAGTTTCCTGCAGCAAAATTCATCCCAAGAACAATCTGAGAAGGTCTAAAATGCTCTCATTTGCTCATATTACGTGATATTATACATGAACTATTCCGAATGAATAAGAAACATTTTTATAACTAAATTTTTGTGTTGTTTTGTAACGACTCCGCAACTGCAAACTTCTTTCTTTGCTTCGGTTTAGGAGGTTTTATAATAATGAAGCATGTTTTGCAGTCCGTTCCTGTGGTCCAATTATTTTTATGTCCAGTCTCCAGTTGAGTGTCTGTCTGGGAGTGTTTGTTTTTGTGACCTCCGTGCGACACAATTTAAACGCCGCCTCATTTGATTTCTTTCTTTTAACGGGTTTGTGTGTGTCGCAGAGGAAAAAGAAGAAAAATTGCACAAGAGAGTTTGTGTGTGTGTTTTTGTTAAACTCTAAAATGTATTTTGTGGTCCGTTCTGGTGACAGTTCAAATACTCTCTTATTTCCAGGGCTTTTCTTCTAACTTCTGCACTTGTGTGTGTGTTTTAGGGTCAGGCTGAAGGATGGCGTGGCGTTCCTCGGAGCCAGAGCCAGTAACCCGGTTGCGTGGACGGTGAGCCAGGACGTCAGGAGTGAAGGTCACAGAGTTGTCACCCTCCACTGCCGGAGGAAGGAGAACAGCTTCGGTCAAAGGTACAGTCGTCACGTTGCCTCCGTCTATGGGATGAATCGATGTAGTGAATGAAAGAAATGTGAACTGAACTCCCCGCTGAACGACCAGACACTCATTCACTTCTCGGGCAGCTGTCGGTGGAGCGAGCGAGTGCAAACAGTGAGGCTGAAAGAGGACATGACTCAGCATCTGACCCATTCATTCCTTGGCACTGCCTTGCACGCAGGTCTCTGGTCAGTCCCAAGCGCAGTCAATAAAATGTATTGTTCAGAACACGGTGTCACTATAGATTTCCGCTGTTGTCCTAAAATACATCACGGACTCGCACCGCTGCATCGGGTGACCTGTTCTTTATTGGACAGAACATTAGGACACATCCTCCTGCAGGAAAAACTGAAATACTGTGAGAGGATACTGCAGTGTTCACACCCGTTTGAGGACCTGTTTGAGGACCTGTTTGATCTGGACCTTCTGACTTTTCAGTTTAGTCCAAAAAAGATAACAGGTGTTAAAGGTGCAAAGGATCATGGTCCACACCAACGGACCAAAAGACGTGGTCTGGATCAATTAACCGTGGTTTGGTTTGTGTGCAATGTGTGAACCCTTCCTTTTGACAGTTTAGACCAAGTGCAGGAAGTTGAGACGGCGTTCAACAATAGAAGAAGAAGACGAAAAAAAAGCAGAAGCAGCTCTCAGGATTGCTTGTAGTCTTTACCTCCACTGAAATCCCGTTTAAACGATGAAGACGTTCATGTTGCTGGCAATGATTCCATAATGATGTAACAGCGGCAATACAATTACCAAATGAATTCATTTTCTTCACTCAAATTGAAAGAGTCAGCAAATACAACAGCAGAACAGACAGCACGCCGACATCAGATGCAGGCCCGCCTACAAAACAAATCAAAGTCAAGTGTAGGTAGACGCAGCCTGCGTATGGTGATGACGACAGGACGTATGTATGTCATACAGAAGTTTTTACTGCGCTCCCCAAATCAAAATGTAAAACTTAAACTAACCAGATCAAATAGAAACGATTTCACAGAAACATGAGCCTTGGTTTGAAGCCAATCAAAGTTGACAGATTCAAAATTAATCATAGTTTTATTTAGAAATAAGAGAGAGACAGCAGAATTTCATTAAACTAATCTTTATTAAAAGTAACTAATACGTGTACTTTTAAATTGCTCACCAAGCAGACGATTGACCAGCAACAGTCTGAAGAAGTCAGTCACTGTCTCACTGAATGAATGAATGGTGGTTACATATACGTTTTATCCCCTGACCTACATTTTATTCATGTTTTACTTTAAGACTGAACATTTCCAAACCATAAAATTCCTTTAAGGAAACATTAACAACAATAAAAATCCGTCAGCAGAGACTTGCCGCTCCCTCGAGGTGGGTGATCCATCACAGTATTTATATCCGACAGGGGTTTTACCACAATTCAGTGGTGAACCTTTTTCAAAACTGATGATGCGTCCAAAGATGCTCAAACATCGAAAAAATCTGAGTTATTACATCAATGAGCTATGTGGTCAAAAATAAAAGAACAACTACATAATAAGCTCACATGGATATTGTGAACAGAATAAATTAATCTTCAGCAGCTTCTTTATTCATTACTGCAAAGAGGCTGCGGTTCAATAGACACTTGAAACTGTGAAAATACTGACAGGATTCTGAGTCAAACAAATGTTTACTACAAAGCTTAGAATATCTAATGTTGTTTTTCTCGCCAGTTAGAAATGAAATTGCTAAAAAGGCAGTTTGAAAGGCAGGAAATTCATCTAGAGACCCGTGGTGCAGCATGCAGAGTATGTATAGTAGTTAAAATAAGCCCAAATCCATTGGGTAATCCTATAAGTATGACTTCAGGAAGTGTAATGTATTGCATAAGTTTGAAAAGTTTACTTTAAGCCAGTATGTGTATAATTAGCTTTGTCGCTGCTGGGTAATTACTTACATTCCAAAAAGTTCAACACATGCAAATTTCCAGTCACAACAAAAGAATTGAAAACATGTATGTGCGCTGGTGTGTGGGAGATTGATGCTTACGTGACATCGCGCCCATTAATGAATAATAACGTGTGTCTTGTGGGCGTGCGAGGATTTACTGTACGTGACATTCAACTCTGCAGCTAAACGGTTTCAGGCGAAGACAAAGTGGCTGCGCACAGGAAGTGACACACCCTTGGCCGGGCTGCCGTTTCCTCCCCGGGTGTCGAGGTGACGACAGTGATGAATGACAAGTCGTCTATCATTTGCATGCGTCTCTTTCACGGCCCCCGCCGAGGAGAGAATTTGAATTATACAGGACTGCCCAAATCAAGGTCATACACACCGAATCTGGTATTATGCTCCACAAAAGACTACCTTGAGGTATTGAAGCGATAATGCGATACCTGCTGCAACCACGCTGCTTTTAGGGTTTCTCAGGTGCGGACATGGTTTGTGCTTTTGATTTCTAAACTGGAACAAAACGAGCTCTCTGGATTCTCGCTGGTCCGGTCAAACTCTCCCTTTGAATTACTTTCAGGAAAGGAAAAGCTTTTTGCAGTTGCATTATCGAGCCTCTTCAGTGAAGATATTTTCCAGAACCATATTCAATAGAAAATAATGATTTTAAGCTACAACTAAGGAGGATTTGTTAAATTACCTCTAAAGGCCTTGATAGCAATTCCCTTAAATAACTTCGGGCTTTTATCTGGTACCTGCCAGGATTTCCTTTTTTTTGACACACTCTCTCCCGTTCCGCAGTAATAGATCCATACTTGTTGAGTCATTTTAATTCAGTCCCGTGGGAAGGCACTGCATCAGGCAGGTTAAGTGCTAAAAGATCGTCATGAATCGAGGGCTATATGGAAAGATGGAAGGTGAGGGGTTTGAGAGGACACGTCTGCTAATGTCGCTGAAGCTCACTTTGTCATCCATTGAAACAGCATCAACGCCCTCGAGCTGGAAGATAAACAGCAGCGGTGGCAGCGTGTCATTTCTGGGTCAAGGTAGAGAAGACATCACTGTGATGTCTTAAAACCCACTCACAATAAAAACCACACAGAACAGTACAGACAGGCTGAAGTGTGTATCATCACAGACGTTTATCACATTTCTAATTCTCCTTTTTTCGCTTGTTTAATGTCAGGGGAAAGCAGGACTGTGTCTGGTGCATTGATTGTATTTTATAGTATATTTAGATAATTATGGATGTGTAAACCAATCAGAGTTGCGAATCTCTGCAGAGGAAAACGCATCTGCTCACGCGTGAAATGGAAGCATGATGCAAGCAGACTATCTCTATATGTCTATATGTACAACACGCATACGTATGTTCCAGACTCAATCTGGATAAACTGACCCTGCAATAACAGTCACATGCACCACTGACCTCAGACCAGGTTTTAATTAGTCAATCGTGGAATTTTGAGATTTGTCAACAATGCACCTTAACTACATTTCTGACCATTTATTGGAGTTTAGTCAACAATGTACGTATGTGCCATCTTCACACGTTTGGGTTTAGGTTTAGGCTAATCCAGTTCCAGATAGTAGCTTTGAGAACAAGCTACTAGAGGAGGACCGCAGTTACTGCATCCGTATTTCTTGTTTAGTAAATATATGGAAACGAGTTTGAGAAGATGAAGTTGTTTTAAAGAGGAGTGGGGCATTTTGTCTTTAATCCGTCAGTTGCCTTGGCTGTGTGTACGAAATCAATCATGTCAATCACCGGTCCACTGAGACCAATTTCCCACAGAATCATAATATATAATAAATGCATGTTGCCATGTTTATTTTTGCAAATAGGAATGCAAATGCAGTTCTATATGGTCTGAGCTCTGGAGTTTCCTCCTGAGGTTTCCTCCAGTAACAGTGCATACGCAAATATGTAAACGTTCCTGCCACAGCCAGTTAAAAAGCAAGTATATCTCCAGCCTAACTGGCACCGATCTGCTCACACAGTCACACATTTTCCACTTGTAAAGCAAATACACACACCGTCCTCTTTCAGTTTGAACAGATCTGCAGAAAGCGACTCAGTTTTATCCAAATTAAGGCTGTTTGGCAGCTTGTGTGCACTCAGCCGTCATGACAAACCCTCTCCAATAATGGCACGACATCTCTCATGAACAATAAATTGAAAATAATTTTATAAAACATCAGAAAAGAAAATACATTATGTATTTTTTCCCCCGTCCTTATCACAGAGCCTGTGTCACGCAGATTCATCCCCAGATGTGCTACTATGCACATGGCCCTGCATAGAGTCTCCAGACGGTAATAAAAGCTGACTGATGCAGGATCAAAGTGGCGCAATGCTCATCAAGACAATACTGGCTGCTCTGTTACGAAGATATATGAGGACATTCAAATGCTGTCCTTCAGCAGCGAGTCCTCTGTTCCTGCGTCCTCACGGCGTTACCATGGAAGTGGAGGCTGCTTCTCCTCACCTTCAAGCTCATTCATATTCGTTTTGCTGCGAGTGCTACAGAACTCAAAACCCCATCAGCTGTTGGCTTAATTAAGCACGGGAATGCACATACACTTGGCAATCACACACACACACACACACACACACACACACACACACACACACACACACACACACACACACACACACACACACACACACACGCTCTCACTCTCTCTCTCTCTCTCTCTGTGCCTGTTGATGTGAGTGGGATGGGAGGGTCCTCCGTGTCAATGGAGTTGTCGCTTTAGGATAATCACAATCAGAAGGAGAGTCATAAGCCATGCACGTCAGGTACTCTGGCTGCGTCTGGCTCCCTCTATTTCTTTTTAATGAAAGCTAACACAATTTGGAGTCGCTGTTTGATCGAGGGGACGAGCTGAGAGAAGGAAACAAATGGAGGTTTTGTTGCTGCGGCAGCGGGGGCCTGCACTCGGAGTGTCAATCAGCAGCTTGTCCAGGCCGCGATGAGACTTCGATTTGTAATTGCTGGAGGTGAGGCATGGCATCTAACAGCTAATTAGAGTAAACTGAATTTAATGGCCGACATTTCTCAGTCTGCGCACTCTCTCAAATTAACACATGAAGAGAGAGACACGCTGGACTTCAAAGATCTTTTTGCAAACATGAGCCAATGTCCCTGGTTTGATCTGTTCGTTGAAGTAGATCTTTTGAGTTATGGATCTTTTTCAGTCTGGATAAAGCTGCAATGCCAGAGCAATATTAGCATAGAAAGAACAAACAGGAAGAACACACATTTAGCCAGGCTGCTTTTTTTAATCCTTCCAAATGTTTGTATTGGTCACTTGTGAGTCATCGTCGTATGTTGGGTTACGTGAATAAAAGTTTAAAACATCACCTCATCCGTTAAGATGATTTACGCCTGATGAGATTTTCTCCTCATCAAACTAGGGTTTTGTCATTGTTTTGATTGAGACGCCCCCTAGTGGCTTAAATTTCAGATTTACTTGTGACAAATACACAGTTTCTTTACGTTATATATAATCAATAGATTTGCCCATCATAATTTCTCATGGTGGCATCGACAAATTATTTTACATCTTCTTTAATTAGTCATCAGTATTATCAGGCCCACCCCAAAGACATTCAGTTCACTATCACACACTGTGGGCAGCAGAATTCTATGTTCTACATTAAGAGAGCAGCCAAGCATAATAAAAAAATTACCAGACATTAGGTTATGACTCTAATTTACATCTTCCTTTGCTCGCGAGCTGATTTTCTGCTGGGTAATCAGAGTGTAGGCTTCTGGCCCTGAATGACGGTTTAAAATAGAGTGAGGAGGACCACTGGTGTGATGATGTTCCCACACAAGTCAATGAAAGAAATCTCCACAGCACCTTAAACTTGCTCATTCACAACAGTTTGTGGTTCATGAAAAATATTTTACCATCTTTACGAGACTATTTTATCGCAGCACTCTGAATCAGAGCAGGACAGATTTACTGTCTCTCGCTGTTTATTGAACCTTGTGGGACCGTAACCTCTCTTTTAGTGACAGCATTTAATTTAGACTTGTGCCATATTGTAAGTGGGACAAATATGGTTTAGCTCCAGCCTGCTATGGCCTGGACTTCAGCAGAAAAAGTGCCCTGATGCTTTTTACCTCTGTGAAGGAGGAGGTTTAGTTTTCATCCCTTTCCATCGTATTGTCAGTAATAAAAACTACGGAAAGGATTTTGATGAAACTCTGTGGAAAGATGGGTGAGGACCAAGAAAAAAATCCATAACATTTTGGCATGGATCTGCAGAAAGGGCCAGATCCAGGAATGTTTCACTTGTTTAGGGCATAATAGTGCATCATAGGGTGTTTTTTTTACATTTTCCCCATATCCCTGGAATAATCACGATCTTGATGAAAATAATCACACTTATTACGGATCCACTGATGTGTATAGCTGAAAAAGTGGAGCCAGATACATAGAAGACACCGGTGTCTGTGTGTTAAGAAGTCACGTGATCTCTGCAGTGAATAATGCAGAGGAATTGTTGAAAGTGTCTGTGTAGAGAACCTCCCGCTGTGTTGTGTACGTGTGACAGAAAAACTGCGTTCAACTCCCGAGCCAATTCTCCGGATTCTACCTGCAGGTCATGTCTGAAAAACGGCTTATGAGTGTGTGGAATGTGCTGCAGCTTGAACGCCAGTGGTGAACGCCACATCTGTAGCATCGTCTAAAAGATGCTCCAACATGCAACACTCAAATATGTTCTGTACAGTAAATATTAATTGAGTCTCGACTGTGTGCAGACACATAAGCCTGTGTGCTGTCTTACTTACACACACACACAAACACACACAATCAAACAAACAAAACCAGTAAACAAACAGAACCCTCCGGCATCCTTTCACCTCCAGACTCCGTGGGATCCTGAAACATGTCACCGCATTCATTTTTCGTCTTTGACTGCTAAAGAAGACTCCTGCTGTGAACTAGTGGGAATACAGCTTACAGAGATTGACAAGACGACGTTACAAGTGATGCAGCCCTGCAAAGCAAAAGGTTTCTTAAGGCTGCTGTCTAAAAACAACACGGCAGAGGTACATCTGTGGGACAACACCACAGGATGAATGGAATTAAATTTGAGCCAACAATGTGTGTGTGTGTGTGCGTGTCTTCACTTATTGCAGCTGTGGTGTAATGTATTTTAGGGTCAGGATGTTGAATGCGGAGAAGTTGCGTGAAAAAGTTTCATACAGGGGCTTTGATGAAGAAAGTGTGGCTCATGTGTGTAAAGTCCTGGTGTGAAAATAGGTTAGCGATTCAAATTGTTTTTCCAGCAGTCGTGTTTTAGGCATCGGCGCAATCGAGGCTTGTCATTCTGTGTTTGCCCCAGCCATCTGCTGAGGGAAGTGACACGAGCCTCTGAGGGTTTTTTTGCTGTGAAACAGAGGAAGCGAGCGATGGGGGGGGGGCGGAGGGGGGTTTGGGGAGTGAAAACCCCAAGCTTGTTTTAGACTGAAATGATTAGCATACTCCGCAGTGAGCCTGGGATAGAAGAAAGTCACAAACCCAATATAAATAGTCTATAAAGATTCCAGTTAGATAAGATTGCCTCTGCTAAGCATTGTTATATTGCCGGGCAAGATTTCCATCCAGGGCGCCATTATTTCCCTGTTTTATTGTTATGTGACATTACCTGCTGAGGTGTGTAAATAGTTGTGTTGCCAGGCGATAATTCAACACCGCTGTTTATCACCATCCAGCTGAAACACATATAGTGATGATAGGATCTCATCGCGCTGCTGTCATATACATTTTCTGCTGTCCGAATCAATGAGTCTGAGCGAGCCGGGCTTTTTCCTTGTAGGGAAGTTTGCCTCTTTGTCTGTTGGTCAGTTGTTTTCATATTTGAAACAACCATTACATGGATTACCATTCAATTTCCTACAGATGTTAATGTGGATGCATCCCGATTACTTCGGTGATCGCCCGACTCTTCAGCAAGAGCCACGAAGAGGTTGACAGTTGGTTTTTAAGGAACTATTTCAACATATGTAGGACGGTCTATAGGAGCATTGGTGGGGTGGGAGTGAGGGGGTGAAAGCAGACATGACTGAGTCTTTGCTTTCTTCATAGATAACAGATACATCTACAGTTTTTCAGCCTTGAGTTGTTTCTGCAGGTTTCTGCTTTTAGGCTGCGTTCAGACACCTGACCGTACCACTCACTGCTGCTCTTAAAGGTCATTCCTCTGCCAAGGCCCGACAGTCCCCTTGTGAAACAACTTTTAAATTCACTTGCTCCAGATTTCTGTTTGGACCAAATTGCACAAACTCATGAATATCAGAAAGTTGAAAATAAAATTAAAAAAAAACATTCCTGACTGCGCCCCTTGATTGGGATCCACACCTAAATTTAACGGGTTGAGTAGTTTTTGCATAAGTGAGGGAGACATGTCCTCTTCATCCCAAGTGGAATTTTTGCCCTTGCACGTCCTTGAGGAGGAGAATGGAGAGGGAAGTATAAGGTCAGGCAGCAATGGAAACTCTCATGTATGAAGCAGTGATCTCTACTTTAAATCTTCCAGCCTCACGGTGATGAGTTATGTTTACGATGTGCGCGATCACAAGCTCCATCGTTGACCAGGCTGGGGATAAAAGGTACAAACACATGGAGTTGTGTGGAAACCCTTTGTGTTGCTCACTGGGTTCGATCACTTGTAGGTTACCTGGGGCCCCGGGAGCACGAACAGCCGACTCTGTGCCACATTCTGAAGCTGCGCTGCCTTCATGATCTCATTATGCACGTCTAAGTGGCCTTGAAACACCATGTACATTTTAACCCAATTTGATTGATTGTTCTCATGATATGGTAATGATAGCCCCGGAGCCCTGTATGGTGCGCAATCTTTTTCCTGCTCTTCATCACTTCTTCGCCCCATCTCAATGACAGGTCCTCTCACTCTCTTCACCCCTCATTTGAAATGCAAGGGCAATTACAATGTGGCTTTTCTTCCCGGCATCGGAAAATTGTGGAAATTTTCCCCTCACATATGCGTTTGTGATCACGAGCAGCGTTGTCATCCTGCAGTGGTTAAACCATACGTTTAGCTGGGCATGTCGAATTTGAGAATATGTGAAATTAGCCTGCAGAGCCACAGTTTGGGTATAGATTCCTGTACCACGGCCGATTTGGATAATGGATTGTTTGTATCATTCAGCCCTGACATTTAACTACAATCCCATGAACTGCGAGTCCATGCAAATGTACATTGTTTGGGTTAGTGAATATGTGTCTATAGGGCAGCTTTACTTCATGCTGGAGAGTCGTTAGGAGCCGGAGTAGCTGACAGAACAATGATGAGTGAAAATTGAACGAGAAAGGAGTTCGATATTCAGTCCTCTTCACTTCACGGGTGGAGGTCAGAGGGCCTTGTGCTGTTCTCTCTGATTGCACCAGGCTGAGCTCACAGGGGGGATTGAACGCACACAATCAATGGCCAGTCCGAGCAGGACCAGAGGGACTGCATTTACAACCTGATTTAAATCAAAGGTCCCTTCAGCGCAATCCGATTTCAACTCTCCATACATCAGTGAGATGCACGGATGTTAATGACCTGACTGCTGAGGGTATCCACGTGTCTGTGTGTGTGCGGCACATGTGCACCTATTTATCTGTATTTGATTAAGAGGGAAATTAAAGAACAGGCTACCATTAGTTTGGCCCTTGAAGAGCGCAGCAGCGTTGATTAGTTCATGTTGTAATCGGCTTAATCAACAATGGTTCAGAACAATGCAGTCCGGCAGACAAAATGAAGAGAGCTTTAGATGGCGCGTACGTGGGAAGAAGGAGATATAAAAATGCAAAGTAAGTTAGAGATAAAGAGTGTTTACCTTTGTAGGCGTGTGTTTGTGTGAGCGAGTGAGAGAGAATGCATTTTTCCTGCGTGTCCTTGAATGTGTGAATGGTCTTTTGAAAGTACAGTTTTACGGATGATGGACAGGGGAGGCGAAGCAATTACCCTTCCAGGGTGGTTACCCTTTCAGGTGGTCTAATTTGTATGTTTGTGAACCGCTGTTTCCTTCAATTGCCTTATCGCAGGTATGGCTATCATTCAATTTGGTATAAAAAAAATATCTGAATACATTCAGTAATCCTTTTAGGCAATCTTCCAAACGTCTTATTTCCCTGTGTTTACCCGTAGGGCCTCTAATGCACCGGTGAAACGGCCTCTTCTCGCTGCCTGCCTTGTATTATAATGAAAGATTCCTATAAGACAGGCAACTATGTGAACGTTGGATGGATCTGCATTATTGATCGTGTGTAATTTAATTTGCATGAGTGGCATATGTGTTGTATGTGTTGCGGGGGGGGGGGGGGGGGAGGGGGTACTCATCCTTTATTCAATCATAGAGGAAACGGCCCCCTGTGTCTAACACGATCAAAATAAAAACACAAGTCTCATTCATTCCCTCAAACCTGCCACCATCAATGGAAATCAAGACGGACATGATGCTACTAATGAAGCATAATTAATTCAACCACAGGGGCAATGATTTATTCCACATCCTCCACCATCCTCCCACGTCCAACCTCAACAACTCGAGATGTGAATTACACACTTACAGTGGATTCTATGATACCATTGACCTGCGTGTTATCAGTGAACAAGTACGAGAACAACATGAAGTGAAACATCATTGATTGAGCCCTCGGGGGATGGCGAACTTGACACGGGCTCCATGGCTAATCAAGGTAATGCAGCCTAAGCCGCTGATGCATGAAATCGTCTGGAAACCAACAGGGGGTTAACGTCTTCTGTTATCTGCTCTGTCAGTCTGTCGTGTTTGCCGGATAACGTTTAGAAGCGGTCTCCCGATGTTGTCGAGTAATAATTCAGAAACCCACAGTCCGATAAGGAAGCTGCGCCATAATCGGGTATTTATACAGTAATAAAATGAGCTTTTCTTGTTTCTTGCAGTATTTATGTGGGGATAGAGCGTGTTAGTACATTTGAAGTAAAAGGTAAAAGTGAAGCCGGCTTTCCTTCTAACAAAGCTCAGTAGTTAATCGGACTTTTATCAGCAACCCGAGCCAGGGCCAGTGTGGAGTTTGCTCACAGACAAGCTGGAGATTGGCCATGGAGCCTGGTGGTGTTTGATAAGGCAGCCCTATTGGCCTTGGGACCCGAGGCTCAAACCCTCTGATCCACTTCATCTTCTAATAAATCATCCGCTGAATCCTTGGCCCCTGTTAATGCTTTAGAGCTCGCTTTGAGGTGCATTTTATACTCAAGGTACTGCGGGAACTTGTTAAGGGATTTGCACATTTTTTATTTACACATCACGTATGAGGTTATTAGGATCCAAAGGCGGAAGAATAACAAAAAGCATTAATTATATTTTTCAGAATCAAACTGGTGTAAATGAAATTTGGCATAGACATATTCACGTTATCGTTCAACATTCAGCAGGACTCTGGGGTGTGTATTTCTGTGTATTTGTGTGTTTACTGGCTGAGAAGCTTGAATCACAAGACTGCGACCTTAGAAAGTTGTTTGCACGACTCTTGTCTTTGAACACCCGATGGAGAGAAATGGAAGGGAAGGAGAAGTAAGGGCCTGTACGCCTCCCTCCCTCCCTCCTCTCATCAAGTCCTCCTTGGGTTCAGGAGGAGAAGGTTCTGTTTACTTGACAGATTAATGAGGCGAGGGAGCAGAAGCAAGGGGTCCGGGGTCAGCGAGGGGTCACGGCAAGGGTTGGCATTCTTATTAACCCGGTCCACATACACCGATTTAATAAACTGGACCAGGGAGCAGGTCTGTTTGTTTGTTCAGGTCTGGGGCCGGGCCGTGCACATGCATGAGGATCCGTTGCCTGTTTTCTCATATTTATTGGTACCTCCAAGTGTGAGGGAGGGAGACGGAGAGGCAGATGTGAGGATAGAAACGTGCATGTGGGATAAAACCGGGCTGATTCAAGGACACATCGATTTGTGAGGTCTAAAAACCCTGAAAATATAAATGTGATTTCCATTCTAGTGGATTTTAACCAGACACCAATCCAAACCAAAAGGCCAAATGTGCTGCCCGTGAAAATTTCAGTGGGAGGTACATTTTCATACGGTAGTGATGCACAAAGGAGGAAGAAAAAAGAATCGATCAGTAAAGAAAATGTGTTCTCCTGTCATATTGATTCATTAAAAAAACAGAGCGAGATAAAAAATAATAATAGATAATAAATTACTATCATAAAATAACCCCTAATGCACCGGTATCGACTGTACCTAACCCGAACAATAGAGAATTACACACCTCATTAGAAAGAACCACAGCGAGCACACAACAAACACTACCCTTTGTAATATGTGAACATAAATGAAAAACGAATCCCTTCAAAATAATTCACTCAACTCTCTCTTGCTCTTTTTAACTTGAATTCTACTGTGGTGCCTCAGTATCAGATATTTTTGTTTTGCTAATGTTCACAGGATAAATAATAATCTGCACCTTTAATCCTCATGTACATCAACACTCTGCTGCCTTACCTTTTACAGTCAACCATGTCGGCTAATATGCTTCTGGCAAAATAAATAAAAGGGGAGTCGAAAATGAAGTTAATTTGCATCAGCGATGCTACATGTAATATTGTATGATTTACCATTGATCTTTTTTTAACCTCTCTTAATACAAGATGGATTCCAGGAACTGTGGAATATAGCCAACAATGTGAAAAACATACAAAATAAGATAATTGAATTTTTTAATTAACCCCTTTTCACTTATCATGCAGGTTAGGTAAAGAAATATCCACCTGCTGGTATCTTTGTGCCATAAAACCTGATTCTTTCCTCGGAGTCCCCACAGTCACTTCATTTACATGATATAGCGAGTGGCTTCATTACATCAGCATATAACTAGTAATGATTCATTGACACTCATCGTTGTGTTGTCATACCGCCTGTCTCAGTTGTTCTTAGCCTCCCCCTCCACTCTGCTCTCCAGTGTGTTGTAATTTGGATCGTGATTAAGTATTTTTAACACGTCCGTTCCATGTAGACTTGAGGACATCATGCACACGGTGTCTGTGACATTACAAAAGTGTTTCTGAGCCTCGGACTCCTCGCAGCATCTCGCCAGGTCCAAGGCAGAAAATCATTACGTGGGTTTGAACCTTGTTAAGAGCAGACACTGACAAACCCCCCCTTAGTGTAATAGGCTGGTCATCAGTGAATAAATGAGGACAGGCCTGGCTAAAAATGCACACATTTTAAGAAACGATTCTCAAAACTGCAGCAAGATTTTGCCACAACAAGGTCACGCTTTGAAGCGCATGCAGGCGAGAGGCCTTGAGATGATCTGCTTGTCATTGGTTTTGAATATCCAGCCACGGTTTTTGCCACATGTCCGACTGCATTTTCCAGATTCTGCCTGCTCCTCAATCAGTCATTTTATTAGTGGGAAGAAATCCTGAATTGCAGATGCAGAATAAACGTCACAGGTGGCAAGACTCTGCACAAAAGCCAATACTCCAGAAACTCTAAACATCCAGTGGATCCAGTAATGATGAAGTCGTGTGTCTATTCATGGAAAACCATCAGAGTTAAGAGCAGCGGTAAAGCGCCATTCAAATGCTCTGTTTGGACTTCACTGTGTCGATCTAATATCTAAACATATGCGCTGCCGACATTCCTTTAAGAGCGGGAGAGAAAAGGCGAGTGAACCAGGGAGGGCAGCGGAGAAATTCTCACAACGCTGCCACAAAATGATGCCACGTCGAGAGATAGAAAAACACAAGAAAGAAAAAACTTAAAATAAAAACAGAGGGGCGGGTGAATAAAAACGGTGGGAGCTGGGGGGGAGGGGGGTAAGCCAAAACCCCCCCAAAAAAGAAAAAGGGAGATGAAAAGATACAGAAAGTGTAAAAGAAGACTCCAGCAAGTGCGATCAAATAGATACTCTGTGGACACAGTGCACAAAGCCTGAAAATCATGCACGTCCTGGGATTTAAGTAGCTTGCTGCAACTCGGAGGCAAATAATGGGAGGGACAACTCGATATAATCCCCTGTCATCAGCGTGTGTACTGTATGTGTGCGTCACGAGGAGGAGAAGAAGTGTCATCTCCGGTGGAGAGTTTACACTCCGAGGGGAGATTAGCCAGTCACACTGAGTTGATCTTATTGTCCGGGATAAGAGGATGAGCACCCATAGCCCACTGGAGAATTTTACTAACACCCTTACAGCTCCCAGAAATCAATAAGGGAACACGGGGCGGTGTTTATACAGTGGCTGATTGTGTTTTATTGTATCCAGTGTTTTTAAGTGTGGCTCGTAACCCGCCGGCTGCTCCTCGAGAGCGGGTTTAGTGTCCGGGAGGTAGAAGGTGGAGGAGGCGCGGCTTCCACGCGGCTGCTGCGTGGTCTCCGGACGCCTCAGTCAAGGAGTTCAGTGGTTTCAACTGCACACCAGCACGGAACGGAAGACAAATATTTCCTCAAATCCAATTTTTGCAAAGACTTTTGCTCACCTCCACACATTCCTTAAACTTTCATTTGAGAGGTGACTCAGAGGTAAACACTCGTTCTCACGGGGATTTATGAGGCTGGGTTTTTTTTTTTGTCTTCAGCAGCAGAAGCATTTCTTTCATACAAATTAGCTGTAATCTTAGAATCAGTGACTCCAGTTACAGCCACTAAGGTGCATCTTGTTTTCTTGTATTTGGATATTATTTTAACCAGCGATGAGATCTGACTGAGATCCGATTGTCTGGTTTACGTCATATCTTCCCCTCGAATCCACAAAAACACGATAGAAGAGGAAGAGAAGGAGAAGGCAACTACTCATGAGGCTACATCTTTGTGTTTGCTTCCTTTGCAATCATCTTTTCTACGCTCCATCCTCAATCGTCATGAATAACATACATTGTTGAGGACAACTTTGCGTCTGAAGCCGTTAGCGGCTGCTGCTTCCTCACTGGTTTGAAACAGTTGCATGTTATTGCATGTTCCTGCCCGCCTACTTCCTGGATGTGGATTGACAACATCCACAAACAAACACTGAACGGTGATAAGTGAGACCACATTTATCATTTCAATACATTTTGGAGACTGTTGCATGGATTATGTTCACTGGTGAAGCTTTATCATATATTCTTAAAGGAAATGTGTGATTACAGGCAGGATGGTTCGGCACAAAGAGGATAGAAGAGTTTTCTTCGCCCGGTTTAAAACAGCTTGTGGTGGTTAAAGGCTTTTAGACCTTTGATTCAAATCAGCACAGATCTTTTTTAATTATTTAACACAGATCACAGTCTCGTCCTCTTGTGATCCAAAAGCTTTGAGCTGCCTAAACATAAACACAGTTCACAGTCAGGCTGTTACTGAACCTCAGTCTGGTATCACGCTGATGTGTAGCAGGTAATATTTACCAGATTCCAGTGTAGTAGTAAAGTTTATCATCCTGCCAATAGCAGATATTGCAGTAAACACACATCCAATATACTGACAGTGGAGGTAATTCAAATATCTTCACTAAAAATGTCTCCATTGTGTTTATGAAAAAAGACGGGGAAGGTGTGTTTGACGTTTACATTCTGATGAGACAGTTGAACCGAGCCCTTGATGTGTGTGTGCGTGTGTGTGTGTGTGTGTGTGTGTGTGTGTGTGTGTGTGTGTGTGTGAGCGTGTGAGCGTGTGTGTGAGCGTGTTTTTAAAATCTATTTACATACATTTCCAGGAACCCTGTTGCAATGTGACAAGCAGGGTGTTTCTCAAACAGTGTTCAAGAGAAAAACTGACACTTTTTTCTTACTCGTTGTGACAGCGAGTATAATTTAAATGACAAACTGATGACACTGATCGAATTTGTTTTAAAACAGGTGATTATTGTTCTGGCACCACATGTCGGGTCTGACTCAAAAAAGATGAGCTCCCCTTGGAGTTTGTGCTCCTTGTTTATAGCTTCAATTTGCTGTGTTTGTTTCTGCTTTTAGTCCCTGATTGGCTTTTGCTGTGATATGATACAAAGTCCATGGCGATGCCGTCGTTTGATTGGCTGATGCATGGAGCCACATCTGTTTCATGCAGGAAGCTCGAGTCAACTCATTTCACACACCGTTTGAGAGGAATTTAAGAAAAGATATGGCGTGGGGAAAATAAATAAAGATGGGTAAAGAAAGGAGAGAGGGATGGTGAGGAGGAGAGGAGAGGAGAGGAGAGGAGGAATAGAAGGGGACAGGGAAGAGCGAGAGGTCAGGGGGAGGAATGAGCAAGAGAGGCAGCAACAGAACAAAACAGAGGGGGGTTGTGTCGGAAAATATCGAGGAGGAGACGAAGCAAAGAGAAGAACAGCTTTTTTTTCACTCTCTGCCCTCCAACCTCTTTGCACTCTGCAGGTCCACCGTGAAAACAAACCACTGAGACTGTCCAAAACATGCATGTGGGCGCTTCAAAGCTCCGGTGACAATTACTGTTAGATATTGTGGAGCAGGACGTCTTGCTTACGTTGTTGTATCTTAGAAGACTGTCATGTGTTACAGTGTTAGTGCTGGAAACAAAAGACGATGCACAAAAACATCACTAAGTTAAAATTACCATTTCTCAGAATAACTAATAATAATGAATGTTGATGCATGGCCTTATAAATGTTATATTTTTATTTCTAATGGATTTTTGTGATTATTCATAACATTAATAACATTTGAATACTGTAGTGTAGACCATTAACTATGATCCAAGCTCCTATCAACCACTTAGTATTTTGTTTTGACTTGTTACAATCAATTAAAGTTGAATTTATTGTGAAAACCCATTGTACTCTCTTTTAAGGCAGAAAAACAAGGATTTATTCAAGCATGCTTTTAGCCTCCCTGCATTACATTACATTACATTAATGCATGCGTCTGAGCGGAGGATCCCCTGCTGTGTTGTTCACTTGTTAAAGGAAAACCTCTGGAGAAAATCCATATATCCTTTATATAGCACGCATATAAATCAAAAACTTCAAGACTGTTGATCTGAACCTCCACTGACTTCGCTCAATCTTTTAAGTACCACGATATCCACAAACCTTTTTGCCCATGTGTGCCAAACGGCACATCACCTGTCACAAGCTGTAACAGTACACACGTATTCTAACGCATTAAAACAAAAACAGGAACACAACTTAGCACAGTCCACTATTCAAACAACTACTGTACAAATAATATTAGCCCGTACGTGTCATAATAATATATTTGACCAAACAAGGACATGTACTGATGTCTGCAGCAGCGATTAGAGCTTCCAGTCGTTCAGAGCTCAGCTCTACAAAGTAATCTGTACAGACAGGAGCAGCACTGACGTCGTGGGTTTGATAGATCCTGGGGGAAATCTACCGAATACATAAATTGGTTATTCCACATTTCACCTGCTTCCTGACATGGTTTCGTTTTATGATCTCTTTCATTATCTGTCTGTCATATGTCAATGTTTATTGCTCCATAAACACATCATTCCACACAGATGAAACATCACTGGGTGGAAGAGCCACCAGCAGCAGCATCTCTCCCGTCCCTCCCAGACAGCACAAGGTTAGGGGTTACAGTGTTTTACGAGCGTCGTAGATTACTAACAACTGTGACGTGGCTCGGTGAGCTCTCTTTGGGGACAAATTACACGAGGAATTACATTTTCGGGATCGCTCCTTATCATTTTTTTTGTCTTATTCCGTGGCCCCTTCTCTTTCTCTGCCACTCTTCCTCCTGCTCATCAACCCATCTCAACCCCCACAGGTCCTCCACTGGCCCTGCCGGCGGAATAACTCGCCAGTAACAAGCTTCCCCCCAAACTATCACGTCGTGTTGCATGGTGGGTTCTGCTGTTCGCTGGTGCAGTGGAGGATGAGTGTCAGGGGCGAGCTCTGCTGGTTTCAATGGGATCTCATTAGCATCATTGGAGAGAAGAGACAGATATTAGACCTGAGATAGGGGAACTCATTAGAGAGGAGCCTGGACTCCCTCGAGATGCACACGCACACAAAATATGGTTTCTGCTGCAGTCAATCCCAATTTATTAATCATAATATTCTAATGACCCTGGACTACACCAGGCTAAATGACCTCATTACGCACACATTCGGGAAAGCTTCTGCCGAACCGGAGGAGTCAGAGGTAGTCCACTCTGTTAATGTGACCTTTATCACCACGCAGCCGATGGAGAGCAGGTTTTATTTATTAGAGATGTAATAATATTTCCCTCGAGGTCTCAACCCAATTAGAATCAAAACACACTCCTGTTTATAGAATCATTGATGCCACAGACGCAGAAAATACTTTTGCCGCACAGCTGGAGAGTAAGTGAAGCACAAATAATGAAAACAGCTGCGGAAGTAAATCGTGTGAGAGAGCAGGAGAAAGAACAGTGATCACGTTACCAAGACGTCTGAGGATTATGATGAAGGAGCATTCAAGTATTCTGATTTCCTTATTTATAGAAGTGGTCGTTACCACTTACATGACATGAGTGTATGAGGTGAAAATGGAGGAAATAAGCTAAGATTGAAGCCTGAAGAAACTCTCAGGCTGTGTCTGACACCACTCATTCACTAACCCTTACTTTACTACATGGGGACTTCTATGTAGAGGACAATACTGTGAGCTCATCGGAAAAAGAAAAAAATGTAGTTTTGTGCTGCGCTGCTCAGCTCGTATTAACATTTGTACGAGAGTCAGGCTGTTCCTGCTGTTCCTGCTAGCCCCCACTCCTCAATTTTTCATGATGCATTATGGGAAACAATTAGTGCGCTATATAGGAAATAAAAAAATGTCGCTAAACATTCGTGTAGTGGACTATATAGTGATTAGTGAGTGATTTCGGACAAAGACTCAGTCGGACAATGTCAACATGTTGAGTAGATTAGAAATTTGTCAGCATTTTACCCGTTTTTATTTGTATTTTGTAAATCACTTTGTGTCCTTGTTTATATACGTGCTATGGAAGTAAGTAAGTTAAGGAATAAAACTCTATAAACAGAAGAAAACAACTATTAGTCTGAGATTCCAAGTTTTACACCCCATCGTCTTCATGACTGCTGCACAGGACTGGAAATTCTGTCATTTCTCCAGATATCGACCTAGTATTTCTAAATAAAGTCCACAACCATGTGTGGGACCTGTGCTTCCTTTCACCCTATTTAGACGTGATTAAGATTTTACACTGTGAAAGAGACGACAGATTTACCGAACACAGGAGGGATCAAAGCAGGGGGTGGATAAGACAGATGGACGCCAGGAGCTGCTCATCCTGTCCGTCGTCACACCTGATTTGTTGAATTACTGCTGGTCTCACATGTCAGGATTCAATTATGGCCGAGGCAGCTGTGTAAACTGTTGTCCACACAATTTCTCCATCTGTTAATATTTCCCCGCTGCCAACCGCGCGGCTTCAAAAACTCTATTTGATGAAGGAAAGTCAGTCGTGCTGAGACAACTGATTGATCGACCGGAAATTGATAATTGAAGTCAAGCATCTACAGAACTCAGTCTTTGATATCCTATGGACAAAACATGGTATAAAAATAATCATCTAGCTGTGAAGATACATCTGCTGGTTTCTCCCTCAGAAACAGCTGCATTAGTGTAAAGTTTGTCTTATAGACACCACTGTAAAGGTTCCAGCTGCAGAATCATATAAAGCACCAAAGTGCCAGTGACATATAGAATATGAAAGGTTTCTCCAGTCGGGGATTGTTAACACACGCGTCTTAGAATGCACTTTGACGCAGATGTCCTCTCCTCTTGTTCGTCTGATCCACAGTCACACAGACAAACATCTGATCTGCAGAACATCAAATAAACAAATCCTCATTGGCACTGACAGACCCAACACAGAAATCTGTAGCCAGACCCCCGTCTCAAAATCTGACCACACAACGAAACGCAGCCATGGCCGAAATGTTTGTTTACAACATGTCCTCACACTTGCTGAGACGACACGTTGGACCTATTGGTTCTGAAGTAAATCCTATTGTCTTTTGTCTCTTTACACCTGAATGGAGCTGTGCACACCCAGGACCTGCCGGACTCACTGTTGATTCACGGTGTTGAAATAAATCCAGGTCTTTGATGTATCATTGTTGTCAGCACTAACCAAATCACTGCCGCGCATGAAAGGAACCCCCTCGGGTCTCCAGAGGAGAAGGCAGACTTTCCTTCCACTACTTTTCTCAGCGCCGTCTATCCACAGAGGCATTAAGAGCGAAAAGAGGGAAACATGGCTGCACATTTAACGAGGCCTTTGTGTTCCTCCGCTCCTATTTTCTAAAAAAAAATAAAAATAAAAGAGCATTCATGTCATTTCTCTTTTTTTCCCGGCTGTTACGCCACTTCTTCCCCGCCCAGAGTTCCCTTTGTTGCTACGACGGTTTGTTTGAAATGTTACAGAACAGCGTGCACGTATTTTCCTCCGAGTGCATCCCTCTACCTTGTTCCGTTTGTGCTCTCACACCCAACAACAGCACTGACGAATGGAGATACCTCAAAACGCTTCCTCAAAATGACATGACTGATTTTCTAGCTCGTTTCACAGCAACAAATCTGCGATGATACCGGGGCATTGTTCTGCCATCCCAGTAGACGTCTTGCTTTCATGGTAGCCATTGTAACCTTGTTTCCGCTCCGTTGTTGCTGTTGTGTTTTTTCTTCTTCTTCTTTCTCTGTCTGTGCGTTCACCTCTTGCTCTCATCCCCGTCCGCAAGTCAGGGCAGGAGAAGTGATGTGTATTGAATTGTATGGTAATTGCACTGAGAAAAGGGCACACGGTGCAGATACGCTTCTAATGAGACATGGAGGAAGCGGGCTGACCTCTCCGACCGGTGGGCCGTGGACATTTATCATCCCAAACACATTCTGGCTGCAGGGGTGGAGCGGAGGGAGAGTGCACCACCCTCTATTGGAAGCCACGTAACACTGCAGGGTAAGGGAGGGAGGAAGAGAGAGACACAACAATGAAAGACAACAAAAAGATGGATTGATTGTGCAAAGAGGGCAGAGTCGTACGGTATTGTTCAGCACTAAAGCCCCGGCTGTTTGCATCTTCATTGTAAAGCGGGAGTGCGCGCTGCGGATAATTGATTTGGCCATAATTGTACTCCATAAGCGTAAACCACGTAATCACTGCAGTCACTACCCCTGAGCCCGGTGTTGTCAGGCAGGCGAGGACGTCCCACTGCGGCTCTGCGGTCCTCCGAAATTTCCGTCTGAGCAAGAAACCGAGGTGATGGATGGACTCGGGCTCCAGCGAGGGGCCGTTACTCACAGTACTCGGCCATAAACATAGAAAGTAGGGATTTTTTCACGAATCAGTTAAGCTGGGAAACCACATATAACTCCGGTCTACAGTCGGGGGTTGTGTGAGACGTTTGCTCTCAGCAGTTTTATTTCCTCTGTTTTGCTTTTGATGTTTAACTTTGATTAAAGGGAAATGGATTTCAGAGGAAAGAGGCAAAAATAAATAGCTTAGAAAGTGCTCAACTGCAACAAATCACACATAAAAGCCTGAATTTAAAGTGCAAACATAGTGCTTCTCATGTTAACTAGTTTTGTTTTTCTTGGGTGTTTCATCACGACTGATTTTATAGGAATATTTGAACTATTAGAAATCACTTAGCAGGTTTTTAGACTCAATATTTTCTGTGTCAAAGGTCAAATACAACACTTTGAGTATGAATGTAAAGTGGGACAATGGAGGAAGATGTGATAGAGATTTTTGCAGAAAGATGGATGTACTGTCCACAAGTCCCATCCCACAGAACACCAGAACCAACAACAACAACCAACATGACTATATATCAGCAATTTCCTAAAATGACATTCCAGCAAGAGGAATACATATATTTGTCGGGGGGGGGTCTTATTTTCAGTTGCAGATTAATAAACGTTAAAGAGGTTTTTGCAGTAGGTCATCGCCGAACATGAACTACAGGGTCCACGTTGTGCAGCAGTGTGGCTAATTATCGTTGTAGTAGTTGGTTATAACAGTGGAGAAGAATTAGAAAGCATAGGGACGTTGATTCATGGGATTAGTGGATAAAGAAAATCATCTTCAAAGCACAGATGTCCACCATCATGTCTTATATGTTGTAAACTTAGGTGAGAGACTTTGCAATATCACAGCTGCTGCGCCACCAGCTGTGTTGTGCCACACCTCAGGTTCCCCCCCCCACCCCTGTTTTTCAAGAATCAGACCTGCAACCGATCCAACTCGCGAAACCTTCTCGACGGAGAACTGGAAGCACATTTATTAAAACTCAGAGCATCACCCCGCTGAAACTGTAAAAGCCTTTCTGCCTGACCCAGAATTCTTCTATTCAAGCTGTTTTTCATCCACGCCGAATTTTCAGCTTCCAAAAACTGTTCCTTCCTTCACTTTTCTACCAGGGTGGATCCTTAAATCTGCACTTTGAAGTGAGGCTGGTGTCTGAAGTGCGAACACATGAGAGGGAGACGGGGGAGGGTTTTTTTATTTATTTTTTAATCGCAGGCTTGGCCAAAATATGTTCAAGGAAAACCTTGGATCTTACCCCTCCAACTACCCCCCCCCCCCACCCACCCACCCACCCACTCCTCACGAGCAATCTTGGGCTCTCTCCAGCCTTGTTTTTAATCGTGAGACAAATTTGCCACAAACACACAGAAATATAGGAACGTGATGCACACAAGTCTATTGCCTCTCTGACCATTTTCTGAAAAAAGGCCTTTAACTTGTGTTTTCTCCGGCAGCGTTACATAACATCAGTGTTTAGGCTCCGTGAACCACTTCCAGATCCCAGAGTGCAAGTTGTTATTTTTCAAGACAGCGAGTATATGTGCGTCTGGTTGGCGAAAAAAAAGAGAGGCTGCAGTGAGTTTTGACTCCGAAGCAGAATACCTGAGAGAGAGGGGGGGGGAGGGGGGGGGGGGGGGGGGCTGCAGCTTGATCAAACCCAGCACTCGTCAAATCCAATAAGTTTGGGATGATTTTATTTTTCATTCATTGTTTTGTTTGCATCTCCATCAGCTAAGAGAAAATTATTTGCTCGGCCCCGGCAATCTCCAGCAAGAGGGAAAATAAATTGCTTTCCTGGCCGGCTTCATGGTTGTGTGTGGATGTGAGAATACATTTCAATAGTGCCGCGATTAGTTTCATATCAGATTCCGAGATGAGGGATGCGTTGCTTACATTTCAGGAGCGGAAAAAATAAATCTTGTGATACTGCAGCACCGCCACCGTTCCCTTTTACTTTACACCTGATTAAAATGTACAATTATTCTCTCACTCTGTTTTCCGGCCAACTCTAAACACTCCTGTTAATGAGCAGTAAAGACCAATTTACCTTGTTTTCCCTCCATCCCTCTCTCTCTCCACCTCCTTTAACCCAATTCTTCCTCCTCGTGTCTGCTCTACTTTTTCCTCATTCTCTTTCCACTGTCTGTCTCCCTCTGCCACTCGGGTTTTTCTTCATTTATAATCTCACTGTTTTAATCGTCCTCCTCTTCCATTTTTTTGTCCTTCGCCATTCAGTTCACTTTATCCGCTGGTTTTCTTTTTTCCCTTTCCTCCGCCTGTGCCTTTCTTGTTACTACTTATCGTTCTCTGAATCCACTCCAGACACACATCTTCTCTCTCTCTCTCTCCCTCTCTGTTGGCGTGCAGAGTCCAGGTGGCGGGCTACCAGCGAGTGCTGCAGGTGGACCTGGAGGTGAACGGGCTGATGGTGACTCAGGGGAGCAGGGAGGTGACGTGGCAGGTGGAGTATCCGCTCACTCGGAGCCTGACCAACGAGGTGCAGACCCTGATCCGCCTGGCGCCGCAGGACCTGGGTGGCATCGTGCCACTGGCCATGGTGAGGGGGAACTGGAAGCTTGTGTGCATGACTGTGGAGGCCAGTAAATTGATTTGTTTGTGGCTGAATTCTGATTTTGTATTATAAGGAGATAGAGAGAGAGATAGAGATGGAGAGAGAGAGAGATAGATAGATAAATAGAGAGAGAGAGAGAAAGTGTGATTGAGGTTGATGCTTCACAATTGTACCATAAAATGCATTTTAAATCACTATAAATGAAAAGAATCAACTAAAACCAAATATATAGAACTTGAATTAGGAAAATAAACACATTTTTATGTTTTATAACATGAATGGCCATCTTTTCTAAATTACATGAATATACCATTCGTCGCTGCATATAACAAACTGATACCATTATGTTGGTGAAAGGCGATATCAGCCTTTATCATCCAATTGATATATTGTTCAGGCTGTAATATAGATATCTGTGCATCTGTGTTAATGGATCTTGTAAAGGTGAAGACTTCTTGGTTCTGATTGTGTTATTTTGAAATTAGCAACCTCATCCTCTCATTTCTGTTCAGTGGCCGTTCTGAAGCAGCCTGTTTGGAACGGGCTGTTTCTTTGGTCTGTGGTGAGTCTGGTTGCAGCTTTTCTTTCTGAAACCTTCTAAGTGACCTGCAGCAATTGAGCTGCTCCTCAACAAGTGAAGACCTGCTGCTGAACTCGGTCCACAGAACCTTGAAGCCTCCGCTGCTGCACAAAGAGCTGTTCACCCGTCTATTCAAAGTTCAGTCGAGCTCCACTCAGTCCAGCCGCCGTTGTCAGGGACACACGTTTATGATCAATGTCACAGCCTTTTCATTCAAAGTTTATTAATATTGATAGGTATAGATACAGACAAATATGCAGCAGTTGTCCTTGAAGTCAAAGTTTAACACAACAACATTATTTGAAATTTAAATATTCTGCCTTTTGGCAATCGACAAACTAGAGCATGATACGATAACAAGACCCGATCCATCCGAACCGACCCGGAGAGAAGCCGAAGAGTCACATTATAAAACCTCATTTTTCCTGCACTTCACAGTTCACTCTCTCCATCTCTTTCCCAAAATTAACATTTTTCCTCTGCGATGACACACTTCATGAACAGAGCAGATAAGAGAGTCCGCTCAGACCCACTCAGGTGTCGGACTCTGACACACACACACACACACACACACACACACACACACACACACACACACACACACACACACACACACACACACACACACACACACACGAGACCTGCAGTAATAAAGTGGGACCCACTAATCTGAAAAGACTTGAGTATAATTCGGGTCCTGTCCTGGTCACCGGGTTCCTAAGTGGAAGCGTTAAGACGTCAAGCAAAGATCACACAGCACCGCCAGAAAGCCTCCGGTGTTCGTTATTCTTTGGGCCGTCATCTAGCACATCGGATTTCGAAACATACCGATGGCTTTGAGGTTAAAGAGCTGACCTTCATCTCGGGGTCTGTACTTACTTTTAATCTGTTAACTTTTGGAGTTACCGCCGGTCGGGCAGTTATTTCAACACCGTTCACCTGAAGATTGGAGCTGAGATGGTTTTTGTTTCGTTTAAAACCCGGTGTAATGTTTTACAGAGGCAACAAGACAATAAAATGTGTCACTGTCCTCATGTGTCCCCTGACTTCCCACCTGTAGACTTCATAGAAAGCAGAGGAAAGTAAAGATAAGGACAATTATGTAAACCTGAGATTTTGACAGAATGAGCTAAACGGCTTGAAAAACAGCAGCTCAACTCCTCATTATATATCCTCGACTGTTTCCCTCTAATTATTTGTAGCCGCGACACCATGAGCTACTTTTTCACGATTGCACAGCTTGTCGTTCGTCTTGCACAAACACAAATCTGGCGCTCAATGGCCTGCTCCTTCTTCTGACTGTGCACAATGCATCAGTGGCGATAGAGGGAAATTATGACAAATTAATACAATCCAATTGGCCCCTTTAAATAAACATCAGGCCCAATGTATTTTAAACACCAAGCTCATGCATTGTCCATAATCTGTCAGCTGTTAGTTTTCCGTCAGCTCTTCGCCTGCTGGCTGGGAACTTAATTGAGTTTGGATTTAGAAAGTCCAACGAGTGATGAACTGGCAAGTGGCTTCCAATTCCTAATTGTGTTGTGATAATTACTATGTAAATGGGATAAACTGTTTGTATTTCCAAAATGAAACGAAAGGCATTCCGTCTGTCTCTTGAAAGAGAAATAGGAATCATTTTATTTTTTCCTTGCCGATAAAGGCCATGCAAAAGAAAGGAAAAAAATCAAATGCCTTCAAGCACTTCGTAAACTTTTATTATGGCAATTTGGCGAGGCAGCAGTTCAGAGATGATTTATGCTTTCTGGCCGGGGAAGTCGCCTTGAGACTTTGACTTCGAACACTTCTCAACTTTTAATGTCTTTTTAAAGGTGAGTGTGGAAATTACATTTTTATATGATAAATAGACAACTCACGGGAAATGTTGTGTCATGTACATCTGGTCGAAAAGTGTGGAGGGAAATTGAATTAATGGCGTGCTAGAAATTGCATCTCTAAATAACTAAGTACAGATGTGACAATTCCACAGGAACAATTTAACTTTTAACGTGTGATTTATTCATATTTATAACAGTGAATTTCAATTATAACCAACTATAAACACTGTTTAACATGATTTAAAGTGAAGCAATACTAAAAATCCGTCCTCTGAATGTGCCTGACTTTTTCCACAAAGAATGATCCATATGAAGATGATCTCGAAAGTGGAAAAACAAATTGCTGGACCTGCTCCCTGATCTGCACCAAAATGTAACGGGTTCTTCGCCGATTCATAACGCATGCTTCTGCTCTTGTGGAAATGTCGTTCAAACAAACCAATCAGAAAATAATAAGACGGGGGGAAAAAAAACATAACCAGAGGCAACTCATCATAACATTCACTGCAATAACGCTTTAGTGGAGAATGAGACTGATAAAAACCAACTTGTCTATTGAATATTTCCAGAGATGCATTATTTATTCATCATTCATTGGCTGCAAAGTCTTGATGTTGTTGATATGAACATTTAATCACCGACTTATTTGCAGAAATTTACATTCAGGGGGTTCTGGAAGTAAATATCAAACTGAAGGGGGGGGGGGGGGGGATCACTGTTGATCACTAAAGAAAACATAAACTAGAAAAACCACCCATCCTTCTATTCATTCATTAACTTTACAGTTCATCCTTAGAGAGTCGCACTGGGAGCTGCAGCTAATCCCGGCTGACTGGGTACATTTACAGCTGCTTTGTCGAAATAGCCCCCCCCCCCCCCATGTGGTTTTGTGCCTCAGTTCGTAAGACACTCAGTTTGACTCCGTTTTAAATGAATAGATTTAACAGCAGGGAAAAGTGCAAGGTGACGAAGAGATGAGGAAGTTATTTAATTACTATTAATTAAATAACTATTTTAATTATTACTGTATGAGAGGCTTCACCTTGATGAACTTGCTGAACCTGAGTACTGAACACCAGCTCCTGCGTCAGTCAGAGAAATGCCTTTATATCTTACGTCTAATGTGATGTTATTTATTTGGCTTGGAAGAGGACAAACTGTGCGACCTCGATCCGTTGCAGACGCCGACTGTGTTTCTTTAACAACCTTGAAAGGCGGCACATGCTGGGAACATGCAGACTGAGAGTGCGCTTCTTTCTGCTGCTTCCTCCCATGAATTTTTTATCTCTCTCTCTCGCCGCGCTGTGCTTCTCTGTTCTCTCATTAGAAGAGACAGCCAGCGTGGCCCCCATAGCTCTTTACAGTACATCCCCAAATGCTATCATTAGCATTTTATTCATCGCCCCGTAAAAGACTCACTGCATTTCAAACTCGACAACATTAGCTTTGAGCTCGTGGTCCATTACAACCAGGGCCATTAGCAAAGAAGCTCAACATTGGATTTCGTCTTTTTTCAATTTTTTCGGGGGAGGGGGCCTTTGTCTACAGTAATTACAGCTCGGCCAAATGTGGCTGTCTCCATACCGTCTCCGCAGATAGTGACAGACGGGGGGGAACAAGGACAACAAGTTGTGTCCTCTGCAGGCGAGTGAAAGAGATAAAAAAAAAGAGAGCGTCCCCTCATATCTGTAATTTACACACAGCGCTATCGCAGCATCGGGACGAGCCAGCGGTCTTGGAGCAGGCCGCCATCAGTCACACTGTCACGCTGTCAGGAACTGTATTTGGAAATGGCCTGGTGGAGCGCTAATAGGCTGCACAGTGAAGTTATCCACTGGCATGTTAAGTGTCCTTAAGGCAGCATTAGCCATCTGCATGCAGCCGTAATGCCCCTTATAGCTTAATTAAGTCCTCTTGTGTATATACAGGCCTCTAATTCATGGCTGTGTCTCTCTCCTGTGTGTTTTGACAACATTTATCCCTCCTTTCACTCTCACCACTGGTGGATTCATCCTCATGCACCAGGCTTGTTTCGCCCCTACTTCATATAATCACAGACAAGAACTCTGAGAAGGAGACGGAAAAACAGAAACTCTTATTTAGCTCTAGAAGGCTGTTTACAGGCTGCAGGAAATATCCAGACGAAAGCTAATCTATACAATTTAGCATCTCTGCAGACTATGTTAGATAGACCACAAACTAATGAACATGTCAGCTACAGCTACTTTCTGGTAAAATCAGATTTAGCTTTTCAAAAAGAATATTCTGTGATTATTTTGTAAAATATCAAGCAATGCTTTCTTGAAATGCCAGATTTTTGAAGGGGGAAGGGTAAGTGGAGGACACAAGTGATCCAGGCTAATGCGTGTTAACTACTTGAGGTGCAAACAAGCAGCAGATTGCATCGTTGACACTTCACTGATTGGTCATCAGTTTCAGTTTGGAGCCAACTCTGAGTAAAGGTATCAACTTGACTTAGCTGGCGTTGTTGTGTTGGGTACGTGTACAGATGTCAAAACCATTGGCCTGTTTTAACAATACAAGAATTTGATTGGACGAGAGCCCACAGTTTCACCAATTAACCGGTGGAAAAGGAAACTTAATATTTGGTCCACTGCAGTTGCTCTGAGTACTCATGGCGTCATCCACCTGTATGTAACTGTGAGCACAAACACGGTTAAAGACAAAGAGCATCGCTCCTGTGAGGACTGACCCACATATTCTACATGTCCTCTGTGCGTCAGACACACAAACTTTATTTCACTCCCGTCACCCGACATCTCTCTCATCCCTCTCGATGCAGCTTCTCTGTACAACACGTCAGTCAGGCTTTACTTTGAAGCCGAGGCTGTCCATTCTGTAATTTGTTGTTGTGCGTTTGTTTATTTCTCACTGGCTGGCCTTCCCTTACCCTTTTCCTTGACGCTGTCAATCTGGCTGGAGAATCTTTTCTTTTGGCCAGCTAGGCCCAGAGAGCGGCGCTACACGGCCCCTCTGGCTTATTCTAATCGAATGACCTCCAGAAACAGAAGAGAGCGCTTTAAAATATGGACTGGGTTTTATCAGGGACGCCCGATTTGCCACTGCTGACTTTGGCGTTTCCACTCCTCATGATAAAGAGTGAGAAAGTATGAGGGGAGAAAAACAACAGAGGCTTTATATTTAATCTCACTAAAAGTATTTAGAGCTCAGAGTACGCGATAACAAAATCCAACAGATTGTCAGGCCAACAAGTTATATAATAAATCAATATCTAATTAATGAGGAGAGTATAAATCACTGCGGCTCCTGATTTAATAATCAATAGTGCTATTTCTTACTCGCGGTCATGGCAGAATACTGCAATTGTATCGGCTCTGCCAATTGTGTTAAATCAGTGGAGACAAAGGAGTTGATTATCCAGCTTATTTCATCCTCACAAAAAGACTTCAGACTCCACTCACATGTTTTTTTTGGGAGTAACTAGTGTCGCTGACACAATCCAGTAAATAAGTTATTGTGTTTTATTCATCGGCCCTCACCTCAGTTTCCCTCAGAACTGCTAATTAAAAAAGTTTCAACAGTTCTACCTGAAAACACTGACATCGTCCTCAGTGCTGGGAAAAAATAAAAAAGTAATTTTCAATCTTTTGTGCCCATTCTATCACCACCCAAGTCATTTCAGTTATCGGCACCTCGCTCCGACTTTTCTCCAACCTGAACATCGCAGTTGCAGAATAACTTGGCTCCTGCGCCTTTTTTCCTCCAGAGCCATAATAGTGGAAAAGATTACATTCTATGAACACCACTCTCCCCTGCTGTTGTGTCACTATTACTGAAAAACTGAGGGGGGGAGAGCAAAAATGAAATAAATAAAATCCTGGGAGGTGTGTGCCCTGGCTTTCAATTTGTATCTCCCCCTATAGGCTGTGAGATGTCCAGATGTTAGTGAGGCAACGTGAGTCTGTAGAGCTGCTGGAAGGAACAGAATGTTTTTATTGATAATTGATAATTGAAGTGAACGGCTGAAAGTGCTGCAGAGGCAGTTTGACTGTAAATCCTTCACCTTAGTGCTGCACACTGACGGTACAGGACATGTGAGCTCAGTCAATCCCTCCCTGCCAGTGTTTGTGTAGATTTGGGCCGAGTTTCTCTGAGGGTCGGAGGCGTAGACTGCAAATAGAGATGGACCACATGTCTCCACTTCATCCCACCATCCAGAAGTGAAGCCAAAACATGTGAATGCAGCCATTTTGCACATTTAGAGTGTGCAGTTGCAAACTTACCAGATATTTAAATCTGAAAACGGATCAGTGTGATAAGAATGACAATCCGTCCACATGCCATCTATTACACAGGAGGTATAACTTATGACCTATACCGCAGCTGACCACCAGGGGACAATCAAGATGCTTTGGCTTTGATTTTGTGTTGCACCACGAATCGAACCGTGACACTGTCCACTGTTCATATTCACTCTGGCTTTCACTTTCATTTAAAAAAATAAAATCTCTAAGTCATTTGACAGGTGGCCGTTTTGTTGATGTCATCATGCATCCTGACTGCTGCATAAACCCACACGGGAAAATCCAATTCCAGTGACTGACAGCAGGTCACGCTGCACTTTACTGTATCCTATCGCTCATCCTGTCAAAAGAGATTGTGACGAAATACATTTTAATGAATGTGACTTTAACCCTACAGACGAAAATAAAGCAGCGTTTGTACTGTAACATTACAGATGATAACTTTCCCGATTTATTAGGAAGAATCTGCACATTAACATGGTATCAAAGATTTATTCATTATTAGATTTTCATTACATATCATTTATTTATTACGTATTTGTGGGGATTGCCCCTGGGATCAAGTCGAGCTGTAGAACTGATGAATATGTATCTTATGGAGCATCAGCCAGAGAGCACAAAATAGGAAGGATGGGTTTAGTGCATGTCCCAAAGGAAGAATTTGTTTTGGTAAAAGTTTTTTCATCAATTTAGGCTCAAACTGATCCAAATTAAATAATTCAGTCATGTGACTCTTCCAGACTTTACAAATTAGATTCGGCATTTTGCTTGATGTATGTGATCAGGCTGTATAATGAATATAGTGAATACAGTTTTGTCTGAGTGTATTGGCTGTATATATACTGGTGGGGAAAGTGAGCTGTAGTAACCCTGATTGTCCACCACTCAAGAATCACTTCACAACACCGTGCATTGGGGCTTCAAGTTTATCCATTTTCAAATCAGGGAAGGTCCTCCACTCACATGGCGATGCACATGTTACAATGGTTACCAGTTAATCCTTGCTTGGGCGACTACAGATCAGGATATTGATTTCTCAGTATTTCTCCCTAGATCTGGTTGAGTGGCTTGTATTTGCTGTACATGTGAGTGTTGCTGCTGTAACATGTTGGACCAACTGAAGGGTTAAGGATTCATTGTCATGTGCATTTTGATGCATATGAGCTTATCTAGTTAAAGCTGCTGGAAATTGAGATATGGAAAAACAACTATGAAACCTGGAGCGTTCAGCATTTAAAAAACACTGATACGGCCTGATGATGCAGTTTGTGTTGTTGAACGGATGAATCCAGGCCAAGGACGCCTCCAACCTACTGCGCTTCTGTAGTTAAAAGAGGGTGGAGTTTGTTTCCAGGACCACGATGCCTACTGGGAAAACAAATCCATGAACTGCTTTCAAACAACTTCCACGGCCAACCAGTCACCAGACGTGAGGGATACGGTGCTCAGAGCTGTGTATACCAACAGCAGACTTTGCCCTTGAGCTTGTAGATGCTCACATACACTAACTATTCTTTAAGCACTGCTCCTGTAGGTTGTCTGCTACCATACACATCATTCATCCACAAGCATATCAGCCCCCACACACTCCACCATTGTACCCCGGCAGCACAGAAGCGTAATGGCCTTTTATCGATTCTTCCTTCTCTCGCCGTCTTTCTTCTCTTTTCTTGCTCTGCTCTCTGCACCCCAATGAGAGGTTGTTAAGATAAGCTGCTGCGTGAGGAGGGAGCCATGCCCTTCTTTCTTTTTTATCCAGAAGCTGGGTAGCAAGGGTGTGCTTGTGTCAAAGTTGCACATATATGCAGCACACATGTTGTGTGGGCTGGTGTCTATTTAGCATATGTGTGTTGGCGTGTTGTAGGTTAATAACGCCAGAACTTGGAGATACAAGGGTTTATCTGCTGTTGTGTGCAAACTGATCCAGGAATAAGAGACGCTTTTCCTCCCAGGAGGGTATTAGGAAAGCAGCCGGGGGGGGGGGGGATTCTATGGAAAAACCGATACTGCCCTTTGTACCTCACGTCACTCCAGCTGTCATGTAAAATTCCACTTAATTTCAGTCAAGCGATTGTGTGTATTGTGATCGTTCATCTCGACTCGCTCAAAATCCGAATCTTTGCGGCAGAGGCAGCATAATGGATGTTGCTGGAGCTCTTGTAGACCTGTGCTTTCATAATGGAGTTCCAGTGTTAATGGCTCATTAAGTGAAAACAGACCCTTTCCATCGCACACACACACACACACACTACACTTTTATAGGTGCTTATTCGTCGCACAGAGACTGCACATTCTGAGTTATTATATAATCATGGGCAAAAATGTTCATTGTTCACATGAGGAAACGGGGATAAGAGTTGATGTGAAGGTCTCGGATGCAGAGCGTCGGCTTTTTGCAATGCACATAAATGTCATTTGAATATCGTGTGTGAAAAATGTGATTCGCTCTCGAACTCAAGTGGAGAGAGGGAGGGCTGGTACAGTGTTTGCCTTCATTCTTTTTCCAAACCCCAAACGTGCACATTAACTGAACACATATACACCCACAACCTCTTCAGATATCATAGAGCCTGAAATGTATTAGAGGCATAATGATTTTGCCTCAACTATGTGCAGAATCAGGGCCGTTGCAAGAGGGTAGGAAAAGCAGGCAATTGCCTGGGGCCCTGGGCTGAGAGGGGGCCCCCCCCTGAGAAGGGCTGATTCACAGCAACGACAATTTTGTAAGAACTCGATTAATTGATTGATTGATGATTGGGCCCCATGCCAAAAATCTTTCTACCCAAAACTTTGAGATTTAGAAGAGTGGGTGCTGCGGTGCTTAGTGCTGTCGACCCACAGCGGGACGGTTCCCGGTCTGAATCTCTTTACACACACCTGCACAGAACAGCACTAAATTGCTCACTTTTGCCCAAGCACATCACTTCCTTTCTCCTTCGCCCCTTCCCAACTTTCAGCAGCAGGACCTCGTTTCCCTCGTGGCAGAACAAACAAATCCACAGATTCTGTGAGAAAAATATGCGATAAACACCGAGAGTCATTCACGCGTTTGAAACAATTCCTTCATGCGCACTGGGGAAGAAAAAAATCCAAAAGCACTTTCAAACAAACATCCTCCATGGCCAAGCAGTCACCTGATGTGAGGAATGTATCGCTCAGAGTTGTGCACCAACAGCCGATTTTGTCCTTGAGCTCGCACACATGCACTAACTCTTTGAGCTGTGCTTCTGTAGGTCGTCTGCCACCTTACAAGCCATTCATCTACAAAAAAAATAGGATATGCCCAATATGTGAAGTATGTAAGAAATCGCAAATTCAAGGTGAAATGTTATGCCCATGAAAAACAAAGATTGGAAGTTGCTGTTTATATTTAAAAGACCCTGACTATATGTCAGAATAAGAACTATGTTCCAGTTTCCTTTGAGTCTCCTCTGTGAGACTTTGCTTTAAGTGAAAAAGGACAAAGTCTTATTTCATTTCAGTCTTTTTCTCCTTTTCAAAACTTAAAAAAAGATTGTGGTTAAATAACTTGTGTATAATGTGAGACATTTCTGAGAATTCAAGGCCCATTTTTCCAATATTTTGCTTTTATTTTATTGGGGTTTTACAGTAGCATCATACTGTGGTGAAACTCTTTAGATCAGGGCTTTTTCTATGAAGGAAAATAAAACAGCCAGGCACTCACAAACATTTGCCACCTGCAGACGAGGGTGATAAATAATAGTCTCCCTTTTCCCATTCTTCAAAACGTTCCCAAGTGTAGAGTATTGACAATCTGGGTGAAGTAACTTCCATACGTGTCAGCGAGAGCGATCGTAAAACCGAAAAATATGATGTGCAAGAGAGGAAGAAACAAGGCAGAGAGGACCTCTTATTAATAGGCTCTGGATTCTTTTATCTACAGTTGAGCTTTAAATTTTTTTCTTTCACCAAAAGGAACACGAGGGTAAAGACACAAAGCAAACACTGGCACCAACTCTGACGAACAAAGAGCCGTCCAGAGACCAGTTTTCCTTTCAAGAGGTTTAGGCCTCTCAGTAGTATGTTATTGAAACTAAGCTGTGATGAGCAGGAACCACTCTTACAGCAAATCCTCAGAACAAACCAACTCGAGGATTACCAGACATTGTCTTAATTGATCTCATTATCTTCTCCCTGCTCCTCGCTCAAAACGATCTGGTGATATCTCCTGAAATAAAGTATTAATGTCAGTGGGTTTTTTTCTTTCCTCACTTCAAATTAGTTTGGGGAAATCGCTGCGAGAAGACTCCGCTGACTGTGGTGTTAGTGTAAACCGTTCTTTAAAGGTTGAAGACTAAGGGTGGATTTCACATTTGTTTGGTCTGGACCTTTGGACTCTCCAGTTTAGTCTGAACCATGAAAGGTGAGAGAGGTGCCGCCGACCAACAGATGAAAACTGAATCAAGCAAGCCAAGCAACACATTTTCCTGGATAGTTCGGACAGAATCAGAATTTGCATTTGAGTCGGTATTAATCAAGAGAAGGAGAAACAGAAGCTGCAGTGGCGCGCAGGATTGTTGGAAGACTTTGCCTCAGCATCATAAAGTATGAATGAGATTCATTTTGCTGGTTATGATATCACAGAGGCAACCAAATTCATTTTCTCCATTTAAACTATAAGACTTCTTTTTTTCTTTGCACTTAATTCAAATTGTCAATTTGACAACATGCACGCCCCAATCCTGTCAAGTACAAGTAGATCCACGTGGGCGATGACAGGACTTATGTACGTTATACAAAGCTTTTTAGTCTGCTCCTTAAATTACAATGTAAAACCCAAACTAAATGCTTTAGAACACAGTTTAGACTTTCGGGTAGTGGGTGTTTGAAAAAAGTGAACTTGGCAGACCTCTGCACCGGCCTCCTCCTCATGAGCTTCATGGCTTTTATTTCAATGTGCAATAAAAAGTTCTTCCCGATTTTTTAAATATGTAAATATTGATTGTTTTTTTCAAACCCCTTTTTTAATTTTAACTTTCTATTGATTGGATACATTTTCCACTTGTTAAGTATTTCATTGCACATATTAAATAATGAATTCACGTGTAATTTAGTTTTATTTATTTGTAGATATTATCTTAAAGCAAATTGATATGAACTATCAAATATGTTAATTGCCCAATTATTTAATGGAATGAATGATTGTATTTTCCTCAACACTGGGTCCCCTCCACTCACACGTGTGTAGATTTATATAATCAGTGTAGTTGCTTATTATTATGCTACTTAAGCACATTTCAAAAGGGGCAGGTGATGTGATGTCTGTCAGCACTGGTAGAAGATGACGTTTTCCCAAAAATATCAAGAAAGAATATCAGATAAATATATCATGATGTTTGTACATGTTACAACAAACAGTGTGAAGATATGGTATTTTCTTTCCATCGTACTGATCTCTAACTCCTCAGATCTGTCAGCACATGGGGGATCATGCTGTAATTGTTGTAGGTCTCACATTATGAAACAGCCTCCCCCTCGGCTGACTCAGTGCTACTTTGAAAAACTTCTGAAAGGTTGTGGTGTTTTTTTTTTTTTTTTCTAATTTGTTGCTCGCTACTCGCTGTTTTATTCTCTAGTAGAGTGCACTTAAGAGTAATTCACTCAGGTCATTTGCAGTGTAGGCGCCGTCTTTGAGCTCCCGCTGAGTTCCTTTTATTTAACTATTTTCTTCTTAATGCAAGTCTTTGGAGTGCACTAAATACGGGCGTCTCGTCACTCTGTTTAATCTCCATCAGATCACTTCCCCCTAATGTGTCTGTGTCAGTCAAAGGCACTCGGCACATCAAGGAACCGAAGAAAGGCTGATATGCCAGTTAGAGTTGATGAGAGCTGGCGGCTCTTTGATTGAGCCCTCGAGGAAGATGACGAGCAACAAGGAACGAGTGTGCTGTGATAATGTGGGGGAATTACTGTCAAAGAACATTATGACATATATGTACAGTAAGGAGGGGTTGGATACTGTTGGTATAAATGTATCTGCTGCGTGGGGGGTGCTGACCCCTTCCCTTGAGCAGCAGGTTCCTGGTTCAACTGTTAACCAGCCCTACTTTCTCACCATGTGTCCGGTCTCTCTGTCATTGTTTCTAAAAAGATAAAGGTCAAAATATACAAAAGGAGTGACCAGCGTTAGAGTGAGAAGAGCTCGAAATGCTGCTGTGCACATCTGTATGAATATGATGGAGAACAGTTGACCAGAAACATCCAATCAGTTGATTAACGTGGCACCGATGGCGCAGCAATAATAATGCAATCAGTATACATGGAGATGCAAAATTTAAATGATTGTGCACACTTCAATTTAATGGTTGGTTTTGTTAATGTTCATTATTCGTTAGCGTTTAGATTCAGCCCGACACTTTAAGACAATATGCTTGTTTGTCTTCTTTAGATAAGACCAATTTAATCTTTGTATGTTCATGCAACATGTAGAACAGGCACATTTCCCTCCTTCGGTGAAGTCCAGCCTTTTCTGCTTGGATAATTCACATTTATTTTTGGATTTTTCCCTTTGCAGGACACCGAGATCCTGAACACGGCCGTCCTCACGGGGCGCACGGTCGCCATGCCGGTGAAGGTGGTCACCGTAGGAACAGACGGAGCAGTCTCTGACGTGACGGAGTCCGTGGAGTGCAAGTCCACAGACGAACAGGTCATCAAGGTTAGTGGCGCGTGTGCCTGCGAGATGCTGCTTTTGTTTTACCTTTTCAACTCCATATCTGCTGCCTCCCGTTTCATTTTTAAGCTTTGTGGCTGAACGTGGGCCGGTGAGAGGAATTAATGGTGCAGAGGTGGCTTGTGCACATTAGTCTCAGATGCAGGTCCCACACTTCTGTCAGAAAATTGGCTCCCATTTGTTTCTCTTTTTTGGCTGAATGGGAGACAGGAAATAGAAAGTTTTTCCTCAGGTCACGAATCAATATGTGGGAAAAATTTAAATCAGCAACATAATCTATTTAACAATCTGGGGGAATGCTGTCTTTGTTGAACCTACTGCTAGAAGAGAATGTGTTTCTTACTGAATATAGTAGAGTTTTATTCCATAAACAAACCAATTATATAAGAGGAAATGTATTGATAAAGAAAATACTGTAACCACTACAGCTACAGTTCATGTGGCGAACTAGTTAGACAAGGAAGGAAGCAAGGAAGGAAGGACGAGAGGAAGAAAGGAACGAACTCACAAAGAAACTAACAAAGAAACTGACTAACAGGAGACCTTCGCTGAGGAAATTTAGATTTTAATTGAAGCTACAACTAATAATGATCTTTTATTGATAAGTCTATCAATTTATTTTTCAATTAAGTAATTATTTTTCAATTAGTCCTTTGTTAAATTCACTAATAATTAATAATCATAACCTCTTAATTAATCTTTGAAGGTTTTATAACAATTTCTCATAAAATATACAATAATAAAAAAAAACATAACAAATACAGTAATCTATCAATAATACAAACTAATCGTTTACGTCGACTCGTCGCACCGGCTCCATTATTTATATACAGTGTGAATATATGAGGGGAAAGATGAGCTGTGTTTCCAGAGAGAGTGGGAGCAGAACAGAAAATGTCAGAACAGTCACTGTAAAATAATGTAGATAAGACTGAAAAAAATTGAACTCTCCTGTTCTCCGCTTGTTTTTCATCATCTTATAGTCTGACATATATACTTACTCATCTGATATGAGGCAAGGAGCTAAAACTCAACAGGACAGCTACACAGATTTAAACAGAAGTTGCTGCTCGTTCTTAAAGGGCGGAGAATGACAGTAAATGCCCACAGACAGAATGTTGAAATGATGGTGTTGCATATACTGCACAGTATTTTACGAGCACTACAGTACGGATTTGGACATTTTATTGCATAAAAGACACGAATTGACTGGAACAAGAAGAGTTTTCGCTTCAGCCCGTGTCTGCCAGTTGCCAATAACACAAGTCTGAGAAACCGTAAAGTGTTTGATTGATTTCCTACTCGAGCAAGTTTCAAATCTCTGTACGTTGATTTTCATTGGCTTTCAGAAAGCTTGGGTAATTAATCTAAAACCTTATGGAATGCTGCAATGTTGCACAAGACGTCTTCATTAAACCACCAAGTATTAACGCTGTGAAAAGACTGAGTCGGTTTCAGTTAATGTCTGCCCTTCAACACGTCGCCATTGTGTTATGAGAAGCAGGAAGAAAATGCTTTGAGAGGAATAAGAAAAAACTGTGTCGTGAGTATTTCTGTGCACCATACGTGCACATTAGAGAGAAGAGACCGATCTCTCAAAGGGTTTAATTATCCACTGAAGCACCACACATTGTGACGCTGACCTCGGCAGCGTACTCGCCTTCCCACCCGTCTGGTTTGGGAACAGTGAGCGGCGCTCCTCCTCTCTCCATCCAATTTTCAAAGGGGAACTCAAAATAAAACACTTTCTGATTGGAAGCTATATTCTTCCTCCACTGTTTCACTCAAACTTTGGAGGGTTTAGTCTCGTCTTTCTCCACCGTGGTGGTGCCGTTATCCTGAAGTTATTCCAGCGTGAACCACACAAAACCCCTCATAGGACCACATTCATTGTTTTCTCTGTTTCACAACTACAAATTGTTTTTATACTATACTGTTCTATATTAATTGGACAGCATGAGCATTTGATTAATAAATAATCAAGTGATTTTAAAGCAACAATTCCAACAAATAACTTCTTCCAGCTTCAGCTCCAGTGCATGTCCTCCCTCCTCTGCTGAGCTGCTCTCCTCTGGACATGATGCAGTGCAGTGGTGCACACCGGCGTCCTCCTCTGATCCATGCTGATGAGTTTGGTTAAAGCAGCTGCTTTTTGTCTTTTTTTCCCTTCCGATGCCCATCGCCTACTCGATCAGATATCAGGGTCATAAGACACGGGGCCTCTCAGCGGACCCCTGCTGCCTTTGACTGGCTTCCAGCTCACGTCCACGTTTTAAGACCGAGCAAAACAAATGCTGTTGGAATATATTTTAATAAAATGTCTATCGATCTTGGTCCGAGTTGTTGTTGTGCGGACTCGTCAAAACTGCATTTTGATGGTTCGCTAACATTGTTTTGTGGAAACTTTTTATGCCAATGGAGCACCTTTTGAAATTTGAAGATGAATATTGGGCTCAACAAACAAAATCAGAACAAGGAAGTGTTTGATCTTTTTTTAAAATGAGTCGTACTGCATGTTTTTCCTTTTGAGTCGATAGCACAGACCCCTGCAGCGTATCTGGTGAAGCACAGAGGCTCTTGCAGGGAAGTCTTTAGATTTCAGAATGAAGCCAATTGCACAGTTTGCTGCTGTAAGCAAGAATCACAGAAGAAAAACGTCACTTGTTTCTGCAGAGCAATTCTTTTCTCTAAATCACCTTCTCCACAAATGACACAATTTGGATTCCGTCATGTCCGTACAGTACAACACAATGGGTTGTTTCTATGGAGAAGAAACATTGATTTGTTCGCAGGTTTCATAACAAATTCCGAGGCTGCAGAGATCAGTCAAATGCTTCTTTTTCATGCAATGCATAAGACGTTACCTTCCTGGGATCTGAGTGAAATCTTGACTGTTATAAACTCTGATAGCTTCCATGAGGAAAGATAAAGATGGCCTTGCTCTGATTACAGTGGAACAAAAGTGGAGACTGAAAGGCAGAGAGGGTTTGAAGTAAAAGCTTGAAGTAGATTCATTCTCATTTTCTGGACGGCATGGCTTTCGAAAACCCTGCCCATTACTGCATGTCCCCTAAGCATGTGTCCATTTTCGAACATGCACACGCTTCACGATTACACTCATTTACATGCAAACTACTATAATCCATTACCATCAACTCATCACACTGAACACATTATCCGTTAAGCACCGGCGAGGGCGGACGGTGCCAATTCTTTAAATGAGTAAAACAATCTGAAGTTTTTAATTTCATTTTCAGATTGCATGTACACCCGGGCGTACGGCAGTGAGGCTGTGCCACTCCGTCCACCGACTGTTCACACACTGTATCTACACCGTCAGTTACATAAGTGGAGTCACAGTTTGGATTTCCCCTGAAGCCGCTCAACCCCACACGTGAAAATAGATCCCACTGCAGTTCGGCTGCCTCACAGCTATTTATAAGATCCCTCCCCTCTACTGCCTGTGTCAGGTTTAGATCAAGACAAATTGCATGTGGAGCTGCAAATACAATTATTTATATTATTCATTGTACTGATGAATGAATGAATAAATTACTTAGCAGAAAAGATTTCAAATAAAAAAGGGAGAAAAACATTCAAAGTGCACAACTCTGTCAAGGCCCAACAGTCGCCTTGTGAAAACACACTTATACTCACTAAATACAGATTTTATTTGGATCATAAATATCAGTCGCCTGAACAAGCCTGATTTTTTTTCATCAAGCTCCATGAATTATTGTCTCCATGAACAAATTCCCTGGATCTGCCCTGTGATCCGAATCCATAGGTTTTTACATTCCTTCCACTAAGTTTCCTTAAAATCTGTTCAGCCGTTTTTTTGCGTAATCCTGCTAAGTAACAGACGTGGAGTTAATGATATGAATCTGAGAAAAGTAACAGATCCTTATATTTTGAGAACAGGGAAACCGTAAAAGCAAGTTTTTCAATAAAATTCCTGAAAATGATCAATCGAGTGATTTCAACCCAAATCGCAAGTTTCATATTTGTTTTTCAAGCAAACTTTCCTCAGTGATGTTTACAACAAACACAAATTAAGACTTTTGCTTTCAGTCAAGACTGTTGATCCAACCAAACTTAAATTAAAGTCTTCACCCTCTTTAATCATCATCCTTTCTCTTCTCATTCAGGAAGATGATAATAACATGTAGGATGTACAGCTATAGTGTTGTAGATTGAAAAGAGTGAGAGAGGAGGAGGAAGAGGAAACAAAGAAGAGGAGGAGGAGGAGGAGGAAGAGGAGGAGGTGGAGGAGAGAACTGACAGACACCAAGCTGTCAGTTTTGTTTTTAGAGGGAGGAGCTGGTTTGACATCATCTGAAAGTAAAGCTGCCAAGCTATATGCAAATAACTGGGGACAGATGACAGTCTCCTTGTTACCGTTTTTCGGCACAGAGGCATGTGCTGAAATTATCGGTTGTGCCAGTCAAGATTATAATGGCACTGGAGATGGAAATGAATTGAAAATGTGGGTGATTACAAACAAAGTTCGACGACTTGGCCGTCATCGGGAGAAAGTGTTTGATGGGAAGATTCTGCCACTTTGAAGATAATGACAAGACACTTCTGATGTTTCCTGTTATATCATCTCTCCGCGTGCTGGAGCTGCATCTGAGGAACCTCAGCCACTGATTGGAGTTGTACTTTATCCAGCCAATCTTAATTTGGTCGGAGCAAGCGTTCGGTTGAAGCAGGTTTGTGTCTTTCCTCGGCTCCATCTGTTAAGCTGGACCAAAGTCAAGATACTTACGCGCATATTATCCCGCGTGCACTTGCTTTAAAGATGCATCTGCCCGGATGCATAGAGAGGGGGAGACGGAGCAGACCTGAGACTCCAGGTTCCTCTGAAGCGACGCCAAATCTTTCCACAATCAAGGCATCTCAGATGAGGCCTGAAAAACTCCAGCTGAACAAAGGGACAGAACTTAATCTTCCACCAAAGCAGTTAAAATGACAAAATTAGACTTTTACAGCCACAATAAAAATTAATAGGGCTTATTAGAGAGGCTCTTAGACAAGTTTGGAATACTAAAAATCATCTTTTGTCCAAGAAGTTGGTTTGAAATTGATTCTTTCTTTGTCTCCGATTCTGTCATTTCTCTCTTTTGTTGTTTCCCTCAGGTGTCAGACCGATGTGACTACGTGTACGTCAACGGAAAGGAGACGAGAGGGAGGAGTAGCGTGATGCTCAACTTCACCTACAGTTTCCTGAGTGCGCAGCTGGAGATGAGCATCTGGATGCCCCGCCTGCCGCTGCTCATCGACGTGGCCGACCCCGATCTCAGCCAGATTAAAGGATGGAGGGTCCCTTTTAGTGCGGGGAACAGGAGGTGAGACTTTTAAACTATGGTAATCGGCTGTATTTATAAAGAGCCTGCTGGAGACTGGAGGTGCAGGAGATCGAACCACCGACCTTCTGGTTAGTGAACGACCCTCTATACCGCCTGAACCACAGCCACCAGATCTGCTTTTTCCAATATAACAAACTTGATCCTTATACTTTCTAAAAACAATCCTAAACTCCTGGATGTGCCAAACCGCTGCTGCAGGAGCAGAATGGATTTCATCCATTGTGCACCCATTTATCACAGGTTGGCTATTTTAAAACAGTCCCAGGTCGAGGCTGAATATCTTTATTTAGGTCATTAAACTGAGAAGTTTTTAATAATCCCTGCACGAGAAACCAAATACTATTCTTCACCTGGTAAAATATATGGATTCAGACATATGGAGGCATAAAGCACAGGTGCAGCGGCAGTGGTGGTGTAATGAGTGTCTCATCATTCACTGGACTCGTCTCCCAAAAGATACAAATGAATGATAATTTTGAGCATCACAGAGCGTGGAGGAGAAAATTCCCCGAGGGTAAAGAAGTGACGAGAAGCAATGATCTGTGCAGAGGATCGTGAGGTGTTCAACATGCTTCTAATAACAAATATTGCAATTTTGTTAATAGGAATGTGGCCAATTAGAACTGAACCATAACCCCATTGTATTCCAATTAAAACAGGTGATCAGTGAGACGAATTCTGGAATTTAGATGAAGCTGTTATTATAATTATCATTATTGCTATCATCATTATTATTAAAACACTGTTTGAAAAAGTTAAAGGAGTCAGTGCCCCAGCGTTAAATAAGGAATTCTAAAGTTTTCTTGTCTGAGCCAGGAAATCACATAATGGGGATAATAAGAGGATGTTGCTAAAACCTAAAGTGTATTTGGTATGAACAGATACAATACATAGAGAATTCAACAGCAACAATTCAATGCATCACAACATTTGCAGTTATTTTCCAATGGCCATACTGACAATACCTTATTGTCATTCATTATCTCCAACATCTTATGATTGTAGTATATATCTCAAACTTCAACTACATTACAGTGTGTTCTAAATAATGTAAGTGTTCATGTACTGTTTATGAAAACAAAGTAAGTGACATCAAAGTGTTTCCACCATGTCACCCCTGTCATTTCCCATTGGCCTACAACCCACCGGGTGGCGCTCTAACACAAATACCCTCTGTTACACATGACCGGACACATCAGTCATGTCTGTCGAGTGAATCACTGCATTCAGAACGCATGACATGTGATGTGTATCTGCATATTTGTAGGCTAATGAGAAAAAAACCAAAAGAAGGCCAAGCTAAATAACAGAGGTTTTCTTGCCGCAGGTCTATCGACGTGTGCGTGCTCCAAATATGCGCACGCTCATTCACATAAGCAAGCGAGCCACCTCATTACACCTTGGCTGACCCGTCACTCACTGCAGCAAACACGCCCTGACCCCGTGTTTCTGTTGCCGGCCACAAATGTCACCTTGGTTTAGACCGACGTCCCTTCACTGATGTGGAGTGAGGAGAAAGGGGGGGGGGGGGGGGGGGGGGGGGGAGGTTTGGAACGATGCTAAGCCATTGGGCCACAGCATGTTAACCTGTCAGCGTGTTTTTCTGCCTGACCGGCCATGCCTCATTAAACCTAATGAAAACTGTCACTGTCAACCCCCTCACTGGTCGAGCGAGAGAGACAGAGAGAGAGAGAGGGAGAGAGAGAGAGAGAGAGAGAGAGAGAGAGAGAGAGAGAGAGAGGCGCAGGCAGTGCTGGAGAAAGAGAATACAAAGGTGAGAGAGAGAGAAGTAGAGTGTGAGAGTTGAAAAATAGATAACAGGAAAGTCGAAAACGTTTGTGAGGAAATATAGATTGAGAGTCTGACAATGACACTGCAAACAAAGCTATTCGGGGACAGAGAGGATAACAGTGATCTGCATGCCCAACGACCTCGTCTTCGTCAGCGTGGTCGAAGTCTTCGGCGCGGATCTGTGTCCCCAGGCTGCATCTTACCCGTCATTGCAGCTCCCACAGCTCAACTCAAAGAACCAGAAACGAAAAAACAATATGTTGTTGTTGTTTACCTGCCACGACTGGTAGTTTTCTCACTGAGTCTGAGACTGTGTGTGTGTGTGTTATCATGGAGCAGGAACCACAGTCATTTGTGTGCCAGTCCCATCTATCTTGATTCTACACCCATGATAGCATCAAGATAGAGTGTGTGTGTGTGTGTGTGTGTGTGTGTGTGTGTGTGTGTGTGTGTGTGTGTGTGTGTGTGTGTGTGTGTGTGTGTGTGTGTGTGTGTGTGTGTGTGTGTGTGTGTGTGTGTGCGTGCGTGCGTGCTAGAACAAAACAAAGTCCAGGTTTGAAGATATAGTCCAAACTTTGTAATGGCTCATAGTTGAAGGTATCAGGCTCTACTTAATATGATGTATTATAGGAGGAGCCCAGGATGTAGTTTGGAGTTTTAATGATTTTTGGTGTTCAATCCTATAACTTTTTTTTGGTGGGGGGGTGGGGGGGGGGGGGGGGGGGGGGGGGGGGGGGGTCCAACAAAGTTTCTCCTCCTGCCCTCTTTGGTCTAATTTGGGTCTTTTCATTTCATAAAGGAATACATGAACTGGACTTAAACAGGAAAGAAGTAAAGGGTAAGGACAAAGTCAATGGGCTGAGCTTGCAAAACATTCATTTGCCATGAAAACGTACACTCAGAGATCTATATCTACAAAGTGTTGCTTTAGCTGTGGGCTAAATAAATGGCAGACACACCGCAAAATATCAGCTGCCCTTTGAAAGAAAATGAGAAAGCAAGCAAAGCAGCAGTTTGTCACTGCGAGCTGTTTTAATGTTTTTTTTCTTCTGAAAACACTGGGAGCCTATGACTCCTGGGAGGTCAGGCTAACCTGCCGCACAGAAGACAGTTGAGGCTCCGACTGCAGAAAATACATCAGAGGGTTTTGGAGACTTTGTGGACATTCACGGTGATAAGGAAAAAACGAATTACACCGAATTGCAGTCGGAAAAAGTCAAATTACGTTTGTGTTAACCTTCAAAGTATCTTTTCCTCCTGAGCACTTTCTGTACTTTCTACTCACACGGTTTTAAGGTAATTGATTTTATTTCCATCGCTCATCTGCTCCTCTTATCGTACTGCTTTAGGTACGAGAGGGTCACGGATGACAAGGATGATGGGGATCCAGCGGAGGAGAGGATGGACAATCCTTGTGTGGCCCAGTATCAGAGCACCACCCTGCGCGTCCTCACACACTTTGTGGCAGACGGCAGAGAAGCTAGAGGACCCACGGATGAGGACGGGCTGGGCCAGCAGAACTTCCTCCTGGGCACGGACTGGCAGGTGGAGGTGACACAGCTCATCAAGGATTCACTGAGGGTGAAGGACCCGAAGGTCGCCCAGCTGCTGGACGGACAAGTGCTAGTGGGACTGAGCCCGGGAACCACCAACCTGCAGGTAGTGTGTGTGTAGGACATTTTGGCTGGTCCTTGCATCTTTAAAAGGGCTTTTTAAAGTTTACAACTTAGGTTATCATCAGGTTTAGGGTTTGGTTAATCTCAATGTGCAGAATCTATTGGTGAGGGACACGATTTTGGGGCCTTAAGTTTTCTGCTTTCAGTTTCTGGGTTGACCAACAGCAGACAAACAAAAGAGGCGGAACACATTCACCGTAATTCTTCGGCTATTGGCTTTTTAAATTAGCTGCATTCATATGACAGATTAGCCAAAACATCACCTGGACCTCAAACACCTACGAAATTTTGTGTTTGTGGTTGGTGTTGAGAGAGAGACACTCAACTAATGTGATAAAAGAAATTAGTTGGACTATAAATTGCAAATACTAAACTGTAGAGTCTTGGCCCCACATCAGAGGCCTCAAAATATTGTCCGTTGCCCCCAGTGGGCAGTTTGTTGACGGTAGCCGGTGGGCTCCGAGATAGGGGTCGGGTTATGGTAAGGCATTTAGTTGTGATGTTGAAGGTAAGGGGAATGAGTGTCCTGACAATTATGTAAAGTGTGTGTGTGTGTGTGTGTGTGTGTGTGTGTGTGTGTGTGTGTGTGTGTGTGTGTGTGTGTGTGTGTGTGTGATAATGTCACTGCTCCTCCATTTCATTTCACAAATCAGTAGAAACGGACACATCCATCTTATCAACATATTGATAGATGGATAGTAGTTAATGTTGGGAGCACGTAACTGAGCGTTTGTCATGTCACTTTTATAAATCGTTACCTCTGTAAGTTGACTTAGAGCTGCATCAGTTTCCATCACCAGCTTTTTTGACACCTACACTGAAATACATTCTAAATCCTGCCTGTAGAGTTCTGATCGGCTGTTGTCTGGCCTCTTTTAACCCACGGTGTCGGTCGTAAATCTGTCAAAGTCCACTCTCATCTATCCTGTTTCCTATAGCAACAAGCATCTGTACACAGCGAGAACGCTCCTCTTATCTCTCCGGCACTAAACAGCAGTCGGGCAATGATAACGACAACCCCGGTGATCGCAGCAAACCCACATATTTTCCGTGGGGTTTGGCCGAGACAGACGCGTATAAATGCAGAGTGAATACTGGACTTGCATTCATCACGGTGCTCCGTTTCTGCTGGATGCAAACAACAGGCAATTCTCTGCATACGCAACACAACCTCATGCACCAATATTGTATTAGAGGCTGTGCTCTTTAGGTTGTTGTTGTGTTTAAGGTCGTATTTTTCCACATGACCAGACAAAATACCACTAACAGTTGAACTTTAAAAAGAACAAAGGACGAGGTAAGAGGGAAGCAACACGAATGGAGAGTGTAGAGTTAGAAAGATCAGGCTTTGCAGCAGAAAGGCATCAACAACTACATTGATTTGCAGCGGGGCACAAACACTTAAGCTTATCACAAGTTGAAAAAGAAACATGGCTTCATGGCATGTCTTTTAAAAGCTCTCACACACACCCACACACACACACACAAATCTATGTATCTGCAACCAGGCCCTTGCTCAGGACAGCACAAGCGCACAATCTCACTGTAAATAAATACCAGTCTGGCATTTACAAGATGGCCCGACACAGAACAACACATTGTTGGATCAGTGGACTGTAATAATAATAATCTCCCTCTCTTTTATTTATCAATGGAGCCGTGTGCACTGCAGGACTGATTGTGTGTTTAATGCTGTGCCGGCTCAACGACGGTCGGGACGTGATTTGATCAGAGGGAAAAGGTCAAAGAGAGATAAGATATCAGCCTGTGTTAAGTTTGAAGAAGATTTATATCTGAAGGATGAATGCTCGATGGGACGCATTTCAAACTGCAGCTGAAAAACAGACTGACGCTGAAATCGAATCAACACTTCGAATAACACCAACAAGTTTGAATTAAGGAGACATTTGCTTGATTCAACTCATTGACACTGAAATCTAAGTATATTCACTGCAGTTACTAAGTGGAAATAAAAGGTTAATTTGCCATCGTGAATGTTTCTATTATTAAATAAACAATATCAACATGCGAGTGTCAGTTACCTTCTCAGACATTCTGTGGAAATGTTAAGTCGTTGTGAATGAAAACGTACATGTGATTTAACCCAGAGAAATTATGTTAACACTGTGAGAAATAGACGACCCGCTGAGAATACATGTTCCAGTAGCTTTTCCTGATTTTACTAAAAACAGCACAATCCATTATAATATCACAGTTTCCTCTGACCTTTATTTTCTCTTGTGCTTTCCACACATTGGCGAAGTGGGAGAAAAAAAAAAAAGCTACATTCTTCCCCTGATTGCCTCCTTCTAAGCACCGTCGCAGCCGCACTAACAACAAAAACATCCATGCAGCTACACATTTGCCTTCCAGCAACGTTCTGCATGTGCTGGGAATGTTCCAGCATCTGCCTGTGATAATCAGCAAAGCACAAGTGATGTGTGAGAAGAACAAAGATTTGTTTTTCCCTTCCTCAACATTTGGTTTGTAGAGGTTGTTTGCTCCTGTACTGTTTTTCCTATTCAAACATCACGTAAGAAGAAATACTGCATGGAGAAATACGACTTCTTACACAAAGTATTTATCTTTTTTATTTGACAGCCAATTAGGGATAAATAACCAGTGTTAGTGGACCAAGCTGGTATTATGTTGAAATATATTACCACTACAAATCGATATTAAACATTTTACAATTGAGTAGACAGCAATTAGTCCCCCCCATATTTTTAGATCCACCCCAAATCAAACTAGAAAGGCACTCAGCAGACTGCATACATCCCCCACGGCTCAACTAACTTCAATTTACTAGATCCTAAAATATGCTTAATTCTATCATTAAGACCCAACATTACATTATCTCGGCAACACATTGGTGGTAGTTACAGGTTTGTAACCTTATTTGTCACCATGCTCGCCTATGAAACCACATTTAAATCCACTAGATCAAGATTTTTATTTAGATCCCTGTGAAATTAAAACACACTCATTCACCAACTCCCTAAATATTTCTGAATCTTTTCATCAAGTTTTCCACGATTCTCTGAGAAAGCAATAAATATGTTGAAATATTCCTGGATTCGCATGAAGATTTGAGGACTGACCCATAATGCATCCCTTCACCAAGGTTCCTGGTGATCTGTTTGGCGGTTTGTGCATGATCCTGCTAACAAACCGTGAGTTGAGAAGAGTAGGCTGTCAAAAAGTCAAACCCTATAGACACAGTAAGAAAATATGGACACTGTCACAAGGATTTTAATCATTGTATATGACTTTTGTCCCTGTCCTCTCTCCTCAATCATGGTCAAACATCCAGGAAACACAGATCTAATATATTTCTGCATGTTTGAAGGCTTCAAATACTGTGATCAGAGTGTGAATAACTGAATGATTGCAATTAAAGACCTGGATTTGAGGTATTAGAAGATTTCATAGAGGCCATGGACTGGTTAATTTGATCTGTAATGTACTGAGCTGCAAGTTCAATGGTGTATCAAGCCGAAGGATTTAATTAGCCACCGTCTTTGACATGTTATGGATACACTGCGAGACACATTCTGCTGTTAACCACAGCGTGTCAGAATCATAGAACCCAGTCCAGTTCATGAGATGTTGCTGGTTGCACATGACCAGGTGCAAATGGGATTTCTGATCAGTCAGATGGTGGAAGCCTTCAGAGATTCAGACAGAAATCATACGAGACAGGACTCTGACGCCTTTGTATAGGGAAGGGAAAAGCCTGCGAGGGGGCTTTAAATTGATCTCTGGGGTGGAATGAAGCATCTTGTAATCTCTGGGACTGGTGTGAGGAAGGGACCTTGACAATGTCTGAAGTGTGGTGGGGGGGGGGGGGGATCCCACCACTATGGATGCATAGGGCCAAAGAATCAACAAAAGGAGTCGTGACATTTTTTAGATGAGAGCAGAATAAAGTCTGAACATTGATTAGGATGTAGTCATGGTGAAGGTTGAAGGGAGTTTTGATCCATTCGGAATGTAAAACAATGCTCCTGACATCTTGTGGAGAGTTCAGCAGTGGGTTTACCGATTGTGCATCCTGGTAACTTTAAAGGTTGTTAGAGTGCAGGATTTTATGGTTGGGGATTTGGCAGCTTCCTCTAAGAGCAGGTGATAACATTACTTATTTAACTGTAGACTCAGGTGCCAATTTACTTGCTTATGTTTCAGTAGATTAAGTTCTAAATTGGCAAATCATCATTTGGATTATCGCCTAACAAAACTCATGATATGAACTGAAAAACCCAAAGCTGGAGAACAGAGATATTTGTGTTTGCACACGGTCAGTTTGTTTGAAATCAAGATTACCTAAAAGCAACTGAGCAGATTTCCACGAAACATGGAAGGATGCAGTACCAGTCAGGGAAGAAATAATTAAATCTATAGTCTGGATCCAGACTCTTTAACATTGTGAGATTGGACATTTTTCTTTGATTCGTTAGAGAACAATTCATGGATCTTGATTTAAAAAAAATAAAGCACATTTAGGAAATCGATATGTGAAATGCAGCTTGATTGCATTTTGGGGGGGGGGGTGTCTGATGAGGCACATTACATGCCATCTTAGCTTTTTATATTTTTGCTAAAGTGCATCAGCCAATTTAACATAAATGAACTCTGCATAATTTGATTTTACTTGGCCAGTTTGTCTAGATTTCATTACCAGCCAGTAGCCCTCGGAGCTCATCTCATTTTTGAATGAACACTTGTGGTTTCTATTCATCCATGTGCACAGTTAAACGTGTGAAACTCTCCATCGATCTGCCTTTTTAACCTCTTAACCACATCTCAGAGATATAGGGTCACAGCACGTTTCCCCATTTTTCTGAGACCACACTGATTCCAGCAGCGTGTTATCATTCAAGGATATCAGCTTGACTGTGCGGGGGCCAAAAGGGAAAATGAATAGAGCTGCGCCAAAGGAAAGAAAACAGGGGAAAGGGTCTGTACAAATGAGGCAGTGATCCGTGTCGACAGTTCATTATGGCTGGTAAATGTGGCCGTGCGGGGGCGGCTGGAGGAGAGACTGGAGCACTAATTGGAGTGGATGGGAGGGATCCTCGTCTCATAACAATATCACAACAATTTACATGCTTACACCTCTGGCAACTCAGGAAGGTGGAGAATGAGTTAGAACACGTGTTTATTTAATCAACACATCAGCGTTTCTTTATCTGCGCAGTTCTTCGTATGTTGTCTCCACGACTGAATATTAGTAGAGTAGGAGCACGGGTTTATTCATTAATTCTTTATTTACATACGTTGATCTGAGTCCTGCCGCTGCGGCTGAATAACTGCAGGAACCTTTCACAGTTTCAGAGAGAAAGCTGCAACCAGCATCACCACAGGCCGAGCGAACAGTCCATTCCAGACAGGGAGGTTTAGAACGGACACTGCACTTGTTTCAACAATGACCACAATTTTTAAACACAGAACAGCAACGTGGAAATTATTGTAACTGTGAAAGACACATCCTTAGTCTGAAAGTCAGTGGTAGTTGACTGTTCCCTAATAATCACGTGGTTATTGAAGCCACGATGACTAAAGTCCCAGTTCGGCCAAGACCGTGATTGAATTCCAAACCGAGGTGTTTGTCAAACCATGTAAATCTACTTTAAACTCAACCGTGGTCTCTGTGAATCTAAATAAACCTCAGCATCGTCTCATATTACGCATTTGTGGTGTGGATGAATTTTGGAAGACTGAGACAAACAATATATCTTTTTAATAGGTTTTAATTTGTGTAACCTGGGAGGGCGGTTACAAATAATATTTCAGGAAGTAAAGCTATCGTGTATATTTGACATGTCTTTAAGAATTCGTTTTTCTAATACTGAGCTGTACTGCGACATTCCATTAAACTCTGTCGCCATATGTGTTCAAGTTATTTTTGTCTGTAACCCTAGAGTGTGACTAAAATGAAAGGAGGAACTACAGAGACATTTCTTGACAAACAGAGTGCAGGCTTCAGCTGTGGGATTGAACATCTCATTATCTACACTGGCACGACTGTCAACATCAATGGCCACCAGCAAATTGTCCCTTCCCCTTAATTGGAAGTAACAACGTCATCTTGGATCTTAACGGCCGGTGTTTGCATGTGTTGCAGGTGCTGTCCCCTCTGACTTCGGCTGTCTTGGCTGAGCGGAGCATCCGGGTGCTGGATGATAAAGTCACTGTGACAGAGCTCGGGGTGCAGTTGGTGTCGGGCCTCGCTCTCTCCCTGCAGCTCAGCCCAGGGAGCAACAGAGCCATCGTCGCCACCGCCACCACACAGGAAGTCAGTGAGTCACTCAAACAGGTACGAGTCCAAGACACAGCTTGCATCACTTGACATCATTTCCCAACCAGTCATGAGGAGAGAAAGTCTATTCTGTACTGTATTAACAATGCATCGTGTTTGGACTAAAAGTTCATGGTTGTATCTGGGTTATTATGGAGTCTGTTACTCATTATAGTTTTTCCTTTTATAATTAATTCTTGATATAGTGAAGCCATCTCCTCGATTTGCATATCCAGCCAGTGTATAGCTCAGTTGTTCCTGTAATTATAATTTCAAATGGAGGGAAGGCTGCAGTCTCTTCCCTTAGAGAGAAAGGAAACAGGCTTTAAGGAGAGCAGTTTCAAATCCACTTGTTTCAGTGAGCCTCCCCACTGTAATTAAGGCTCACTTTTACATCCCCCATGTATCTGTTCCCAGTCACAATTATGCATTTATAGAAAATGTGCAGATTACTGTTATTTTCCAGGTTATTTGCACGCCGTGTCACTGCTCTTGTACAAATGCTGTTTGCCCCGTGTGTCTGTGCTTTAGGAGTCCCTCATCAGTGCTTGGCTGCAGTTCAGCGATGGATCCATGACTCCACTAGACAACTACAATCCTGCCCATTTCACCCTGGCAGCCACCTCTCTGGATGAACGAGTGGTGGCGGTGCAGCGCAGTGCAACCTGGAAGTGGCCCATCATTGTGGCGAAGGGCGAGGGTCAGGGTTTGCTTGTGCGCGTTGAAATGAGCCAGTCAGACATGTGCCAGAGGGGCAAGCGACGCACTATTTTAGCCACCGGAATGGCTAACGTACAGGTAAGGTTCGGTCAGTCAGAGGAGCAATACAGACAGCCAGGAGATCGGCGAACACGGCCTGATCCTCCTTATTACGGTGGATCTATCTCTGACATGGAAACTGGGTTAATCAACCGTGGAGCCACTACCATCAGGGGCCATGTTCCAGTGAGGCCTAATGGGGGCCGTCTATCAGCGGACAGCGGAGCGAGAGTCCCAAGCGAATTCTCTGAATATCCAGATCAGGGCGAGCTGCCTCGGAGCCGCAGCACGGACGAGGACTTGTTGCCATCTCGACGAGGCCTCACAGACCTGGAGATCGGTATGTACGCCCTTCTGGGAGTCTTCTGCCTCGCCATCCTAGTGTTTCTCATCAACTGCATCTCTTACGCATACAAATACCGTAGCAAACAGCTGTCCCTGGAGGGCCCGGAGACAATGCCCCACGCCCATGACTGGGTTTGGCTGGGCCAAGAGGAAGGGCTGTGTCTGCAGCAACAGCAGCACGATGAGCTGGGCGGCACTCTAGAGGAAGGTAGTCAACTCTTAAACGGAAGCTGCCAACGTGGGAACGCTGGTGTGGGAGGCTGCGGCTCGAGTAGGAACGAGTCTCTTCACTCACCCACAACCAAGAGGAAGAGGGTGAAGTTCACAACCTTTTCCAACGTCAAGGCCAGTAATGGATGTCCTGTGCTCAGCCCATTAGCGCTGGTGCAGACCAGTGAGATAAAATGGGTTTGTCCAGACATTGAGCTCGGGGACTCAAAGGATCTTAGGAACTACATGGAAAAGCTGAACGAGAATGCGATTAAGAACATCGCATAGGGCGCTTTCAATGAACTAAAGAGAAACTCACCTGAATGCCTTCAGAACACGGAGGGGATGAGGGCCGGAGGGAGGAAAGGAAAGACAAATTGGGGGTGCAGGGAACCGAGCGGGCGGCTGTTTGACAGAAAAGCAGGGTGGTGCGTTCAGCCTCTGCTGTTACCATGGGGCTACTCAGAAACGGGTCAAGAAACGGACGACCACAAGACATGATTCACCGTGACACCACAGCAGAGTTATGAAGAAGGGGAAATGTGAACTTGATAGTTGTTGCTTAATGTTTGTTCTTTGTCTTTAATTGAGTTTCAGTTTCCTTTTCTATGCACCATTGTTTTACTTTTTTTAAATCATCATGTTTTAATGTTGTATTTGTTGTATTTTTTGCGCTTCGTTGCTTTTATTTCTTAAAGTTGCTGTATGCCCCGTACCACCTGTCGCTGATTATAGACCCAATAGGGGAGAAGAGTTAAAAATTTTTGTATTGTATATAAATGAGAGTTTGATTTGGAGGTAATATATGTACAGTAACATTTTTGTAAAAGTGCAGTTTGGTTACGTTTAGTTTTGGTTTTGGGTTTTGTTTCGTCTCCAGAAGGCAGATCCATGCATGATGTTACTAAAGATGAGGCATGTGTGTCTGATCTGGAACCTGAAATGAAAGTGTATAGATTAACCAATACCTCTGGAGACAGGTCAGTTTAGTATAATTGCATTCATTCATAGTGGAGCTGAGTTTTTGGTTTGGTTTTTTATTTTGCCCCTGCATTTTCCCTTATTAGCTTTAAGCCATTATTTATACGATCCCTTTTGATTATGTTGTATCCTTCAGTAAAAGTACACTTTTTACATTCAAATCCAAACAAGTGACACTAAATATTGAAAACACTGATCACCATTAAGAGCATCAATAGACAATCACACAAATATTATGACTCAATCCCTTCATTGATAATGTTCCTTAAAAATATGTCCAGTTTACAGCTGATTGCGGCCTGAATGAGGTAGAGACCAGTAAACACACATTACTTCTTTGGATCGCAGCGAGTCATTCTAGTCCATGAATGAACACAAATGATGTGTAATGAGCCCAAATCCAACCTCTTCACTACTTTTGTCACAATGTCAGTATTAGTCAAGCCCATTCTTTTATATCTCTGTTTTGAAATTGGCTGCTGGACTAATTAAAACTGAAGGTGACTCTTCTCCATCACGCTGCCGTGTGATTCATTGATCCGTCTGATTTATTTTTCCCTTAATTCCGTCTAGTTCTGCTCATCTCCCGGGTTCTTGTGAGCACACAGACAAGTGGCTTCATTAAATATCAAAATGAAGTGCCTGCTGTTGTTGATAGTCGCTGCAGCTGCCAGCTGAAGCAGAAGAGATAACTCGTCTGTGCTCGGATCGTTCCACCATTTGAAACCTCGGATATATTCAGATATTTCTGTAGTTGCAAGAGTCGGGTACAAAAGTTGGTACTTTTAAAAAGTATCGAGCAAGAGTACCAACTCACATGAAATTAATTGGTGCCAAATCTCAGTACATGCATCTGGCTGAGAGGTAACAGAGCATAGAGAGGACAAGAGAGTTCAGAAAACATGGGTCCATGCACTCGATCAGCGTGTGGCGGTAATGCATGGGAAAATAAAGACGGCAAAGAGATTAAGGAGTCAGGGCGAATGTTTGTGTTGGTTTTGAGTTTAGTTTGAGCCGCTTGCTGCAATACTTCTAACGTGAAATGCAAAACCTACCAAGGCAATGCATCTAACCTGAGATAACACGGGAGCCACAAGCTAATGTTAGCATGGAACTGAACAACTGGATTTAAAACAACTTTAGCGTTGGGTTAAGTCGTTGATGGAGATTAACTGAGCTCTTTTTAACCATCTTTGTTGATTTCAGTTTAGCATTTTTACCAGCATTCTGCACCAATACTCTTTAGTATACAAAAACAGTACGAGGTTATGTCTGAGAACAAGAGTACGCGAACTACAATCTACTGTGAAAAACCACAGTAGTGATGACATAAAAACACAGATATGTAAGTACCCGACATGACGTGTGAGAAAATACTCTTTCGGTCTTTCATTATTTGTGTTTTTAAACCATAACAATGAATATCCCACAGTTAGAGTTTTTGTAACTCACAAATCCATTAAAAAGGAGGCATAACAAACTCTTATAATCTGCATTAAGCACCATGTAATAATACCTGTGTGAGGTTGATTTGTGCATCATAATCTTCTGTTAAAGGTTCTAGGCCAAGTCTGCCAGAGCCGTAAAAAACTTGTAACCCACTCAGACAATTAGTCCTTTTCCACAGGATTACAGACATGCTCCCATTTCTAAAAGGGCAACCTAATTAGAGATTACTTAGTTCAGTCTTATTACATGTTAATGTGGCATTTCCTATGCAATTTGTCTTGCCCACTTACTGTACCTCTGAATCTACTCAGATATAATTTGCCCCCTAATTAAAGCGACCCTGAGGACCTGTGCACTGCAAATGTCCCCGGGTTACCAGAGAACATCTGAAGATTGCAAACATGTTATTGAACGAATAAGAAACGCAGCAGGAGTGATGTGTTTAGAAACCTGCCTTAGGAGAATGGTATTTTTCTCAGTCAATACTTTTCAGCATAAAGATGGACGACATGACGGTTTCCCTCCACCATCTGGAGCGAGTTTGGTCAGAACCGGTCAGGAGATGGAGCTGCCCATCGCTGGACTTATGACTTATACTGCAGCCAGTCACTAGGTGGCGCCGAAGACACTTTGTCTCGTCTTTTGGGGAAAAGCCATGTCGTCCATCTTTGTGCACAGACTGTTTCAAATCAACAGTGCAATGATGTGGTCGCCACACGATAACTCAAACATTGTTCAATGTTTTATTAATGGTTAAAAACTAATGGCACTTATTAAAATCACAATGTCTTTAATATATTCCACACATTCCCCAATGTGCTGAGTGGCCTTCTGGTGGCATCAATTATTAACTACAAGCTGAATTTCTCAAAGACACAGTTGAAGCAGAGGGTGAGAGACAACCGTTATTAGTGAGCCTCTGGCCCCACTGTCACTTTTCTAACTACGTCTTGTTGCTTCTCCAACAGACTGTTCTCTCTCTCTCTCTCTCCCTCTCTCCAGATGAAGCCTCACAGCTTGTGTGCGTCCCCCCCCCCCCCCCGCCCTGACGTCTACAGGCCGTCAGAAACGATTCCATTTTTCTGTCAACTGTTGCTGCATCACCCTCCGTCTGTCGGGATTCATTTACTTATCCTTGTAAGAACTTTAAGGCTTTAATGTCAAAACTTGGTCAAGTCAAAGGTTATGTAAATAGCACGTTTAAAAAACAACCACAACTGACGAAAGGGCTGAACATCAAATAATGATTATATATAAAAAGTACAAATAGAAAATACTAAGAACAAGATATTGCTAACATGATAAATATTTGAGGATTCAAATATTCCACAGTCGCTGATGAAATCAAGGTCTCATGCTCAATTTGAATTGAAAGCTACTAAGAAGCAATGGAAAATTGTCTGAGCAAAAAATAAATCAGGCTGGTCGACCTCATTGTCAGGATGGAGTCTGAAGGTGCAACTAAACAAAGTAATTAAAAGTAAGCCCATTAAAAAGCAATTCACTCTTACAAAAAAAAAAATCAATCCTGAATATGACAGAAAGTCAGTAAAGAGGCCAGTAATGGTGTGAGGGGATCACGGTTTCTTTGTCCAGCTCGAACGCTTCAATTAAAGCTGGTGTTGCTTCTTTAATTCTTTCCCAACAATTTGAACTCCTTATCCCCGTCGCAGTGGACATTCCCATCTCACTGGACCACTAACACCCGACTCTTCCCAACTTTCCCTGATACCCGAGAGGCACTGCTCCAGCTGCCTCTCACTCCTCAGTGTTAAATCTCCTCCACTTGTCCCCGTGTCCTCGACACTGAACTGCCAGCTCCTCTTCTTGCTGACACAGGGATCTCGGGGTCTGCAGTCGAGCTCACTATCTGACAGCTCCTCTCAGGTGTAATGGAGCAGAACCCCTGTCACCTTCACAAAAAAAAAAACTAACCCACTGACATTCACTCTGCCAATACGGCCTCTAATTATTTCACACATTTTCATATCGTTGCTATGCCAACAATCCTCAACACAACCGTCGACTTCGCTTCTCACTTTCATCCACATGCAAGTTGGAGTGAGCGTCAATCCCATATTTTCACACTCTCTCTGTCACCACTGACAAAACTGCAGTGACTCACGCACTGATGATGGTGATTACAGACAAAAGAGCATCCAGGGTTTTGTGCTGCACCATCTTATCCTCCTACCCGATGCCAGTCCTCTCCTGCAAGGTTTGCACTGTAGAACGATTATTCACCGAGGGGTCTGGGAACCCCATGCAGGTTGTCCACAAACACAATGGTCCATTATTTAAAGCCAACATTTAATTTTGGAAACGACCTGGATATAGTCTAGAAGGTATGAGAGGCAAGAGTAAGAGTTACTATTGTGTGAGGACACTGCTCACTGGCCGGGGGGTGAATTCAGCTGGCCTTACTGCATGCTTCCTTATTGGAGGGTGGAGATATTGTTTTCTTTACTCTAGAATGGGCCTTTTATATTTAAATACTTTATATTTACATTCGGGAGCGGCTCCTCTCTATGGAGGCTGCCATGTTTATTTTACAGTAGCCCAGACAGGACAAACTAAACTACTTTTGAGTTTTTGAGACTACTTTTGAGACAACTGAAGGTTTCCACAGGTTCTCGTTCATGTTTGGAAGAGGAGGGTGAGCGGTATTTAGCTGCAACATGCAACTTCACCACTAGATGTCACTAAATCCTACACACTGAACCTTTAAAGAGTGAGGGTCAAGGCTCATTTATGCCCAGCATTAGATACATGTACAACAATGGAGGGAGCCTTCTGTCTGTACTCTGTTATTTGTGCACGTCTTCTGAAAGCTTACTGGACAACAGACAAAACAGAGCAATACCATTGGAAATCATGGGAGGGAGGGAACACAATAGTTCAAGCGAGACAACCATAGGACACGAGGAAGAAATGTAAACAATGGCGGAACTTTTTGTCTGTGCTGCGGTCGGGTGGATGTATCATTTAACAACGATGCCAAAGCAAAGGACACATGAAAGGATGTGCAGGTAGTGATGGTCACATTGTTCCAAAAGGACACATCTCTTTTGGTACCTGAAGGCAGCAGACCTGAGCCTGAGAGACGAGGGTTAGGGCTCCTGCAGTAAGTCTCAGTAAGGAAATTAATGAAAGTCGCTCTAATGTCCCTGATGACCAGATACAGTGTGTGTTTTGTTTGTGTGCATGTGCTGTATGTGATTTATGGGTTAGCCTTGTGCAATTGAAGCCGGTTTGAATGTGGTATTGTTTTCTTTATTCTGCCGACATTGAATCACTGCTCTCGGTAAAGATTCTTTTGACCCTGCCCTGTCTACACACGAACCTGAGAGAATCACCAGGCTTAGAACTGTGTCACAATACCAGACTTGATGCAGCCTTGAAAGACAATGGACAGTTCATTAAGGGAAATGAATCATGGCATTTTAGCTGCAGCTGATTATTGAAAATCCCTGAGGTGACGGCCTTATTGAGCGATCTAAGAGACGGGGCTGCAGCTGTTAACGCACCCCCCTTCACTGAAGACAGCACCACTCCTATTCTAGGATTTAACTTTATTATTTTTGCTTATTTTTATCTTTGATGGTATTTTTGTTTTTAGGTCTGTCCCCCCCCCCCCCTCCCATCATCCTATGGGAACTGTGTATTCTGGGTTCCTGAAATGATAATGATGGCTTGTTCTCCGGTTTCTTTGTTCTTCAACACAATGCCACACTGACAGACCAGGCTAAGAGAATTGCTTTTGTAAAAAGTTTAGTCGAGGGGGAAAGTTCAGGAACGAAGAACACAGACACACGCAGCCGCCGCTTGCACGTGTTGGTGTTTGTGTTAACACGCTGAATATATCAACACAATTCATTGAAGGAAAAGCTGCAAAAACATGTTAATCTAGACTTTTTAATTTGTCAATCTACAGTAACAATAACTGCATATGGAAAGATCTTTTAACACCTGAAATTATTATTATGTCATGACTTCTCCAAGTAGTATATTTTATGAGGAAAAATCCAAAGTTGAGGATATTTCTAATAAATCAGAATCAACCATGGAGTAGTACAAATCTGTAAATATTATGACAAGTCATCACTGGAATGCAACATACCTCCTAATGTAGTTCTAACTAAGGCCAGTCTCATTATCTACAACATTATTTATCTTGTGACACATTAGATACTTGCATCCTGTCCTGATTGAAAGCTATAATTAATTGAACAAAACTACATTTGAAGATGTTTTGAAGTAAAGTTTTAGTTTGTCGCGAAGGCAACGTGAATATTTGTAATGTCTAAAAAACAATATGAAACCAGTCATTTCTATATTATAAATATCAAAAACATTATAAAACAATATCTAAAATCTATCTCGAAAATAAAATAAATAGGTGTTTTCAGACGGAGCAGTTGCCCCTGACGCTGCCTCCAGTGTTTTTAATTAACAAAACGTCGTCACCGAGCCAGCGCACAGATCAATGAAGAGTAATTGGTGCAGCAATCAGCTTCAAAGTGTGAATGATGATTCAGATGACGATTGACTCGATCTATAAACAGACTGATGACGCAAATGTCAACAGAAATCTTAACGGTTGAAAATTCGTTCGAGACCATAACATCATGTAAAGCGAGTGAATTAAAGCCTCGTCAGTGTCGAGAGGGTGAAGTGAGGTTTCACCATGGGTCACGGGTTCGCTCCTTTAAATGCCGGCCCTTCATCGTAGGAAACAAGGCTTTCTGTTAGATTTTTTTCTGAGAAACCCTTTGAGTACTTGCACTTGATGGTGAAGGAGAGCCTTGTGTTCATTTTGTGTTTCACCAGTACCTTTGCTCTGCACTTGTATACCGGAAAATTTTAAATGTGGTTTGTTGAGAAATGCTGTGTAAAACATTTTCATAAAAGCTGTGATGGTAAATCAAGAATACTCCTGGAACACAGATTGCATTTTACCGTTTAGTCATTTAAATAAATACATGATATCTCTGAATCTGGAAAATATTGGCCTGTGCTTTCCCAGTAAAAGATGTGCAGAATAAACAATGCCAGCAGGAGAGAGCGTGCACACTCACGCTCACACACACACACACACACACACACACATTTATATACAAAGGGTGAGCATACGTTTAAGCTTGAATTTCAAACAAGATGCTTCAGATAAAAACATCTTTTCTCTTCCAGGAACATGTCTATTTAACATCTTCTGAAACAAACATTGAAATACTGTATTTTGATCAGTTCATTCAAAAACATTTGTCACAGCTTCACGTAAGAGTGAGTTATAAAAACATTATTGCTGAACACTTGAGGTGAAATGCCTCAATACTCAAAACCCACCCCCAAGGATGAGTGTGTGCGCCAATTTGTCAAGTTCTTTGATTTTGGAATAATTACATGCTCAACTTGACATTCTCATCACCCTCAGCTGAACTGTAAAAACCCATCAGGGATGATTTTAGTGCATCTAACAGCATTTGTTGTCATATTTAATTCCCTCGATCAGAAAAAAAAGTTACCTGTTGGCCAATTTATCAATAAACTGCTGTATCACAATATATGAATATTACAATATTAAAGTCAGGAGAGCGCAAATCGCCAAGGCCCAACATTTATGAAACCACATTTAAATTGACAAGATTGAGATTTTTATTTGGATCTGAACCAAACTGCAGGTTCATAAATATCAGTCCCTTAAACAGGCTTGATTTTTTAAAAATATAAATCTTCGAGAAATGAACAAGTGATAAAAAACTTTTCTGATCGAAACCAAAACATAATGGCTTCTTCCCAAACCCACACCACATCCCTCCAACAAGGTTTGCGATTCATCCAGTAGTTTTTGTACAAACATACAAACCGAGAGGGGCCAAAACAAAACCTCCTTTCAGAGGTAGTTACACTGTTACACAGGATTTTATCCATACCGTCCACTCATTGTAAACACATGAAGTTTCACTCGACCCCCGGTGCACACAGGGGACAGAGTGGAATATAAAAACAGAACTGTGATGACGAGAGAAACAAAGAATCCAAACTACTGCTCCGAGGTGGCAGATCACTGTTGTGAACCGTTTTCAGACCAATTTAACCCATTTCTGAAAGGCTACACTTTTCCAATCTTTCTGTTGTGACAGGCAAGGTCTCTTGCTGTTTAATCCAGGGGAACACAAAGTGTTGGTATGTCTCTTAACGTGAAGCCACAAAAGAAAGGGCCTCTATATTTAATGCGCTGTAAAAAAGGGATCAGATGATTGCTGTCAGAGGATGGGAGGCCCCCGCACTGTCAGGACTGTTTTCACTTCATCTCAGCCCAGCGATTTATCAAATTACAGCCCGTTTCTTGGAGCTGACAGGGGAGATTACCGAGACATGGAGAGGAGAGGTGGTTTTTCACTGGAGCCCTTCGCCTCAGCCACTAATCAATGAAGCATTCTCAGCACACACCTACATGCACCTATCACACTTTCTCTCTCCCTCGCATGTCTGACATCCACTACTAAAAGAAAACTTCAAATCTTCAGGCTGCATACATGTGACACACCAGTACGTGTGTGCGTACCTGCCTGTCTGCATGTGCGGGTCGATCTGTTTCCCTGTGATTGTCTTGTGTTGTGGTGAGATGTAACGTGGCAGAAGCTCTGGCAGCTCCATTATCTGGGAGGGGTCGGCTTGTCTACAAGAGCACGCTTCCTTTCTTTGGGCCCACTCTCCCATTCAAACATTTATTTGCTGCCCTGACATATGCTGTCAAGCCCCCTCTGCCTCTCTGTCAGTGAGCCCGGCTTACTGTACTGCACACTCGGCAGTTTCAAGGCCGCCTGCACTCTTTTGTGCTAACCATTTTGCAATGTTGACAAAGGCCATCTAGTGTTCATGTAAGCTGTTATTTCAAACATTTCCCTCATGTTAAGGTTAGAGATCCTGGAAGAACACAAATATTTTTGGGCGACTGCGGTTTGAGTCCGATAAGTCCTAGCTTTCTGTTTGAGTGCTAGCTGATGTCCACAGTGACTCAGCATTTGATTAAGTCAGTAATTGGGGGCAAAGTGTAAACAGATTACTGATTCAATTAACCCTCTAACAGTCGGCAGTGCAGATCGAAGACAGACGTTTAACCTCTCCTGTGAAAAAAAAAAGGCCCACAGTCCAGTGGTGCTTCTGCAGCAGACGGCGGCCAGCGATACACGTTTTCCGAAAGAACATGGCAGCTCAATTAAAAAAGGGTTATAAATGTGGAAATAATTCCGGGTGCCGTTTTGCCAACTGCCTGGGAAGAAGCGGCGGCGGCAGAGAAATGTCATCTTACTTATGCAGCAAATGAGAGAGCAATTAAGTGACTCTGGAGGTCTGTAACAACCTGCTGTGTCGCTGGCAAGAATGAAGCAAGAGCCCGATACCGGGGGGGTGGAGGATTATATATAGGAGGAGTGTTTTACCTTGGCACCAGTTAGCACCTTCCATATGAAATTACTATAATGGATGGGCCAGAATGAGTTTGGATATTAACGCCGGGAAAGGTCAGAGTCCCAGCTCCTCACAGGCAATTATTGTACGTCCACCTGGACATTTTTTTCTAGGCATCTGTGTGGTTTAATGTCCAGTCACACTGTGCCAAATAATGACGCCTTTACGCAGTTATACAAATAAACACACATCATCAATATTATGAACACTGATACTGTCCAATCTGTATGTGGCTCTCGAGAACTGTTCATCTCATCGGCTTCGTTCTTCTGCTCCTCCAATTTGTATTCTGAGGTTCCCTTGGGCAACTTACTGAACCCCACATTGTCCCTGACGGCTGAGCCAGCAGTGTGATGGAAATAGGACTGCATATAGGAGCGCGGTGTGAATGTGTGCGTACGAAGTGTCCGAACTTTGAACAAAGAATGCATGTTGACATTTGTTTTGGGTTCAGATTGCCGAGTCTGGATTTAATACAGCCAAATTTTGGTAATCCCAAATGGTTCCTTTATAAAGAAGTCAAGTCACGCACGCTTTAAGCTTCCCTATCATAAAAGCTCCTTAAATAGGAAGACACCCATTGTTAATCATTTTCAACAATTCAAGGTTCTTGAGTCTTCATCCTGGCTGACATACATAAGATTTACTTTAACGTCTGTATGTTTTTAAATCAAAAAGGATTTCCAGCAGCGAGTTGTGTATCCAGAGCATAATCTGCTCACTTCCCTCTATTCTCTCCCACCGTCCTCCCACTTTTCTCATTCATCTCCCGCTACCTCCCTCCGTCTCCGTCCTGGCTCCAAAAGAAATCTGCTTCAAACCATCTGTCTCCCAACGCAACACATGCCTCTTCTAGTCACTGGTGAGACGAAGCGGAGCATGTGGGGACACAACAGACCCATTACAGGAGCAAATCCTTCCTTCTTCCTCTCCTTCCCCTCCTCCTTTCATCCATCCAGATGCCAGAGCTCAGAAACTGTCAGTACAGGGTTGCATTGAGGGATAAAGAGAACCAGCTGTTGATGTTACTTCAGGGGCACACAAGGAAATGAAATCGGACAGGAGAGTAGAATGGCAGGTTTCACTTTTACACCTCTTTTCCTCACTACTCATTATGTTGTGCTGGTTCTACGTAGAGAACGACAGCATGTGCACGTGTGCCCTCATTTCTTATTTCAGCGGCGTTCGCTCTCACCCCAGCGTCTCTGCTCGGCTGCCGAAGTTAAGTTGGTCAGAGATCTCAGCAGGATGTCTGGAGGCTGTGATGGAGGATTAGGCCTGCGTGATACAGACCATGGGACCTGCATGCATGAATAAACACGACAAAGAGCGGAAACATTGGTTTCAACTTTGTCATTGTTCATTTGGTAGGGAGTCAAACTGTTTTCCATATAAAGCTAAGAGCTATTTATACAATATGCTCACAAATGTACTTCAGCAATTCTAACCTAAACACAAGTCTGCTGGTTGTCCTGGCTGTCACAAGAGTTGGGCTGATTTCCAGTTTAACGTTTCCAGTTATTAATTGCCTACAGTGGCGATGGTCAATTTTTAATAAGATATATGACAACATGATTAACTATATAATTCTGTTTATAAATCACAGACACAATTTATCCAGCAATACAAAGATTAAAATCCAGTCGAGGGAGGAGGGGAAGATATGCATGTGCACGTCGAGTCTGTTTACTAAAAAGATTGGGTTTTTTGGGAGAGAGAAGATGAAGAGACATGTCAAAGAGACAACGTTTAAAAAATATACAATGCTAATATGCTAATATGTTTCGACAAAGCTGAATGGCTGTAGTGAGAATTAAACGTGTGTCACTCAGTTGACCTGCTGATTATGGTGCCACTTGAACGCTCGTTTACTGTGACATCAACATTTAATATACAAATTTGGATCCAAATCTTCAAATCACAACAATGGCCGAACCCTTCTTGGTGAGGCATCAATTCGGCTAGAAAAGGTCATTCTTGTTTATTCAGTCATTCAAGTTTTTTTGTCCAGCTGAGCACACTTGACTCAACTAATTTAAATCAACATCGCTGCGGTCTTCACAGTTATTGCTTCTGTGCTGCCCAGATCAGTCTAAAATGGCAAAAACAAACTTTATTTTGCATCATATTTAATCTATTCCATCATCTGAGATATTACAGCACTGCAGCATCTTGGAATTCCAGAGTTTGGACCCGGAAACAGATCAAACATCACAATTTTACAACCAAACTGGCAGTTGTCAAACCACCTGCACCTGCTAAGTCGAATGAAACACTAGTAAATTGTAGTATAGTGTTTATATTGTTGCTACAGACCTCATGTCAAAGTACAAGAACCCCAGTGGTCTTTGGCACTCCATGTAAGGCATAGGTCCCTGCTATGGTTAAAACTGGCTCACTAATAATCACATGGAGAGAGGATGGTGGTGAAGGGAAAGATTCCCCCGGCTCCTGTGGCTGACATCTGATCACATTACGAGCCCGACCGCCTCCACTTGTGAAACTGCTGCTGAAATCACATTCCGATCCCAGCGTCTCCTGCATACATTTACAGCCTTAACACGTGTTCTTCCTCATCCAGAGCACATCTCCGGATACAGACTGTGTTGTAACGCCGAGTGTAAAACGGGTACAAGGTTCTGATCGTGCTGCCGTCAGCAGGAAGGGAGCTGTCCAAGGTACCAGTTCCTGTCTGCACCAACACAAACGCTTACTCCAGGCAGAAACCTCCAGACAGTGATTCACCCTTATTCTTGATTTCAACTGTTAGAAGGTTACACTCGGTGGTAGTTTCTCCTGGCTGCTGAATCTGCCTTGTCCATGAACTATGTTGTAAAGTCTATTGTGTTTATCTGCACTTGGGTTCTTATCAGAGTTGAGCTGAATGAATCCATAATGGAGACAAAGCTATTTCCATAAATATACACACACACACACGCACGCACACACACGCACACACAGCTTGTGATGTTACCAGAGTAAAAAAATTATGTAGGCGTCATAAAGTCTGTAGCTGAAAGGCCATGATAGAAATAATGATAGAGATAATCTTATCACAAAAACATTCACTCTTGTTCATCTCTTACTGTTACTTATTTCTATTCACCCAGTTGTGCTTTCTGCAGATAAAGGGGAAGCTGTTCGTGAGTTTGCTTTTACAGGTGAGGAAAAACATCTGCAGTTGCACTGGTGGCTACCTAGCAACACCACTGCCAAAATGTCTCTTTCTACTTACAAAACAAACATCTGGTGATGTTTCACAGGCGGCGAGCTGACAGATAAATAAAGGCCCGTGCCAGCTGGTAAGAAGCCTGTTTCTTCACAGAACAATAAAGTTTGTGTCAGAAAGAACTAGCTTAACTTTCACAGGGAGCTTAAACTGACCAGATCCCTCAGGAAGGAGGTAAGCAGGGCAAGTTCAAAAATACCACGGGCTGTGGAATAAGCAATAATAAACCTGCACAAAGCCTTTGTGCTTTTACACACAAGTTGTTTGTTTCATAAAAAATACCATTCATAGACTGTGCACAGCCGCACAGGTGTGTTCAGTCACTCTGCTGGAACAAAAGTTGAGAGCTGAATAAAATTAAACTAAAACTATTGAAAAGACATCACGTGTGCAACAGGAGAGGGAGTGAGACGTCAATCAAGCAGAATGTGTTCACTCCTGAGAAGAGAAGAGTAATTGAAAAACACCTGAGTGGGTGTGAAGCTGCTGCTGTGTCGGGGACTTTAATCAAAGTATAATAAAATGAGATGGATTAGAATGAAGGAAAGTTTATTTATAAAGCTGCAGGAAAATGTAGTTACAGTATGTCAGATGTGTAGTTTGGGTGAATCTTGATATGGAATCACAGGACACTGAAACAGACACGTGGCTAAATCTCAGTGCCAGAGGCCGCCTTTCTTGAGATTTCTGGTATACGGCAAAAATGCACAGACACACAAATAGTGTCACATGTATTAATCTAGATTAGCACAGACAACAGGGATCTTAGTTGCCCTGAGGAAGTTCTCTTTTCATTTGTAACAGTTTTTGAGACGGATGAGACAAATGCAAATTATTGTCACTTACTGCAGCCAGGGTGCAAATAGGTGGAGCCTCAACTTGCTGTTCCCTCCAGGATGTGAGAATAATGATCCTGCACCTGAAGAAGGGATTTCAGCACTTCTGAGTCACCAGACACTGCAAACTCAAAAACAGTGCTAATCAAATTCACAAGCTTGTTTCACATTAATATCTACATCTCTCTACTCAGTGGTAGCAAAATAATCTGAGAATACTGAGTTTTATTAGAAAAGAAATACCCAAATCTATAGATTCACATATAGATTTGGGGCATTTGGCTGATTTTGATCCATACTGCTCCACTTGGACAAACCCAGCTGTGTGGATTTTAATTGAAACCAGTGAAATCAGACATGAAAAACATGCCTCCAGTGCACAATCAGCTCAATTATCACAGATATGATGAATTACATCAAATCGTTGCTGCAGAGAAACTGAAGAGAAGCTGAAGATGAGCTGCAATTAAAACCCCAACCGTGTTCCGAGTTCTCAACGGTTTGATCTCGACATGTGAACCTCCAATGTTCAGCTTTAAAATAGATTAAAAAAACTCCCATTGCCCTGTGAAAGCAGCAGAGCAGCAACATGAGTGAAGTCAGCATTATTTTAAACAACCATCCAAAAGACTAGCTGCTCCCACAGGTCATATTTCATTATGAATCGTGGATGATTAAAAGAACGTACATAACCCTGGTAACTTCCACACTGATTCATAAAGAGAGACTTTACACCCCAGATACAATTTCTGACTAAAACAAAGTGAACCGCAGAAAAGAGGAAAGTTAAAGTTGAGACACTTTCAACTCCTAATGATATTATATTACAGAATAGCCGAGCTCTTCATGGTTCGACATGAGCAGATGGGGAAGGTCAGAACTATTAATACATTAATTTAAATTTAATTTAGGTTCAACTTAAGTTTAAATCTGTTAGAAAAGTACATTTAATCAAATCATGGGATGCTACTCTACTGGAATCAGCATGAACCACCACTAAACAGCGACATTTACTACTGAGTAGTTCAAGGTAGAAACAAACTGCAATAGAAGAAATTATACTGTATATTTTCCCCTTTGGTTCATAGAGCAAATGTTATTTACAGAGGAGATAGGATATGATTGATAGGGGAGGAATAACTATATTATATTAGTACATTATATATAGCACATGAGGAGAACATCGTCAAGGTCCATATACTTTACTAAAGATCCACAAAAACAGCCTCCGGACAGAAGCAGAATCATGACACAAGTGAGATATCAGATGTATTCGTGTGTGTACTGTTTAGTTACCTCTTCCGGACCTTTCCCCAACGCTGACCTTTCAGGACCAGTCGACCTGAGACATTGGCAGAAGAGACATTACTCAGGAGCAATTTAACCAACATTCAGACCTGAGGCGAACACAACAAACACCTCAGCTCGTCGATAAGCTTTAGAGACGTAGCCTCATGAATAAATGATCCTCACATCTGCAATTTGACATGAAGACACTGGGTCCAATGTCCCTGTCTGCGACTCGTCACTGCAAAAGTAATAACTTTCCATTTGTCGCTATCTCGACTATCCTCCTCCCTCCCTCTCTGTCTGTCTCCCCAATTTCATTTCTCGTGCAACACAATGTAATTACGTCTCCGTGCCGCCAAGTCCCGGGCAGCGACGTTTGATAGAGACACACCCGGCCCACTGACGTCCTGTGGGTGTAGAGACATCAGAAAGATGGGGAAGTCAACCACCTGCTGGGTGCACCCCGCACGTCGCTGCTTGATCAGCAAAAGCGATCCGCCGCGGTTTTAGACATGTAGTGAGAATGACAATCAAAAACCCATGGCTGGAAATGACAAGTCTTTTTTCGATTGTGATCTCAAAGCTGTTGTGGACAGTGCAGCCATCAGTTCTGGTGATTAGTACAATGACGCACTGATAACAGATACTGTCAGATAGACGCCTGGGGCTAAAGGGAGATTTTTTTTCCTGCTACTGTTGCAAAGTGCCCCCTCGTGGGGCAGTGTTGGGTCTGTGGGAGTAAAACTGTAAAGAGTGTGATGCATTTGTCTAAATCAGGGGCCATGAAGGGGCCACAATTTACATAAAAGTGTCCAGCATCCATGCACAACGCCTAATTCAGTGAGTGCAGCCATTCCTTATTTATTGTGCGATCTAAAGCACATGATTATTATTCTTTAAACAAACTGACAAAGTCCTAAAAATGTATATATTTGTTGGTAGTGTTAGTAAGCGAGTAGTTTATCTAAAAAGAAATAAACAGAGGTCACTTCAGGGGACGATAGGATTTCAGCTAGGGCCAGTGCCCCCCCCCCCCCCCCCCCCCCCCCCCCCCTTGCCCCACCCCTGGATTCGTCCTTGGTACGGTGAAGACCTGCTCAAGATAAAAAGTGCCATGAAATAGCCTGTTTTATTGATTTGGCATAATTAAAATAGAGTTGAATTTAACATGAGTAAACTCCTCTTTAAATAGCTTCTTTGTTTTACCAGCGTCATTGAATTTCACAGATTAGCAAAAAAGTGACTGATCTGATTTAACCAGTGGCCCAATGGTGAATGGCCAATAAAGTACAAGTTTGCAAATACAAACTCACATTAATCTATTGTCCTTTCATGTTCCCTCTACAGACCTAATTACAAGCATCGTTTTATTCCCAGGGACAAAAATAAATAACTAAAATAATGAAGAAGCAGCTTTTTTTCCCCTCATCTTTACTTATGCGCGTTTCAACCTCTGAAATATTGATTGGAACAAAGAAGAGTTTTCAGTCTGACGCCTTTTACTTCATTATGCTGTATTCTTTACTTAATCATGGAAAAAGACTTTGCATGTATGCTTTCTTCAATACATGGTTACATTTTGTTCTCTAATAATGTGCATTACAGAAAACTTTCTTTCACATGCACATTTTAAAACATGTACAAACTCATTCAATATTTAATGTGGAAATACAGATCCCCCCCCCCCCCCCCCCCCCCCCCCCCCCCCACTGTAGCTTGGGGGGGGGGGGTCATACAGGACATCACTTGTTCCCATTTAGACCAGAGGTTCTGGTAATAAAAATTTGTCGCTTGTTTTTAATACCACAGAAAATATTCCCATCTCAAAAGCCTTAAATTATAATGTACACACTGTAATTATATTAGATTTGTAAATTTGAAAATCATGGAGACACTGAGGTAAACAAACACCAGATCATTTTTAAATATGTTACCGTGCCCCATTTATAACATCAAGGAAAATGGTGTGGACCCAAATGCAGATGCAACATGAGGACAGATCAAATGTCTTGGGTTTGTCTTACAAGTAGCAGGAAGCAGGAAGCAGGATGAAGCAGGAAGCAGGAAGGACGGCAGCAGTATCCAAAACTCAAAGGCCAAAGACAGGGAGAATAAGCACAAGACACAGGTGAAACAAATGGAGGGAAACCAGACAAAGACAGGAAGTGACATGCACTGAAATGAGAAATGAAGGTGAGTAGCAAAGTAAGACAGGAAGTAACAGAAGAGTCAGGACACTGTTGCCTTCAAAATAGTAATATAGATAAAACTAAATGAATTTGTTCATATTTCACTTTGATATGACTACAAAGTCTTTAACTGTTCCTACAGCAGCATGGACTCACTGAGCTTCAGGTGCAGTCTGACATGTGGCCTTTTCCCCTGTATCTCCATTCTGTTGATGCAGTGGAAATAAAGAAAACCTCTGCTGAATTGGTTTCATCTATAGAATCGCCATTTCCTCTTGTCCTGGATAAGACAAGTTTACCACAGTGGCACAATTAACATAGTGGCCTGCAGCTGAATGTGAGCGAGAGTAAGTGACGCAGACAAAACAACAGAGACAGAGCAATGAATCTGAAATTCAATGTAGTGCATTCATGCCTCCTTGTTAGTGGTGCACATCAAGCTCAGAATAAAGACTAATACAATGTATTCAACGCTTCCTTTTATTCTGACGTAAAAACAGCCAACTTACATCGAACAGCATATGAAAACATCGGAAGAAGATTAATAATTTGGCACCAATAGGCTCTGATCTCAAGTTAGAGCCCAACACAAGTTTCTATCTATTTCAGACCGACCTCTGTATGTGCTCAGACCACAAGGGAGACGTGGTCTCTACTGACCTGGAATGGATGAATCCAAAACCAGCAATGCACCTGCATTTCACCTGCCGCATCCGACTGGAACACGACTGCTAATTATAAACAGGGGCATTAAAAAAAAAAGACGCAGATTTATATAAAGCTGGCAATGACTGCAGCTCAGTGTAAAAAGAAAAAAGAAGAGGATTTTATAAAAATAGAAATAAGGAAGTGAGGAGGGGAACAGAGTAAATCATATTCACACATAAATACACAGATTCTCCTGGCGTGGGCACTTTTGACCTTTTCTAAACATGTGTTGTCATTTTTAGTGTGTAGAGGGAGGTGGGCGGCGTTTAGTGAATAAAGTAATGAATAGTGAGAGGTGACAAATCGAAGGGGAAATGAGTAAAGGAGTGGAATGTGGACGCTTTGCAAATTGCAAAGTGGTTTATATGTAAATCACGTGGATCACCAGAGGAATGCGCTACAAAGCAGGATTCGCGGTTATCAAGGTAACTTCAGGTTTTTCAGTCCTAAAAAGCTGGTTCACCTCCTGACCGGGTAAATCACCATGGCAACTTATGAAGAACCACTAACCTGCAGCATGAGGGCCCGGTCACACGCACACATTTCGCAGAATCCAAAGCTAATATCGTGGGTTTGGTTTAAAGAGGATTCGCTCCTGATACAACTGAGAATGTGTGACTGGGCCCTGAGGTGCATGTTCGAGATAAGAGATAAAAAGCCTGTCAACACCCGAACTGCTGACCAATCAGATAATCATCGATCTACAGGATCCTGACAGGGACAAACAGTGTAAAATTCCTGGTTTACAGTTTATCTTAAGTCTCATAGTTTAAAGATCAAAACTATGCTTCTGATGATGTCACTCATAATTAACGATTGGTCCTCGGTCACATCAACGTGCTCCGAGCTGGATGAAAAAATTGGAGTCAGTTGAAAACCAGCTTCAAAATATAGGTTATACTAACTAAACTAAACTAAAACTTGTTGAACTCACTTCCTCGTACAGACCCTTGGTCAAAAACTTTGGGATTTTGTCATGAACTTCTCCTCTTCCACTAAAATTCTGCAGCAATTAGCAGGAAAATGACTTCCCTGCAAAGAAATAAGCTGAAAATCCAGTAAAGATCCAGTTCTGAATGAATCCTAAATCCTGTCGTTCCTCTAGTTTCACCTTGTGCCTGACACTGACACATTCCAGAGACAGAAGAAAACGCAGCGTCAGCAAAATAAAATAAAGAAGTATCAAGGGGATACAGTGAGAGTGACAGGTGAGACGGGAGGAACGAGCGTGAGGAGGAATAGCGAGACAGGCAGTCATTGTTTAAGGCCTGTGGGCAAAGATGAATGTAGCATATGTGTAAAAGTGTGAATCCAAACAGGAATCGAGGCAGAGAGGCAGAGAGCGGATAGAGCAGAGTAATGCTTGTCAAGAATTAAATGGATAGAGAACTGTTTACCATGTAAGAAGAGACTACGTTTCCAAAACAAATGGGTGCAGTGAAGATGAGACGCTCGCTGTGGCTCGCTGTGGCATCTGCACGAGCTTAAAGAAACTCTTCCAGATCCGAACCGGCAACCTGACGTATGTTTTCCCTTCTTCTGATGTGACTGACAGACGAGCTCTATCTCGTTTCCCTTCATCCTTAACCCACACATGCACAGACACACACAGTCTGGCACGGGCTTACTTTGTGTATACAAGCATATGTATGTGTATGCTACTCACACACACACACAGACAGACACACACACACACACACACGCTGCTCTTCAGATGTGAAATGAGGTGGAAAAGTAACTGCTAAGCCAGTCGGGCGCCTGCAGCCATCTCAGGGATGAATACAACTATTCCATTACAAACACCTTTAATGTCGCCATGGTGCGTCTGACTTGCAATGCAGTCACATCATTTCGTTTTTTCTTGAAGGTTCCAATGCTGTATAATTTTTGTGCTTTTTTTTTTAGCTGCAACTTTGCCGTATGCAACACATAGAAAAGGCCCGAACAGCGATTAACCAACCTGTTTTCTAAATGGGAGGCCATAAAAAGTCCTGCCTCTCCCAAACTGGGTGTAGTTGTGCACGACACATTAGAAACCTGAGGAAATACATCAGATTGCAGGAGCCAGGTGCTGGAGGTGAAAGACAACGACTCTGCCGAGATGCGTGAAAGACTCCCGACATCTGCGGCGGCGGCGGCAGGATTACTCTAAATGCAGTGCTCCTCATTCACGTAGACTGTTTTTAATCCGCCCGTCACAGCTGTGTAATCTAATGTTAAGTTCCTGGTAGATTCATATCAGGTTTTTATTTTTTTTTATTTTGCAAATGATATTCCTTCAAAAGCTCTGATATCTTCAAACTGTGATTTTGTCATTAAAATCCCCTAGAATTAATTATAAAAATCACCGAGGATGTTCATTCACTATGTACTCATGCATTTCTCTTGTTTCCTGTAAAGAAAGCAACAGAGTGCACTCAAATATAATAATTTTATTTCAGTGTCTTGGATAGATAACAATTTGTGTCAATGGTTTCCTCAACTTTATTTGTCATCAATTCAAAAGGCTGCAGGAGGGTTTGGCACATACATTACAGTAATGAACAAGCGAGAGAGTTATATCGAGAGGAAATTGACAAAAAATAAATGAATGTGTGTTTACATCCGACAAATGATTATGCTCCTGAAACGGGATGTAATGAGAGGTTTGTTGTTGTTGTTCAAAACCTTTTAAACCATTAAGAATCTCTTTCACCTTCTCCTATAAATATATGTGCTATAAAAAGAATACAAGGATGTTTCCTCTATGCGTCTGGGCACATGCACAGGAGGAGATATGTCCATACAAACTGGGACAATGAGTTCAGAACGTTACAAGCCGGAGGCCTTGAAACACTGTGTCTAGTGTTTGTTTGCTCCGAGCACATTACATGTCATTTAGCTGTCGCTTTTATCTGGTATTCGAGCCGCCGACCTTTTAGGTGGAGGACCGCCGCTCTATCTCATTTTTGATTCAGTTGAAAATCCCAGAACTATTTGTCTCTGCTGTACTTTCTTACCTTTAATATATTACAGGAGTATGGTCATTGTTAGCATTTAGTTAAAATGCTTTAATTTAATGCCGCCTACATATGAAAATACATTTAACCGTCACTGCCTATATTCATTCATGTGCACGTTATGTTGGCAAACATTGAGTCGAGAGTTTCTTTAAGAACTAAATAAAAGTCGAGGAGGTTGTGAAGCAAAGTGGCTGTTTGTCCCTGTTGTTTCTCAAAGTTGGGGCGTTTAAAGCGCCACTGTGGCTAAACTCAAAAAGGCGACCTTTCATCTCAGTGTACTTCCTGTTTGCTGTGTATCTGTCGCTGTCCAGTCTGTTACTTCATTACCGTGGCTCAAAAGGTAAGATAAATGCTCACATGACCCGGCTCTTAAGGCTCATATCACTTTTGGCAGAGTTACAAAATGCCTTTGCAAGAAAATTTACTGTGTGGGAAATATCTTTTTTTTCTGCACAATTCCTTCACCGAGCGGCACAAAAAGAAGATTGTAATTGGGATCATTTCAAAATTTAAACACTTTCTGAGGAGCAGGCAGTGGTGTGGCGATGACTCATCCCGTCTTCCTGCACTCCCCAGTCTGTCTCCGGAGCTCCCTCGTTTTCTTCTTCACCCCCCCTCCCCTCCCATTTGCACTCCTATAAACAGTGAGTGTTTTATATCATCTCCATTAGTGGGTAAGCAAAAAATAAAACAACCATGGTGACATTTACTCATTTACTGTGCTTCATCCCATCTCTCCTTTTGTCAATTAGCCTCCTTCTTTATTGTGCTCTCACGAAAACCATTTTCCTCAACCTGTCTCATTAACACAAACAGCGTCCCTCCTGTCTTTTGTTCCTTTCTTTGTAAAATTGGTGACATTATCATATGACGCACAGCGAGCACTGACACCGTGCAGACAGGCACTGACAGCAACGAGTGTCGCAGGGAGGCACGAGGTACTCGGGTCTTAATGAGCTGCCATACAGTTTGAGATCCCCTCCACCTGCGACGTGAGAGTCACCACTTCCATCTTTTTCCCTTTTCCATCTGATGTATTCATGTCTTCTTTTGTCTTTTCTCTGACTCTCCGTCCGAGTTAACGCACTTTTAACATCTGTTCCATTCAGCACACTTCACATATATATATAGTTTGTTTTTCTTCCATTTGCAGCTACGACCTTCCCACAATCAGCTCTCATCATCCACGAGCACGTGTCCAACCTGTGGGAAACGCAGCCTCGTGAATATACAGTGAGTGACCTTGTCTCTTCTGGCCTACATTATCAGGAGTGTGCCATGGAGAGGGTCCACTAATGCACACTAATCCTCCAACACAATGACCCCAATCCCTTAAATCTGTCAATAGGGAAGCTGATGCTCCAGATTAGATATCCCGCTGTAATGATACTGACTCGGCTCCCGTCTTGTTGTTTGGAAGACAAACCCACAGAGTATTGCTGCTACGCCACTTGTCTCAGTGAAGTATTTCCCAAACAATGTAATAGAAATTAGATTTTATCAAGCTGTTTCCCAACCACCCAAGACTAATTCCTATTGCAGCCGAAGCTTTTACTTAACTGCGTTGAAAGCGTAGACTGTTGATGATGATTTTCATGTGAGAGACTAAGGGATGACTCTAACTTTTAAAAAACATTTTCAGTAGAAAAGCCCATTGAGATTTTGGTTACTGCGTTGGTATCTTAATCATTTCTGTTTCTCTACTTTTGAGTTGTGCATCCTGTATGATACAACAGCTCCACAATCAAAAGATGCTGGGCCACGATGCGCCGCAGAGACAGCTTTGAATCACCGCTTATCTCCGCGGCGAGTTTGTTTACTTCCCTCACCGCTGCCGGACAGATAAATCGACTGGAAAGGGGAGAGAGTTTATACACATACAACAACAAAAAAAAAAAGGAAAACGTCAGAGAATTTGGGAGAAAGTTATTAAAATTGCTTTTATCAACACTCCAAATCCAGCCGATGCTGTTGTGCAGCAGGGAGCGGTGATGTGTGCTGTCATATCCACGGAGCGCCAACCCCTGAGGTGCAGGGGCATCAGATTATCTGGGCTTCTTTTAAGCTTGGGATGCTGTGTATGCACCGCAGCTCCTGGAACGTAATTTTGGCTGTGGTCACCTCCGAGACACACAGGGAGGAAGAGAAAGGGACAAATGAGCTGTGAGTTTTCACATGCAAGCCTCCGCCACTGATAAAATACCTATAATTCTTTATGGGGGCTGTCGAAAAACACACAAAACAAGGATTACTTCCTCTTTTATCATCTCTGTCTCTCTGTGGAAAGGTTATTTTGTGTAGTGTCACCGAATCCCAGGCAGAAACATCAAATACGCTGCTGTCAAAATGACATTTCTGTTGAATGATGACATCAGATTTAAATCACATTCAATAGTCATTAAACATAATTAAATCCCACTGATTCACGGCAGAGCTTTAGCCTTTAATCCAAACCATTCACCGTGATCCTTCACTGCTTTCAAAACAATAAATGAATCAAACTGAATTAGAACTATAACAAATGTCTATGTTTGTTCTTTATTATAGGATCTCATAGGAAATAACACATCACATTTTGGTTTAAAAAGAAAAGGTTGTTACACAGAAGAAGGCATCGTCATTTTTCATTTACACATGAAAAATCTCACAGTTAAATATGTATTGCTCTGACTCAAGAGACCGAGATTAGACATTTTTACAAATTGTAGAACCAGGGCCCTCGGGGGAAAAGCCCAAAGCCCAAGGTAACTTTCCAAAAGAATTCAGGAACTGTGTCCACATTTAAGTCGGCACAGACTATATTTGCATAGCATGCATTTGATTTGAATAAGTATCCGAGCCCGGTGAAGCCTGCAATGACAGATTGCTGAAAATAATTTGATAAATGTTGCATATTCTCTCACAAATATTCAGGTATTATTCTCGGGAGGAATCCTAGAAAAAAAAAGAACAAAAGGCTGGAAAAGAATAGAATTACTCACAAGAAATAATCCCTCCCGTATACTGCATTTACCCTGACAACTAGCAATGTCTGGAACCTTTTCTACTGGGACAAAAGACTTGTATAAAAGTAAAAGGAGATAAAAATTCATTTATTTTGAGTTAGAAATGTAGAAATAAGTAATATTATAGATATATTGTATGTGTATTTACAGGAATTCATCTCACACAGTATCTCTTCTGTAGGTCTACATGGATACAACAGTGCATAATGTATTTACAGGCGTTAACTGTGCACAGTTTATTATATATAAAATGTTCTCTATGTAATTTCAGTAAATACAAAGTGACTGATCTTTCTTCCAAAACAGGAACAGTTTGCTTTGTTTCTGTTGGAGATTATACCAGAATATGCTGTGTTTCTCTTTCTCTTACACATTCATCCTCTCTCACACACATGCACACACACACACACACACACACACACACACACACACACACACACACTCACTCACTGGTGCGCTCCCAGGGGTGTGACGACTGGCCATGGAATGTCAGGTAAAGGTGCCTGGGGCTCTGCAGGGATCAGGTGCTGCTGCGTTTGCCCGTTGGCCCAGTTGAAGTCCACGCCGTTTTTCTTCAGCGCAGCCAAGTGCTTGATGTCCAGCGTGGTGAAGGTGGTGAACTGGACCTGGTTCCTCTTACTGGTGGGGGAATGAAGCGGCTCGTTGCGGTGCGGCCGGGCCAACAACGTCGCCGAACGGTTCGCCATGGGGTCGATTATCGTTCCCTGAAACTGCTGCTGCTGGGAGGTGGTCCTGCTGCGGCCCAGGGTGGCCGTTCGTTCGGGGACGGTGGGGGGAACGCTGATGGTGGGCAGGGTGCTCTCCATGGTGCGGTGGCCCATGGAGTCTATTGAATGGCGGGACTCCAGAGGGCGGTGGGCCTCACGTTTCAGCGTCGACACCTGAGCTGGGACACCACCCGGGACTGGAGTGTTATGATTATTGGTCCCCAGCCACACCCAGTCGTGCTTGTGGTCCTTCGGGTCCCCGTTGGGGGCCGGGCCTGCCTGTATGGGTGTCTTGTGTTTACGGAAGCAGAGGCTGTATGAAGCACAATTGACTATAAAAGCCAGGATAGCGATACAGGACAACCCCACCAAGGAGTACATGCTGATTTCCAGGTCCGACATGGCTCTGAATGTCTGAATGAGGTCGCTCTCGATTATTTTGGGAGTTTTCGGTTTGGGACGCTCTTTTTTGGGCATTTCTTCTGCTTTAGCAATGTCTTTGTTAGGTGGTGAATTTGGGTTGTCAAGCATGTTGCCATAGCTTCTCCTCTGCCCTTCACCTTTAATAGCAACTCCCACTGTTGTTGCTGCAGGTTTGGCCGTGCTCACTGGTGTATTTAAGCCTGGTGTGCTCAAAGCTGTGGTGGCAGGTGTGGCAGTGACAGGAGACGGGGTCCCTCTTGCAGCTCTGGTTGTTGTTCCAATCCACACAACACGTGGCTGCACATATCTCGTAGAAACTGGGATGGAGGTGGTTGTTTCTGCCTGGGTGGTGTCCTGCTGCTCAGGTAATATGCTTTTCACCAACCACTTATCCATATCTGTAACAGAACGCTGCGATGTCACTGTTTTCAGGTCTCCCACCACTTCTGATATGCCACCATCATCCTCTTTATCTCCACCTCCTCCGCCTGCTCTGCTGCTGCTGCTCTGGAGGTTGATCCTGAGGAGCCCAGTGCCCACCGCCAGCTTGCTCTTCCTCTTGGATTTCTGACATTCCTCGCAGATCCTCAGCTCCACCCTCACCAGCGCCCCCCGACTTTCGCCTTCACCTTGGGCCACCACAAACCATGAAAGCGGGGTGCGGCGTACCGTGGCCACTCTGTCGTCTGGGGTGGTGACTGTCAGAGAGTAGATGCTACGATCAAACAGCTCCAGGGGGGCGACTGCGCCGTCGCTGAACTGAACCCAGCAACTCACCACCGCTTCCTGAAAGAAAGAACATGAGAACTCATTCAGCAAATCAATATTTGCCCCATGCCTTCATTCAGAGCTATATGCCCATGATTGGTAATAACACTAAATTGCCTTAGCTAATCTCTTTACGATCACAGCCCACTGAAGTCACAGTATGAAATATCCTTTCACCAAAGTGGATATAGAGCGTACAATAGAAGCCTTTTGAACAGGAACAGCGAAATCAGTGATAAGGCCAATCCAATCCCACTAATACACAATGACCCATTTCCTGTTGCTAATGTCAGCCACTGGGTCACCGCAGACCTAACCTATATTTTGTCTTTGAATACATTATATATCGCCCCGAGCAGCACAGAGCAACAACAGCTTGTCATCACAGACACTATTGGCTCGGTCATCTGCACTGGCATGGTTCTAATAGTTTGTTATTGACGGGGGGGCCAAGCAGCCACAGCGGCGGCGTGCTGTAGGTAAAGTGAGCTGTCATTCCAGCAGCTATGTTCCGCCTAATTGCTGCCCCATGCCTGGTTTAGAAATGGGCAAGCTGCCACGGCTAAATGTGCGAGTGAGCCTTTTTAAAATGATCATCTGTGCGCCCTGTCTGCCTCCTCTGCTCTCTCACACAGCGTGGCGACCGCCGATGATACTCGGAGCTGTGAACGCAATGAGTTCACATTCTGAGAGGAGAAGAGAAAAAACATAACCATCATTACACCTCTATCATCTATCATTGTTGCATAAATGTGCTCCATCTCCAGCTCAATGCAAAAATGTCCTTCGAGTCTCTATCAAAGAATCAAGGCCGGTTTTCGACTGTCCTCTTGGAACTAGATGCCCCCGTCCACCCCAACAACACATGTTTCCATGTCTGTGCAACTACAAACTGTGACTTCCCTCTGTGAAGAACAAAGTTTCTATCCAGGACCCCTTCTATTTCTTGTATGTATTGATTTAGGATCCAAAATAAATCTACATTAAAATACAAAAAAAAAGGAAACACCTGCACTGTTGGCATTTGGCTTCATGATTTGGTGCTAAATACTATATTTAAACAATAAGAGACAATACTCAGTTCTAATGTACAATGTTAAATTTACAAGGGGGCAAATCAAAGAGGAGCATCACTAATTGTTTTTTTTGCTGACAGCACAAAGCATCTCTGACGATTATTTTAGAATGGGAGTGTTTCCAGGGTGATGAGCTTCATAAAAAAGGAGGAATAAATTGTCAGTGCCAGGGGCTTGTTTGTTAAATACTTACACTTTCAAAGAAGAATGACCAAGGGGATGTTTTAATATCTGGACTCATGAGCAAAATATTGGCTGCAATAACAGGGACTCAATACAAAGGGAGAAAAAACAATTTAAAAAGCCAATAAATAAATAAATACACATATTAAATAGAGAGAAGACAGATTGTGCAATTTCACCTCCTCAGACTTTTGCAATCGGAATTCAGTATCTGGGTTTGTGCATTTGGAGGAAACTGTGTCTACAGGTTTACAGTGACAGGTCATAGGAGGGTTTTATTGTGTTTTATTGAGGGTTTTATTGTGTGCTCAAATGAGCGGTGTTAACTTTAGATAAATGTAATATTTGGATTTTACCTCACCCATGAAGTGTTTGTCTGCTTTGGATGATGAATGTGTTTTTGACTTTTTCCGTATTGAAATAGAAACACATTCAGATGAAGAGATACTTAGAGGGAAAAGACTTTTTTTACCACACACTCAACTGCTTTTGTTTATCACTTGTCCCCCGTGCTTTTAACAGGCAGTCGAACGGTCCTTCTAAAGTTATGTGGCGGGGTTGAAAATGACTGACGATAAAACTAAGAGGCATAAAAACAACAGTGCCACCTTGCACGGCTGCGCTGTGTGTCACACCTTTATGCTTTTGTGTGTAACAATTTTCCAGTTACTTACCTGTTTGAGCTGCGTGATTATCTCCCGTGTGGTTGCCGTGGCAACTACGGCCCTGTTGCTCCCCGGGCTGAGCTGCAGGGACAGAGAGAGTCCAGAAATCAACTGCACTCCGAGCTCCGTCACGCTCACTTTGTCATCCACCACCCTGATGGCCCTCTCAGCCAGGACCGATGACGTCAGGGGGGACAGCACCTGCAACGAGCACAAGCTCGGTCAAACCAGGGAGTGAAAACTGTTTATATAGTGAGCACTGCAACTGCTAAAACTACACACACACACACAGACACACAAGTCATGCCTCACCTGTACAGTCGTAGTGCCCACAGCCCGTCCCTGCAGCACCACCCCATCCTGCACCCTGGCCACCTCAGGCTCAGCCACTTTTAGAGAATTGCGCACAAGACTGGTCACGTCCACCTGTCAGTCAAAGAGATTCAAATGTGTGATTATCATCATTCCACCAATTCTGTGTCCAGCTCTTGAAACTTTTAAGACATGAATGGAAACTCAATCCAGATGTTTTCACCTTCCAGTCGGGACCCAGGAAGTAGTCGACAGGCTCCGCTCCAGTTAGCGAGTCAGGCATTGCCTCACCGTCAGCCTGAGCCACGAAGGGCGTGAGCACCCGGAGTGCAGAGTGCTGGTACTGCAGCATGCAGCCTCGGCCTTTCCTCATCTCCTCCTCTTCCTCACTGTCCCACGTAGACCTGCAGACACACAAAGGCAATCAAACACAATTAGCCACAGTCTAACACTTCAGAGGGGAGTTTTGGTGGGGTTTTTGTTTCACTGAGATACATGACACGATCGATTGAATCTTCTCAGCATGTATGTTGAATAAGAAGCTAAATATCGTGTTGGCTTCATATTTAACCAACAGAAAATGTACCTCATCAAGAATGTGACTCACTGTTTCCTATCATATCTCAATTTTAATAATTGTTTCAAACTCTTGTCTTGATATGTAGATATTTTTCACTGAGGATTCTGGGTGATGTGAATTTTAAAACCTGTTGTAAAATAGTTACTGTGGAAGCTGTAAATCAAATCCTTAGACAGTTTTTAACCGAATGACTGCATCAGTCTGTCGAATGCACTGAAAGACGTTGAAAAAGGTTTAGTTACATAAAACTATTGACACTGAAGTCTCCTGTGGTGAATCTGTGATCTGAACACCAGAATGTGGTTTGCTGCTGCCGTAGGGACACAACACACGCTGAGTGACCTTTTCCTTCGAAATGAATTTTAAGCCAAATGAACCGGGATCCCAATGGCTGACTGGTTTGTTTGGGGGATAAACTGTGAATCATCCTCAACCCCTTCAGCGATGATCATAATATTATCATCAGCACAGGAGGTCCGCCGAGTGCTGCTCCACAGGTGGGCTGGAGGGTCGGTGAATGCGCTTTCACATTGCAGGCGGAAAGCTCCCGTCAAGAAACACAATACAAATACACGTAATTATTATGTAGCCTGGGGTCAGAGCTTAACATGTGATGGAGAAGCTGCCGGGATTAAATCAGTGTGAGTCGACAATCAAACTCTTCCTTCAATTATTTTGTCAAACTCTGGAGGTTGTTTATATTGTACCAGCTTCCCACCAACAGAGAATACTCTCTGCTTGTTTTTCAAGAGTTATTAATTGCAGCAGTCAAAGCAACAGTAAGAATCTGACTTCCTGGATTCCAAAACACTTAAACAAGTTTTTATGCCAATTCTCGTTGCTTTGGTTACTCGGCTTCCTTATTAATTCTTTGACCCTTGAGCCAACAGTTCTTCCATTGAGTCTTTATAATCAATAAAGACAGTGTATTTATTAGTTTATTAATTAAACTGAGTAAAAGTATATATTTCAATATATTTTCAACAGAAAAAACTTAAAGATACACACTCAAGACTGGTATCTGTGTATGTCTGTGCTTGTGAAGCCTCTCTCCCACATTCAGGATATGCACAAATGCCATCGCACAAGTAAGTTCCATGCTTCTTTCATCATGAGCTCAGACGAGCCATTACAATCAGACACCACAGAGTTTTCTGACCTAGTAAGTCTGGAGCCAGGTATTGAATGTTTTGGGAAATGAAAGTCCATAAGAGTTTTAACCCTGGAGTGAACTAACAGCCCATGAGTCGGCCATCGTCATTAGTATCGAGTGATGAATAATGACTTTGCTGTAAGTATTGAGTGAAACTCCACTAACCTTTATCTCCAGGGCAAGTGTGTTGCCCCACCCACTAATGCACCACACACTGACTGACTGCATTCACTGCCCGGTATAAACAGTAAGATATTGGATACACACATCTGAATATTGTAGAGTCCAAATGAACTACAGTTAACATCTCCAAACAGTTAAACAGAGATCCACATCACACTGTAAATAATAATCCACACACGGAGTCTCCCTCTGCCCTGTCCTCACCTCAGCTCCTTCCACTCAACATCCATTAATCCTTCCTCAACATTAAAAACATCAATATCCATTAAAGCCATTAAATTACACATTAATAAATAAAGTTTGGAGGGTAAAGTTAACACAGCTGCTATTCCATCGTGACTTGTTTAGGACGTGAAACACAAAGTTAAGGACTTGATGACTTGACTTGTCTTGGACTTGACCAAATACGTAAGACCTATAAACAATAAAAGGTTTTCCCTACATGGAACAACAGTGTATTGTGTACTAGCATATAAATAATACAATATATATCTGTCTCAATTAACAGTTGGAAATTTGGGTATACGTTTTTCTTTCATGGCATCTTAACTGTCTAACTGACCGTACCTCCGGTTGCTGGTAGTCACAGGGACCCTCCAGCCTTTGATCTGGCTGAGCTCGGGGTCGGCCACATCTATGAGCAAAGGCAAGCGTGGCACCCATACGCTCATCTCCAGCTGTGCACTCAAGAAGCCATAAGTGAAGTTCACCATCGCCCTGTTGTTTCCTCTCGTCTCTTTCCCATTCACATATATAAAGTCGCAACCCTCCGACACCTGGACAAGACACACGAGAGAGAAGAGGGTGAGAGGGGGACAAGGAGCAATGTCAGTGGTTTGAGTCCCAGCCTGTAAATGTCTTCGTTTCTGGCAAGAGCATAACTTTTAAAACTTTAGAATCATGTTATTATCACAGGACTAGAACTGGGAGTGAACTGTCATCCCGAGATTCGGATTATACTTTCTCCAGAGACTTCCACTCGTAGAGGCTTTTCCGCCTAAAGCCCCGTGGAAAATGAATAAGAAAGTTTTAGTAAGAAACTGACAAAGAGAGGAGAGCGCGGAACACAGGCACCAATACAAATAAGCTAAAACTAAACAGACACAGACATTTTATTCATTTTGTACAACTTCCAAAGTCTGGCCAGGGAATCGCACCGCGTTTCTGCTCATGTCATGTAAATTCACAACTGTGCTCTCGGTGAAACTGTTGCCGAATATAAATGAACTCTGCCTTACGTCTGTTCCTGCAGCGCCGTGCTGTAGGTGGGGGTGTTGTAGTCCCCACCAGTGAGAGCAATGAGGTGAGACACAGCAGTGTGTGTGTTTTATTTAAGATTGGAGGCCTATCTCCACCACCGCCTCACTTATCTTAACAAACCAGTGGCTCCACAGAGGTAATTGGAGAGCACTAGACTGGAGAATAGAGTGTAGCACTGGAGAGAGAAAACAGGGAGGAGGGGCAGAAAAAGTGAGGAAAATGCATTGGGAGGAATATGACTCCCAGGACACCAACACAATTCAAATTCTAAGTTACTGTTCTACTGTTTATGTGTATTAATTTAGCCTCTGGCAGTTATATCATTAAAGGCCAAGTCTGTGGTTTGAACCTGATCTGGTCAGTGGTGCTGGTCTGGACAGGGTCACTGACAGCAGGCAGCAGAGACACAATAATAACTGGATTTAGTTCTACTGATACACACTAAAACACACAAAAACACGACTCACACTTGCAAGAGCCAATGGCCGCTGTGTTGTCTCATGGAAATGAATGTAAGTCCCTTTCTTCTCCTATGGTGCTCTTTCTCTATCTTCATCTCTTTTTTTCTCTGCTCTTACTGTGCTACAGACATGGATCCATTACATAAAGGTCAAATCTCTGTGCTTATGGACTGAGTGGTGGGATCATAAGCTCAGGCTCTAATGCCATATGGAATAGGCTGCTGAGAGAGAGAGAGAGAGAGAGAGAGAGAGAGAGAGAGAGAGAGAGAGAGAGAGAGAGAGAGAGAGAGAGAGAGAGAGACTTGAGCGTGACCTGTTGAGCATAATGGCACAATGAATGTCTTGGAGTCACACACCAGCATGGATCTAATTACTTAATGCATTCAAATTCTGTTTAATTTCCATTAAATATTCAGCAAACTGGCTTTGTATGCAAATTAGACATGGATGATAATGAGTTCACACTGGTATTCAATATCAGAGAAAGAGACAGATGCTGCAACAGTTATTTTTTTCATGTGAAGTTGTTTTCATTTGCTTAAAAATCATACTTTATTCATCAATTATTTAAGCATACTTCAGATCTCGACTACTCAATGATCAAGCTTCCCAGTTTCACACTATTAAATGAACTGAAGTCTGATGGCACTAATGCACTAAAGAGAAAGTCTATTGAAGTCTTAAACTAAATACTGTTCGCTGCAGAGTTTCTTAGCTGGCATAAAATGAAGGGACTGTTTGTTTTTCAGTATGCATGACTAATTTATCACACGCACATATATAAACAGCTTTATATTTATGGTTCACACAAAGTTTAGAATTTGTCTTGAAATACGTTTGTTCTTTCAGTCCAATGGGCCTGTGGTTGTATTTCCTTACCTTGACGACGTCCTCCTGTGTTGACCGACAGCTGGTGGAGTTGGTCACATCGGTGACGGAGCCGTCGGCCTCCACTGCCATAGTTTTCACCGGGACCGACACCGTTTTACCCGTCAGCACGGCAGTGTTCAAGATATCAGTGTTCTGTGCAGGGAGAGGGGCAAACACACAACAGGTTAGTAATGCAGGTTGGAACAGTGTCACAGGTTTTAACCATGTCGACCGTCTCGATGTTACGGTCAAAAATGATATCACTGTAAAAAGGTTCATATCAGTTGATATCAATTATTATCAACTGAAATGTCACATTATGATTTCTTTCAAGTTTAAAGACTGTTTTTTGCTTCTGGGTGAAGATTGTGGGTTTAAATTCCTCTTTATGGAGAGAGAGTAACAAACTAAAACAAACTAAAATATCGATATGGATCCTTTGTTATATCGCTTATAATAAAATGTATATTGCGATTAACTATTGATGTTGTTTTGTTGCCAAAACCTACGACAATGCACAACAAAAGAGAGGAATGCTTTTTGCCTTTTTCATTAGAGTAAGACAAAGTTGTGGCGGATTCTTATTTGCTTCATATTTATCGTGTTTATTTATTGTGGTAATTTTTGCAGGTTGAAGGCTGCGACTTATCTTAACTGATTGCTCGATATTAGCTGCAAGTAAATACTTCAAAACCTTTCCAAAGAAAATGAATCGCTGCTATAACTGCATCTGCATGTTTCAGAAATAATTACAGAAGGAGTTTATTTACACATTAACACAGCAGCAGCAGATAAAGTAGATTACATCCACCATGAAATTCTTCATTTCTAGTTTCTCCTCAGTGCTGAAGAAGGTGTATTTTTCTACATTTGAGGAGAGTTGAATGTTTAGTGTAACTTCAAACTGCATTAGAAATAATGAAAAAGTTTCCCTCCCTTATCAGGTTTATTGTTACTCTGAGCAGGTATGTGGGGATCATTTATTATAAGAGTGAAAGTAAACAGAAAGTACAGCTTTTGACATGTTCGTTATATCTCTATGTGCAGCAGCAATATTCCCACCGTACATGAAAAACTGAAAACTGAACTGGTGCATTATGCAGTATAATCATTATTTGTGTGGGGGCAGGGATGACAGGCAGGGAGTGGGTGTTAGCCAAGACTAACAAGGATTAAAACACTCGCAGGCTGACAAACGTAATTCATTTAAATCACACTGATGCAACACACACCAGCTGGACAGATGTGCTAAAAAAAAAACTCAAATGAATGTCTCTCTCACACCTGGATAAAAATAAGTCCTCTTCTCCATTGTATTAGCATGACTCACATTCATATTAATATCTCAACCTGATTACATTTATAATCTTCCGACCCATTTCCCACCTTCTACTCTTCATCTATGCCAAAGCTCATCTCGTGTACAACCTGTAAGTTGTAGCTTTATTTCCACACTTAAACTCCTTACTCAACTTTCCAGTTCATACGATCTGTGATGAATCTCTTTAATGGAGTATAGGTAGTGGCAGTGTGTGTATAAGAAGCTCAGTGTGTTGTTTGTTTCCCCTTGTGGACTGACGCATCAGACCCCGCTCGGCAGATGTTCCCAGGCAGCTTTGCATTCTGAACGCTGCCGGCTGGACAGCTGCTGACCGCAATTCCAAAAAGGACACGGCCGAGTTCAGACCGCGACACTGGCCCAAACATAAGTCAGTGAATCAGGGGGGCGGCGCACAATCAGAACAGCAGTATCACCATTCCACTCTGCGTCCGCGAGCTCTGCAGTAATCTGGCTTGCAGTGATCAAGTTCAGGTCAAGTAGTTTAGCTCTGTTTTTAAATCGGCCTCTTTTCAGAAAACAGTGTCAGATCAAGTCTAAGTCTTAATTTAACCCATTTACTTCATTCAGTGAGTCAAAGGGCCAGATCCTTTAAGGAGTCACACGCAAGGGAGGCAAACACCAAAAAGAAAAGTCAGAGCGATCAATAATACTTCAGTTATCAATGCTCAATTGTCAATGACGTGCACAGTATGAGAGGTTCTTCCTGCAGCTCATCTTGTGGTTGTGGTGAGTCACATGTGGCTGTGACATTAATTTGGTCTGGAACAAATATAAGCTTTCAACTCGTTTTCCTTTAAACGAATAAAGCTCTGTTTTGACGTAGAGGAAAAGCTTTTTTTCCCTCGCGTGTGAATCCCGTAAGTGACTGAGATGAAACATATTTTCTCCCAAGTGTCTGTCAGATTCATGTTGACTATCGTAGCATGAAATAGCCGAATAAATCTCCTGTCAAAGCCCGAGATGGATCTACCTTGTGATTTCTGGAGGTGCTGCTCCAAATGTAAAGGTTTTGGAGACAAATGCACGTAGCTGTCCGAGCATGAAGTGTAAAATTCATGCATGATGGATAATACTGTGAAGACAATGTGTCTTTTGCAGATTTGGTGACAAAAGGGACAAACTGTTGACATTATACTAACCTTAGTCCTTTGAAAAGCAACAATTAGTTGTTACATCAGAATACTTTACACTGCCTGTATGATGTAGGCAGGACAGATCATTGAAAACACAGATATTGTCCTCACCATGACCAGAGGTGCCAGCCCCACGTAGTCTCCCCGAGTCGTGTAGATGCGCATTATGCCGACATCCTTGAGGTTCCCCGGCAGCTCCAGACGCCAGGAAATGGTCTGACTCTCCATCTGCTCCGAAGCTTCTTTCAGCATAAAGTCGAGCTGTAAAACCTCCAGAAGACCCCTGTTTGAAAATAACAAATTTATATGACGATCAAGTAAGACCTTTTCAACAAAAAGCAGGACTGTATTTTGTTAAGTGAAGGTGTGTTTTATTGATTTTATATGAATTCAGTGTTTTATTCGTTTGAACACATTTTCTTGAAGGTTGCATTGAAATGTTTTTTGTGAAATAAAAACAACTGTATATTATGTTTTAGGTTATTTGCTACTATACATTTAGTAGGGCCTAATTTTTTAGGAGAGTAATACGTGTGGGTTTCACGATATTATTAGCACCATTTCAAAGTCAATTTAGTGTGGTGTTAGAAAATCATTTTTATTTGAGTCTAGTGTTAATTATTATTGTTAAAATTAAATTACTAGACCTGAGTCAGGTTATAAAACCAAGGCAAACACGTGAGAGTTCAATCATGGAGCAATCCAACAGAAGAATATTCAGTTATTAAACCTCAAAAAAACAATGGTAGGTCAATTAAAATTTCAATTGAATTTTATATTTATAGAATCCGATCAAAACATACAATATCTTCAGGCAAAGACTCTGGGGGGGGGCTGGTTTTCCAGTAGAGGAGCCTGGTAGCTGAAGACTGCCTCCTTTTCTACACCCTAGACACTCTAAGAACCACAAGTAAGCCAGTATTTAGATCTATTGGGATAATAAGGTACTATAAGCTCTTTATCTCTTAGCTCTTAAGATCTTCTTGATCATTAAAGACTGTGTACACAAGGAGAACAAGTTGGAATTCTACACTGGGAGCCAATGCAGACAAGCTAAAGAAGAAATATGAACCATTGGTACATCTTGAAGGTTTCTTACATGTTATGTCAACCAATGAAATAATCTGATCAGATGTTTTTCTTAAGGCGTTTCGGACCAACTGCAATAACTCCAATTTTATCTGAATGTAGAAGTTAGAAAAACATCCAGGCCTTTATGTCTTTGAGACATGCCTGGGGTCTTTCCTTTGGTGGAGGGTATCAACAGATTCAGAAGGCGATGAGGTGAGGTGTGGAATCCTTCACGAATATTTGTTAAGATATTCAAAAACTGCCAATGAAAATTTAAAAACAATTTTTTTATAATTGGTCAGAATTTGATGCAAAACAACCTGTGGAGTTCGAACCCAAAACGAATGCAATCCACAAGAGGTCTCGTTTCCATCAGCAGGTGGAGGAGTGAGGTGAGAGTGTGAAGGGAGGATTTCTGAGTGAGCTGACTGAGACTTCAGCCAAGTATTCTGGTCAAAGGATTGTCAAAGAAATGCCATTTGACACTGGAGCGAGTGTGTGGGCACACCTGTCAGTGGGAAGTGATCAAACGGAAAGTAGGGCAGGATGCGAATGGAGCTGTGGCACTTTGAAGTGGAGTAAAACTTTGCACGGCACAAACAATGAGCTTCTATATGGTTAGAACTCACATTTCATAAACGTCAAACGTGTTGAAATCAACAGAAACAAGGATAAACTCCAGCCTATACAGAATGAACAGTATATTCTCGCCCCATCAAAACGAACTCAAGGACTGATCAAAGCGTTGTAATGAATTTCGAGCAACATAAAAGAGCCCATTATGAGGTTATGTGTGGCACTCTAGGTCACTAGTGAAAAGGAGCGTGAATCGGTGCATCTATTGGCTTTGAAGTGGAGGTTCAAGAATAAAAGTAGCTAGTGCAGACATTTTAAAAGTATTCTACACTTGGTGTTGTAGGTACTAGACTCATAATTAGAGTGGAATTCAATTATGTCTCTTTTGTTCGGCTTATAAAAACTATTTCAGTAGAAAATCTGCTTCTCAGCTCTGAGGTTTAGATCCATCCACACTAACATTCACATGCAGGAACCTGACAACCAGAAAAAACATGCTATTCATTACAAACTTTTTCATCAAACAAAAGCAGAGGGAGTTACACAAAAAGAGTGATACAACTTGTGTGACCGTGCTAGCTGGCAGCTTCACATAGATGAGCATAAAGACCAGAAGAATAAAGCTAGCTGGGCAAAGAGATAGTGTGACACGTTCACTGGCTTCAGGTTTAGCTAGTTTCAGATTTAGCTAACTTCAGATTTGGCTAGTTTCAAATTAAGATAGCTTCTTACCTAATCTACTTCTTGGTGTTTTTTAAATTTGGGCCCATTTTTAAACTTTCATTTATTGTATACTTTGCATCTGAGTATATGTTTGGCTTCTCGTCACCACTAAAAACATGTGAAATAAAGCAAATAGTTCCACAGCAACATATAAAATGTCCGCTTGTTTTCTCTCATGAGTCTTTCTGGATTTTCAATGCACAGATTTGACACAGACGGACATGACTAGAGAGGTTAGTGCTTGAGAGGGAGACTCAGAAACATAGGGGTTAATGCCTCTATTTCCTGGAAATCAGTCTATTAGGGGGAACTTTAAAGCCCTGGACATATCATCACTTCAAAGCACAGTGGTGCAAGACCATGTGTGTGTGTGTGTGTGTGTGTGTGTGTGTGTGTGTGTGTGTGTGTGTGTGTGTGTGTGAGAGAGTCTGTCCTGGCGGGGGCTCAGTACAAGGACACAACTTGGAATATCTCTCCTTCCTAATCTCCTCTGCCGAACGTGCAAGCGCTTAAGCCTGGATAACGTAGCCGTGATTATGGATGATTACGGATAAGTGGGTCGGACGGACAGCGGGTGGTGTGTGTGTGTGTGTGTGTGTGTGTAGGCGGGAGGTTGCTGGGCAGAGGTGGCGCCTGCTGTGTGCGCCACCGCCCACATCAGGCAACATCAGGTGAAACAGGCAGAGGAATCATTTGGAAATGAATATGGGATAGGGTTTTTTGAGATAATAAAAGTTGACCAACTATTTAAATTAAGTTTGGATGAAATAAGAATTCAACGAATGTTGGGGATATCATATTTGAGATTTTACTGTTATGTCAATGTGGAGAGGAAAGAAGAGCATATAAAATACAAGGATTATAAAGTTGGAGATACGGTAAATCATTTATTTTCATTTTCTTGTCTCATATTTTGTTCTTGGGTAACAATGTCGGAGCAGTGACAGACATCATATTTCTTATGATTTCATCTGAGTCTTTTGTGAAGTCATCATTGTCACAGTTGACAGCTATTAAGTGTTTAAAAGGGATTCAAAGGAACCGAGTTAGCTAATGAGCCGAGTGGCATTAAGTCAAATTAATTTTATTTTTCTAGAACTCTGAGCCAACTGAGAAAACAGGAGACCCCAATTATCAATCTTCTTTTTCTACGCTGTGTCCAATTATCAGCTTCAGTGCTTCCTAGTTAAAACTAAAACACAGCCATTCAGCTATAAATAACTGAAATCTAGGGAGAGAGAGAGAAGTAATACAGATTAAAATATATTCAAAAATAGCGATGATTTAGATTTGCATTGCTAAACACTGGGTCAGACCCAATGCAGACTCGAGAAATAAATGTGAGAAATCTTGTTTCTATGGAGGCTGATTATTTCTGCAGGAAATACGATGTGCAAACAGCAGAGCAGGTGTAAATCTTTAAACTTCATTTCTTCTCCTGCAGATTTTGTGAGATACACATGGGTCTGCTCTCACCTCCACTGACAAAATCAAGTATCAAGCATGGAAACAGATGCAGTATAAAATTCTTTTACACAGACAAAAACTACATTTTGTGAACTTGGCCTGTTTGCAATCTGTTGCAGAACAAGGTCGCAAATGATTACTTTTCGTCTGGAAAAGAGATCACTCACTTTCAATTTGTCCCCTGCTCTGTGAAGATAATCTAACACAGATGATATTTTTTTTTCATGACAACTGATCACATTCCCGTATGGTGGCAGTGGGGATTATTGAAATCGCAGGAAATAGAGGCAATAAGAGAGGAAGTGATAAAAGAGGACGATTGGGTTTTCTGTGAAGAAAAATAACCTTTGAAACCATCTGGTGAAAACACACCGGCCTCTAACGCGGTGCCGGGCATGGCAGGGGACTGACCTCTTTGCAGTGGTGGCCACCTTCCTCCGGCAGACAACAGAGACGGTGCTGGGGGACGCTCCTCTGCCGGGCTCCACTCGGACGTCCCACAGCGCTGAGTCGCTGGGCCGCGCTGCGCTGAACAACAGGCCTGTTTTCAACGCCGCCCTGCAGGAAAAACATACACATGCACAGTCCAGTTAGTATCATAGCTTTTGAATCATGACTGTAGGTATACAATACAACAGATAAAGTGGAAACACTCAATGATTTGTGTCTTTTATTGCATGTTTTTGTATGTGCACTGCATTGTATTCAGTGTGTGTGTGTGTGTGTCTTGGAAGGACTAGATTCTGAGCACGTTGTAGTTGTGCATGTGTTTGTTTGTTTGTATCAAATTGTGTACAACAAGGTGAGTCGCTGACAGACTGAAGTGTCGCAGACTAAGAGCTAACTGGGTTATTTAATTCCCATTAGCCCTGACGAGAACTGGGAAATCAATTAATCAGATGTTTGCTTCAGATGCACATATCACTCGAGGAGAGCTCGAAGGCACCAGACTGTCCCGGAGCTCCAACCATCACAGAGTGATTTGTTTCTGTGCAGATGATACTCCGCTAAGTTGTTGCGTTAAACACGGTTTGACAGGATCATAGAGGAGTTACAGCAGTTCAAACACGAGACAGGAAACACCTCTGATCCATGTTTAAAATGCACAGATTGTCTAATCTGCACTCGCACAGACACCTAGCTACAGGGCGGGAGCCTCACATGTTTCCAAAACACGCCAATTTCCTCATGGCTAGGATTTCGGAGAGGTGCTGGACGGCTTCCAGAGGGAATTCAGCCTCTGCTTGCTCAAGAGCATCACTCAGCCCCTCCTGCTGATTTGTCAGCAGGATATTCACGTTCGGAGTCATTGGAAAAAACCTCAACGTCAATGATGTGTTCAAACAGTGTGAATTTAAGTCAGATCTCAAAATGATGTGTGACTAGAAGTATGCATGCAATAAAAAGGTGAACGTGGCAATGAAAGGATTCGTATTGTCCGCGAAATCCAAGGTTAACATATTCTTGAGTTCATCAATACCTCCACCACCTGACTCATCTGATGATACCGGGAAGGAGAGATATACACTTTCATTACGTCTACTATAAATCCTGTTTCCGCCAATCTGTCTGTGAGCTGAGACAAATTTAGGATTTATGAGAAGTTTTCCACAGTACTCAGTGGCCCTGGAGCCCTCAGCCTCATCCTCTGACGGCAATAGATCTAATTTATATACCACAAAATGAAAACTTGGAGATATCACAGATTAGCATATTATCCCACTTGGAAATCATCAGTCACAATTCAGTTGTTTCTTATTTTTGCAGTCTTGTAATGGATTAGAGAAACAACCTGCTATCTTAGAACAAACCATCTGTCAGTATTTATGTTCGAACAAACTGTTGTTTGTCGTTCCCGACACAAAACTGTCTTCAAATAGCTGAAGTGCATTTAATGTGACAGATGGAAAGACACACACACATACGCACATAGAATCTATTCATGCTAGAATAAGGGTCAGTATGCACCCCCCCCCACCCCCCCACCCCCCCATGTTCAGCACACACACACACACATGTTGTGAGTCAAAATACACATGTTCACAAATACTGATTTGTGATCAAAGTGCAACCAGACAAATCAATAACCACTATGTCTGAGGTCAAGGTCATAGATGTTTGACAGACAAAATTCAGTCTGCATGAGTGCATGCAGACACACACACACAAACACACACACAACCACACACACGCACACACACAGGAATTGTTTTTTTAAACAAACTGACAAGCTGATAATTCAATGCAGGATAAAGACGTACTTGTGCAGAGACCAACTTCTTTATCAAAGCCTTGTAGCCAAATGCTAAATCCCCATATTAAATTTTCATTTAAAACTTCAATGAATGTTCAAAATGCAACAAATACAAACCTTGATTTATTTACACAGAAGCAGGAAAGTCAAGATACTTTTGGAAAAATGTTTCCTTTCAATTTTGTGATTTCTTCTTAATAATATGCTAATGAGTTCTTCTGACAGAAGGCTTTAGCACATGGAGCTTTCAAACTAGTCACATCCACAGTCTCACCTGATGACCACCTTTAGCCCCAGAAGCTCAAACCATCTCAGGCGGCTCGTATCGACTGTGGAGGAGTCATGACACCTCGATCTGGTCATTACATCTCACTGATGCTGATGTTTTCACTCTTATTTTCTCAAAATGGTTGAGACTGTCCTGCGGTCGCCCTTTCTCAAACACACCGGGGTCACTCCTTCCACATTTTTTAGCAATTTTCAGAGAGACTTTAATCAGTTTGGGACAAAACCATGAAAAGGGCACGGAGTTCTCACCCACAAGCAGACGTGAGCCTCCCTGCAGAGAAACCTCATTTCACTTCTATCCTGGCTCTTTTGTCTTTGTCAGTCACTTTCCAGAGCTCACGACCACAGGTGCAGGACAGAATGAATGCCGACCTGTAAAATTAACAATGCCTCGCTGCCATTTTGCCAAATTAATTAAATCTCTAAAGCTGGAAAGCGCCTGACACTGTTGTTTGCCCGTTAATTTCATTAGCTGGAGTAAAAAGGAAAAAAAGGGACAATGCGTTATCTGTGTCATCTGTGTTTTGCATATATCAAATTTAAATATCCAACGGATATGTCGATTTAGCTTGTTTTCTGTTATTTCATTGCAAAACGTCTACTGTTGAATTTGATGCAGTGTGTGTGTGGTAGTAGTGTGTATATATGCCGCCTGCAGTGCTTAACAGGTGGACTCTGCAAAGCACGCGCATGCACCACACACACGCACCCAGATGCACACGGTTAATCCTGGCAGTCCGCCCACATCATCTCTACCCCAAAGGGTTAACCTCTTGATTCATTTTCAATCAGGGCCACAGATTATCTGGCCTAACCCTGCTGGAGTGGACTCAATCTTGGGCCAAACAGTGAAGTAGAGCAGGGATTTCTCCCAGGAGGAATCAATCACTTTGCCAAGCTCCTCAGAGCTCGCCTTCCACTTGGACTCAGCACCCTCCTGTCCAATCTCACTCTATATGTGGCAGTGGGTCGGAAATAGGCGGAGTGAAATCACTGACCCGCAGGAACTCCAGCGGCATGGTCAGTGAGTCCAAACCCGGTGGTATATCAGGTGAGGAGGCTGTAAATCCTTCCAAATAGTCAAAACAACAGCAGATGTTAAAGGGTCAGCGTCTCTCCACCAAATCTTACTCGTGTAATTTCAACAATGCCTGCAAAGCCACATTCAGGTCACTGGGGCTGTGTGTGTGTGTGTGTGTGTGTGTGTGCGCGCGGCCATGTTAGTGCTCGTGCATGTAAGGATGGTATTTAAGGAGAGCGCTGGGATTGAGCGACACACAGCCACAGGTTTTACTCTGTATGGATTAATACACATATCTTAGCATTTCTCTCCATTTGCCTGCATCCCGCTGCAGATTACAGCCGCACTGGTATGTTTGTGGCTTGATATCACTAAATCACGGGATTAGAGGGAAATTTGTCTTCCGTTTCAGACAAAACCATTAAGCTGAGTAAAGACTGGAAACACCAGCCTCAGTGTGATGGCTTTACACGTTACTGATCTGAAACATGCTGATAAAAAACAATTTCACTCGTCGATATGCATCAAAAAGCAGCAAGTAGCAACATTCACATTAGACTGAAGTGTGTGTTTGTGTGTGTGGCTGCTTTTATATTAAGTTTTACCCAAAGGAGTCAGGAAGATTTTAGTTATTTGTTTCCTGCTCCATTAAATTGATGCATTATTTATGAAGTCAAACACCCAGAGAACCTCGTTGAAATGTTAGTGGGATGTTGAGATATGAAAACTGGTGAATCATTTGCCAATTATTTCCCTGTTTATGGATGAATGCTCTTCATAACTCCCGCACTAACTGAGAAGTTGAAGTAGACAGGATATAACATGTCAGTAATTTATGAAGCCAGTGAAACTGGCAGATAACACAAGTCATGGTGGCGCTCAAGCATTTCACTGTGTGGCCTTGGTGTCAGGCACCATCAGTATTCAAGTGGCTTAAGTAACCATTTAAATGCATGGAGCTCATCCCTCATGAAGATGCTCAAATATAATGTACCTCACCGTGATTCAATTTGGTTTTGGTCTCTTTTGCTGCTTCACACGTTTCGCTGATAATTAAATTTTATGTGACTCAGTTGAAACACTTGTATCAGCAACAAAACTGACTAATTCTTATATTTTCTAAGATTTAGCTATGCAGGGCCACTTCTTGATCTTGTTATATTTACTACAGTATGTGTTTTCACTGCAGTGTATTATTTATTTATTCTATACTGACACAAGGTTGGAAAATACCTAAATAGCTCCAGACAAGGGATGTAAAAGAGCCATCAAAATGTACTTTAGTCAGAAGAATCTCTCCAGAATAAGACAGAAATGTTAAAAATGTAAAACAAAATCATTATGTCAACTTTGTCTTCACTATAAAAGCACTATTAATTCAGCTTTTGGATGAAAAATGTGTAAATTTCATGTTCAATAGTCTCAAGCTGCCTTTTGCTTTTAAAGCAAAGGCATTTGAATTCCCCTCGAGGAGGTTAAGACTCGACTTCAGAGATTCAGAGATTTGACTGTGGACTTATTTCAAATTACCAGAGGCTTGGCTTTGACTTGGCCCCAGCAGACCTCAAAACTGCTCGGCAATGTAGCCACCCACCCAGAGGCCGGAGTGGAATTGAATGCAAGAGGGTCGGTAACCAGCAGGTGCTCAGCTGAGGATAAAAATATCAAATTTCCTACAACAATTACTGGAAAAGTATTTTCTTATTCACTGAATACATAACAAATCTTGAGAGGTTGGTGTTTTCCACTGAAGGAATCATTTTACAATTTGGGAATTTATTTGCTTTATTGTTGAGACATAGATGAGAAGATCAATACTACTTTCATGTCTGTCTGAGAAGTGTAAGACTCCAGCCAGCAGTCGGTTATCTTAGCTTAGCATTGAGACTGGAAACAGCAAATCTGACAAGGTAATAAAATCCACCTATTAGCACATCCAAAGCTCAACAATCAATGACCTGAATGACTTCAAAGCTTCAACCAATGCCATGATTACTAATATTCAAAGTATTCAGAATTAAAAGCATTAATATTATTTTTATTATATACTGTGTGCATTGGCACAAATATCCCAATTAGCCCGTGAAGTAAGAAAAAGTAACTCGACCTTTAGTCACTATGTAGCAACATGAATTATTCTCATTCTATGTCAAGGACATTTAATCTCAATGAGAGTTTTGTGTGTCTCAACTCTCTATAGTGACACCAACCATGTGACAGGCTCACAAGTTTATCACTAGCACGGTGGTTCTTTCCCCTCCGCTGATCCTAGGGGAGCTCCATGAAAAAGTCAAGCAGTCGAGCTTCCAAGAGCTTCTAAATTTGTGACCCAAAAATTTGAGTTCCAAATATAACAAAGGAAACAGGCAGTTCTGAGAAGTCTTGGCTGCTCCAACAGTATAATGCCGAGGTTATTCTGTGTTTGCACTCTAGCACCAGAAAAAGAAGGTGGATCTCTTACCTGAGTGTGAAGTTTTCCAGAGCTGATGTACTTGCGAGGAAAACATAGAAAGTTGCCACATCTGTGGTTTTCACCGGTTTGGAAGAAGTCTGGATCACCACAGCGCCTCCCAGCCTCAGCCGGAGAAAGGTGGGGTTCCCTGGTGGAGTTCTGAGCAGATTGACACTTCCTATCCGCCTCATGGGCGTCCCTGACCCCCCGGAGTCTCTTCCTCTTCCCACACCCATACGTTGTAGGCTGTCCTGCGGGCTGCACTGGCCCGTCTGGTCCCTGCGACTCTGGAAATACACCTCCACAAGGTTTCCCTGAAGTCCCTTAATTCCTTCAGTTTTTCCAGCTTCCCTGCTCGAGCTTCCTGATCGGCTGCTCGAGCTGAACCAGGCAGGTTCTGGCTTGAGCTGTGCCACACAGAATCCACCCGGAGCCACCAGGCAAGCCCCGCGGACCTCTCTCGTATCCCAGAAGGCGTACGCCGTCACACAGTGAGCTCCATCCTTTGCCTTGACTCCACCACTTTTCCTGCCCTTATCTTCTCCTGGCTCCGATTTCTCTTGCCCAGCAGTGAGCTTGGATCCTGTGGGCATGTGGAAGAGGATCTTCACAACGGGAGACGAGGAACGAACCTGGCGGCCTAAGATGACTGGCAGGATCCTGCGCCCCCTGAGGAGCAGGTCTGGATGGATTGGGGCATCCACGGTCAGAGGGCCGTATGAAGCGTTGACAGCTGACTGGAGGATCCCGGCTCCTGCACTGGTGATGTAAAAAGTCTGGATCCGAGCCTTCAGGCCGGAGTTCCCTGATGTCTCTGGACTGTCCTGCCTCAGAAACACATGGTCCACATTGACCACCTGAAAGTTGACGGTGGGATAAACTGGAGATGGTGTGAAGGACGTTCCGAGGTCTTGAGCAACATTCTGACATTCAGCAACTGGGAGGGGGGAACAAACAAAGAGAGGTTAGCCAGGTAACTTCTAAAACACCTCTTCAAATCAACATTCCAGAGTTATCAAATCTGCTGAGATTCACATATTTGTCACTTACAGTCACAGCCACTACATTACAAACATTTGACGGGAGGATGAGGGGTTTGAAAGAGGGATTCACGGCTGAAGAAACAAAGCTAAAAGGTGGAGGACGGGCGGTGGGGAGCCGTTGGGGTTGAGTGGTCATCTCAGGGTACGAAGGGTGGTGAGACTGAGGGTAAAGGCAATGGACCATTTCCACGTGTTGTTCCTGCATTGAAAAGCAAAGACAGACTGTGAGAAAAGGTGCTCGTGGTGTTGGGACGAGAGCTGCGAGACAAACAGGAGAGAGTAGGAGGTGTCAGGCACATGTGAAGGAGTCGGATCAGGAAACTGAGTGAGTCTGAGGTGACTGTAATTCTGTCTTGCTGACGTGATGGATTTTTGAGGACGTGCACATTTGAACAGAATCTTTTTTAAAAGTAATTACTGAATCATTGCGATCGTTAACTGTCTGTTGACGGCAGGAACATGCAGCACAGTGTAATTTATATTGCATACAATGTAACCAGGTGAGAGAACAAACACAGTAAATCCGGTTTATAGACAAATCCAGATATATTTCAGTTTCAGCAAACATAAAACCGGAGAATATTACGGGTACAACTCTTATATCCTCTGCACCAAAGGTCTCAGTTATTCTTATCCCTCGACACAATTGACATTTCCCACTCTCCACGCCCCACTTCTGTGCCGTGCAGTAAAGATGAATGGCCAATGGCCAATGCAGCATGTGAGTGGAGGAGAAAAAGCCACTGGAAGAATCCAGGATGCTGCATGTGACAGCTCTCACTTCCTCCTGCCAAAGACACTTGGTAATACGCCACCCTGCGTGTGTCCAAGTGCTCCAGAGCTAATGTGCGTATGTGTAGCACAAACAGAAACACCACCTCCCCTCTCCTCCGAAAAGGTCGGAGAAGTTGTGTATTATAATTTTTTTCTGATTCTCGGGCCGTACTTCATGAATATATGTGTAAATCAGAATCTATGGAAAAAGAAAAGTACAGATGTCAGAGATGATATCAAAAATGTTGTATTCAGGGGGAGGAGAGCACAGAAGAAGCTGACTTGTACATTCCAGAGATCAGTCTGAGTTTCACAGGCTAGAACAGATATTGGCTGCTATGAATAATTTCGCAGATTTAAGGCAAAGCACAGATAAAATTAAACAAAATGCTAAAGCGGTTCAACTGCACACTTGCTTCCTCTTTGCAAATCACTATCGTTGCTCATGTTTCTCTATAAATAGACCTTTTACAACCCATGAATTGATTTTTTTATCCATGTGGTGGACAGAAGTTACATTTTCTGTGATGATCCAAATCATAATATATACAGGAATAAATAGTTAAAACATAATAGTTATGAGTCTGATTTCAAATCACAGAAGATTTATATGGTATTTTACAAGTTCTAGAAATGTTTTTTATTATTATTATTATTTATTTTTATTAATAAAAAACATTTGAATAACGTAAGTCATGTTAAAAGACCACATTATTTCAGTCTTAAACAAAGCCTCACAATTAGCCCTTTGCTGATTTATTTGATTGATTAGATTTTAATTTGAGGAGTCCCGGCTGAAACCCCTGATGTATCCTGACTTACTAACTTTCCGTGAATGTTAGATCAATCTCAGACAGGGTTGCTGAAACAACAGATGGTGCATCTGTGACTGGACTGGAAGATAAGGCAGCCATGCATATTCATGGAACCCCGAGCAGAGACGATATCCAGGCTGAACTCTATCACTTAGAGACGCATTATGAACACAGATGCACAGCTGGGTCCTCCACATACACGCGGTGTGTATATGATGAAACAATGCACACACACTGTAGATATCAAGTGCAGATTTGAACCCAGTCAATCTCAGAGAGTAGTGTATCGCATGATATCTGTATCACAGAGAGACAGGGAGCTTACTGTGACTGCAGAGCCTCCGACGCAGGTTATCTTTAAACAAGCAGAGACACAGCTGTGCAGCTTCAGGCCTCTTTAATCCCACCGATGCACGCCGCAGAGAGCACGCTGTTACTTCCATTTAGACAGAGGGACAATGAAATGGAAAGAGGCCACAGGTGACCAGTGACCAGAAAATGCTCCAGAACAGGAAAATACAGCACTGAATCCTCTAAATAAAACAGGCACCTGAACACCTCATGCAAGGAAATGGTTTTATAATCCCAGTGTGAGTTATTCCCTACCACTCAAACACTCCTTCACTCACACAACTGAAGTTTTTACTGGCTTCATTTAAAGTCTGTGCAAATAATACCCTCAAGCAAATCGTGTGCATGTTGGAAATCAGAATTGTGGCTTCAGTAAGGGGAGACATACAGCACATATCCAGTGTGTGTGTGGGGTCGGATGCAGAATTTAAGAGGAGCATGTGTACTCATTTCATCTTCATCACTGTTCCCTTGTAAACACAGCTGAAGCCTCTGAGCTACATCCACTCATCTTCATAGAAGTGGTTTCTATTTGCATCGAGACAAGTCGGAGCCGATGCACGAATCAAAGCGGAGACTCTTCACCTCTCACCAGAGGAAATCAGTCACACAACTCACCTTCAACAGCTGCAAACACAGCCGCTGCCGCAGCAGCGAGCAGAGACCTCAGGGCGCAGCTGAGCATCACTTCTGCGAAGTTGCCAGTTGTGGCCATCATCCACTCTGCGGCGCGCTCCAGTGCGCACGGAGGAGAGCTGGGGCGACCGTGTGTCTGAGAGAACAGCGCTGGAAACAAAGTCACTACATTGTCCGGAGTCCAGCGAAGTGACTTCCTCGGACTGGAGAGGACGAGAGACACACTGGTTCACTTCCTCGTCCACATTAACGCGTCTCCTTGATGCATCTGTTGACTCCTTCCCCCTGTGGTGGCACGGCTCGGGCTCTGACTCGGGCTCTGACTCGGGCTCTGGCTCTGGTTGGCACGACTACTCCCATAATAGAATTCAGTAAACATGTGCGGTCTGACAGATTACGAGACCCACGTGGGTAATCGCCGGTAGGGGAAGGGAAGAGCCTCGAGCAAATGAAATGCACATGAGGTCAAGGGGGATCAGTGATTTCACCCCGAGACGCTTCGATGTTGATTTAACATCCTACTGATTATTACTTGTTGAAAATAAGAAAAGTATTTACTTGGACTTCTATTGTTATTATTTACAGACTGTTTAAAGAGGATAAAATATATATATATATAAGAGTTCGAATCATCGAGGGCAAAAAGCAAATTAATACAATGCAATATCATCTATAATCTAAGACAACAAATGCATTCGTTCTAATTGAAAAAGAGTGGTAGATTAAAACAATATACATTCATGTGACGTTGGGAGGCCTCGAATAATATATACTATTAATATTGAAAACAATAATAATCGTCATCATCATCATTATAACGTTATATATATAGCACCTTTCAAAATCACCTTTACAAAGTGCTTCATAAACAGGACAAATGAAAACTAAACTACACACAAAATAATACAATATCATTTTCAATCAAAGGAGATAAAAAAAAATACAACATGATTTAACAGTAATGGCAAAAGAAAAGGCTAAAAAATAAACATAACAACAACAACAACAATCAAGCAACAGCTGATCGGTAACACTATCTTTTAAGAGATGATTAACAAACAGGTTTCTGAGGTGAACTCCTCCTGAGGGTCAGGGCCCTGACAGCAGGGGCCCCGTCACCTCAGCTCTTCAGTCTTGACCCTGGAATATCTCAGGTCTTCATCGGAGGATCTCAGACTCCCGGCAGGTGAGTAGCTCAGTCAAGTGATGCCAAACTTTGCCTTGAAGGTCAACAGCAATATTTCTAAATCAATTCCAAAACACCGGCAGCCAATGAGGTGAAGCTAACATGTGCGGAGACGTGATCATGATGTATGAGCTGTGACATTACTCCTGACAGTTTTGGAGAGAGGGAAAAGTTTTGTGTAGGTTTTGCCAGCTGTCAGCTGCACACTCTCAGTCCGGCATCACATGGGATCTGACTGTACTTGGTGAGTGGGATGCAGCAGATGGATGCCGCCACTAAAGCCTTGTGGTGTCACAGCACAGCATATATTTGGCAACAAGGTACAAAGGATCAGCAAACACTCCACTTTAGTCTCATGTGACTCCCGCTAAACCACATAATGTCCGTGTGCTTATAGAGAATTTGAGAAAATCTCACACATGTCCATGCAGTATCTACAGATGTGAGATTTCCTTCAGCCTGGAATCCACAAAGTGAATTACAGATATTTTCTGTGCAACTGCACTGCAGACCTTCAGGCCACATTTAATTTCTTAGCACTCTGTTTTTCTTCTTTTTTTTGGGGGGTGTGTGTATCACTTCATCCACCTTGACATAAATTCCATAATGAGGTACACTGAGCACCAGTGCACGTTCAAAGCAGGCACTGAAATAACATGGTGCCCTTAAAACCAGGGTGTCTATAAAGTGAGCAGCTCGGTGTCTGGGAGCGAGCCGGGGGTGATGCAGTTTAAGCGCAGTGGCATCCGTCTAGTTTACTTCTGCACAGAGACATCTGACTAAATGCCGACATCAGATTTATGGTAAAGAACAGCGAGAGGGTTTAATGAGCTTGGTCGGACTCGTCTTGTGTTCTCCTCTGTCTGACGTCCCACTAAATACCTGTTCTCTGAGACAAATGCATTTTACTGACAGAATATGTCCACTGCGCCCATGCAGCGCCTCAGTGGGTGTTTTATTGCTGGTGGCACCGGTGACAGCATTATGCACAAAGGCAAATAAACACTTTGTCTCCTGACAGCAGAGGCTGATTAAAATAAATATGTGGCTCAGAGTTACATTCAGGGGCCTCTAAATACCAATACAACTTTGAAGAACTAATGGAGTCTGTATCATCTCAGGAGAGGAACTTGATTTGACTGTACACATCGCTCTCATGTTTACAGTGCAGGGACGGCACACATGCGGTACATTTTCAAGTCACTGAGCTTTAATTTAAGCAGTTTGCTTGTGTGTTTTTTGGCTGGTTGTGATTATTAAAGCTGACAGAGGCAGAAGCTTCCAGCTCTGGAGTCTGGGAACGTCTCCAGATCTCTGTAGTTTTCTAAATGCAGCTCGCTGCCGGTGCTGCTACAGATGACAGAGAGGTGGTCACATGCTCCGTGGGGGACTCCGGAGATAAAGCTGCAGCCAGGTGGCCCAAAGGTTTTGGGAGGGTTTTATTTCATGAGGAGCAAACGGGGCCAAAACCTAAATCCCTGCAATTATTTATAATGATTTTGTTTCGTTTTCCTTTTTTAAATATAAGACTGTGCCTAATTGAGCTGAAACCGACACTCTTTCTTTTAAGCCACAGTACCAGCACGACGAGTTACAAATGTTTGATGCTGGGCTTATCCACCACTTTAAAGTATCTCAACAACTTTTGGATAGTTTTTCATAACATTTTGTACAGACATTCATGGTCCCCAGAGGAAGAATTCAACTAACAGAATTCTGATAAAACTTATTATAGGCTCATGCAGCTCACTGCTGCACTTGTATTTCCAGAATTGCACGTTTTTAAATAATGATTTCATATCAGGGCTCAATGGCAGGAAAAGTAGAATCTGTCCACTGATTCTTTGCTGCAGCTGAAGATGAGTTTTAATATGTTCATGTCTCTGCATTAAACATCAAAACATGATCACATGGATGGTTTAAGCTTGAAGTTATCAGAGCATCATATACACCAAAGTAAATAACAAACGAGAGTGGCTAAAACACATTAAATATACTGAAAATAATTTACAACTTGGTGCTGTTCAAGGAAAGCTACATGTACATATATATATATATATATATATATATATGAGTATGAACATACCAGGAGAGCTTATACCCGAGGAAGCTTTTACCTGTAGGTTGACCTCCAGCTGAACCGAGACCAGCCTGTGATGAGTCAGTGCAGCACGTCCTGGGGTCAGCGTATGATTAGTGGATCCATTAACTTTTACTGACACTAATCCAGCTCAGTGATGGATGTTGAACTACAGCAGTGTTCCACTTTAATCATTCCTCAATACTTCTTATCACTCCCCTTCAGACAAATGGTGATAAAATTAACTCCAATCAATCAATCAAACAAGGATCAGCTCAACACGGACTCGTCCTGCCGACGCTGCGTCCGTGTATCGCGTGAATAGATTGGAAAATAATAACAACGGAAAAAGTTGAAGAAGCCCCAAGTCAACTTGAGCTATAAGCATTTATGAGGCTCCGTGAATGGAAATCATTGCAAACTGCTTCTGTATTCTCTACTTTGATCTCTGGGGAGTGCTGGAGTCCAGTCTCCGAACATAAAGCTGTCATTACACCTGTGTAATAACACTTGGTGCTACAGGCAGCCGAGGGGCAGTCGGTCTTTTCAACGCTGGAGATGCTGGAGCTCTGAGGGCTCTGCAGCCAACCCTGTGCCCTGTGGACACGTCTCCATGCAGTCCAAGATGAATCACCGAGGCGAGGCCCGGCGCCCTGGCAGCCTCCCTTCGCTGACTTCAGCCAACATTCTTCAGCTGATGACAAATGAATGCCCTTCTTAGAGCGTGGCTGCCATAAACATCAGTTTTCCACCTCTGCAGGATGCCTCGACTGAGCTACCACTTAGGTGGTATCTGCTCCCACAGACACTCTGCCCTCAGAGCACCGTGATGGACAGGTATGAGGCTCGCCTCCAACCGCGCCGCGGGAAAAGCATTAATGCTGCTGCGGATGGATGGACACAGGTGAACTTTCCAGCCCGATCTCGCTTTCCTGTCGAACATTTCTCTCATCTGAGCTGAAAAAAATGATTTATATGTCAAACCTACTGTACCCAGCTCCAGGTCATATAACAGCATTGGGTCATGTTTCACTGCTGATGTTTTCATGGATGTTTTTAAAGGTTGAATATGGTGCATAATTGACATTAGATACAGGCATGAGACGTTATTTTGATTTTATTCATGCAAAGCTGGACAACCAACCAGGAAAAGCTGCCAACTGCCCCAGGGTCATACACCCTGAGGGGCCCCAAAGGCTGGAGGCTCATTGTGCTGCAATTAGTGTGTGGTGAATTGATTAATTGCACATTTGTTTGGTAATTACGCATTCAACACTTAACGATATTATAAAGTAAAATGATGGTGGCTGTGAAAGCATTGCTGCATTTTTATCTAAACATCAGAGAATACAAACACACTCACACACGCTCCAGGGGTTCATATTTGCCCCAGGGTCCTCTAGCCAGTTAATACGACCATGCATGTATGCTATGAGGGATATATTCACATGCAAAGCCCTATCTGTAAGTTTGAGGCCCCCAGACTTCAAAGGAAATCCGCAGCTCATCACATGACAAAAGGTCTCTGAGTGAATCAAAGTCAAAATTAAAATGTTTCACCTGGGAGATCCCCGCTGTGATTTCAGGAGGAGGAGGGTCAAACGAACGCAGAGAGTTTAACTGAGGTTTTGTGAAATATTCAGGTAGGCCAGGAGAAGACGGATGACTCTCCCCCCCCCCCCCCCCCCCCCCCCACAGGACGAAGAGCGAGTGATGGAGAGGTTACAACTGGCGAGAATTTTAAACATCCGTTGGCCCTCGGGGGACTCCGGAGACTTACAGCTCAATAAAGATCTGTGGGATAGTGAGGGGAAGTCGGGGCAGGAGAGGAGGAGATGGATGGGAGGGGGGGCAAAGGAGGGGAGGTTAAAAGAGGGAGAGGAGATGAAGGACAGGAAAAAGAGGAGAATATAGGGCAAATGTATTAGAAGCACCAAACAGAGATTCATTGATTTACAAATGCAATCTCCTCTGTTTCTTTAACTGCCTGAGAACAGAGAGGCTGTTACAGCATCGCTCTGCAGAGCTTCCTCCTCTGCTCCTCAGTCCTGGAGCTTCTCCTCCTGCTGGAATCATCATTAGAATGAAACAAAGCACATTCAGGCTGTGAGAGAGAAGAGGAGGAGGAGGAGGAGGAGGAGGAGGAGGAGGAGGAGAGTTCAGCTGTCTGGATTTTGTATGTTTCTTTCGACACTTTGGGAGATGTACAGGTTTGTCAGTGAAGATGTGATTCTCCTCAGCACAGTCACATCTCGTACTGTCACTGGCCAACTGAAAAGCCCTGCTGCCCTCCTGAGGAGCAACGGGTAATAGCAGGAAAGCTGTTGAACATGTGCCGGCATGTGACTGATATGTCAACAGCTGGTGGAGAATGAAGCCCTGAGATGTTTTGGGCTGATGTTTGATTGTCTTTTCTTTGATAATAATATTAATTTATTATGATAATAACAAGAAAAAAATACTATTATTCATCCACAACACAAGTGTAGTATTGTTTATTACCATATACACAAATCCTTGACCTTGACTTCTCTCAAGGACAGAGCAAGAGACATAGCAGTTTTTCTGTTATTCTTTATTCTTTATTTTTATTCCAGTGCCTTTTTATATATTTTTTCTCTTGTCTTCCTCATTCTGACTCGTCCGCTGCTGTAACAAGTGAATTTCCCCGGCGTGTGGATCAATAAAGTTTTATCTTGTCTCGTATGTTTGCACAAACAAACAAGCTCCAGGATATGTTTCTGTGGCTTTAACACTTGTCTCTGTAGGGGAGATTATAAAAAAGTACTAACCTAGAGTAATACATTACAAATTACTGGTAAATAATTGAAGGTGTGGACCTCAAACTTTGAAACTTCCTCACTGTAACTTTTCAAAGCTCCGTCCCATCAGAGGAACAGAGAGTCAACACATGTCAGACTTCAAATTTCATTTCACTGCACTTTCCTCTTGTTGTATTGAAATCATGTTTAATAAATAAATCTGAGCCGGTGATTAAATCTAACAAACAGATGATGTCCTGATAAGTAACCTGTGACCTGGCAGGTATTCATGCTGTATATTATTATGCCCACGTGTGTTGACCTCTTACTGCCGCCTCTCAAAGCCCTGGGCCTCACATTCAGAGTTCCACTGAGCGTTATGAGCCGTAATTACCAGCAAATCCACAGAGAAACAGCTGGAATACATTTGACTGACCCCATTAGGACACAGGCTGCTATTGAAACGCTTTCTGCACATGAGAGCCACAAATAGACGGTGGAGTCTCTCTCTTTGTTTGTTAAAAACATGTGGGACGAGCGGTTTTGTTCGGTGCAGCCGCAAAAATATACCTGTGAGGTGTCTGATATTGATCCTCAAACACAAACCCAGGTTCTATCACTGAGGATGAATCAGCACGAGGAGCTCGGCTTCATCATTTCAGACACTCGAGCGTCCACGTATATAACGTCCCTGACATCATACATAAAACATTAAATGCATTTTTTAAAATGTTAAGCCCCCCGGTAATTTGTGCAACAGCGTGATAATGAACGATAAAGAGCCGGATGGCCATCAGTCAGCGCAGGATATAAAAAAACGTGACAGGAAATTTAGTTTAATTCTCTTTCCCCTCTGCAGCCAGACTTCAAATAAACTTTTATGAATTAATTATATAACCTTGAAAGATGGTTATTAGAATCTGACACCAGGTCTGTGCATGTCGGGAGTCTTCACTGTTTGAAGCTGAAACTCTTCACAGCAGAAAAGTGTGACTGCAGATTTAGATTTTGCTCGATGACACATAAATAACAGCTGGAGTTAAGTGAAGCATCATCTGTGTTTTTGAATGTATATTTTATCTGGGATGTGCTGGCGACCTTTGTTTACTCACCTCTGGTAAATGTGCAATAAGTTATGTATACATATACTTGTACAGTATACACCTCTAATGTGTACACTAGTGTATTCGATCTCTTTTCTATATTGACGTCTTTTATTTTGTACCCGACTATCGCCCAATGTCAACTGGGATTGGCTCCAGCCCTCTGTGACCCCTAGAGGTATAGAACATGGATGGATAGATTAATAGTTGGATGGATGGATAGATATGTGAATGGTTAGACAGGGTCAGAATCACAAAGGGTCACATTTTTTACTCCACAGAGGAGGTCAGGTTTTCACCTCTGTGCGTTTGGTTTGTTTGTATGATTGTGAACAAGATTATACAAAAACAACAGAACGGATTATCCCGAAAATGTGTGAAAGGTGCAACTTGACTGAATTTAAGCAACCGTTTTCCTACTGTGTCCAAACAAGGTCTGGATACGAGCTGCTCCCGTCAGTGGAAACAAACTGAAGAGTCACAACCACACGAAATGAGCATCGACAAAGATTTTTCTAAAAAATATCAAATTTAATTTGGTTATAAAAGTCGTTGGCTATTTTTTTCACATGCACACCCACACATAATTAATCACCATAAATACTGTCCAATGATTTTCTCTTTTTTCTTTTCCTTTTTTTTAAACTTTGATTCACAAAGCAAGCACATACGGTGGACCGATACATCTGATTTCAAAAGGACACTATGGAGAGAACACTTGCAGTCTGTCACAAGGAGAGGAGATCTCAGTGCACTGAAAAAAAGGCTGCCGTAAAATCAAGTAGAAACATTTAGAAATTACCTACAAATGGATCCGAGTACAAAAAGAGCTACAGTGTCGAGACACTCCACCCAGTCACGTGTGAATGATCGGGTTCTGGGACATGATGTTGATTCAACTGCAAGAAGAGACGGAATGAGAAACTATACAGAAACAGGTTTGGAACCAAAAGAATGGATGTAAACCTATTGCCGGTGGAACTTTACCTTCATTGCATTTCATCGATTCATATAATATCAGTAAATCATTTCACATAATCAACTCGTGTCTGACTCATTCTTCAAGTGCAACGTGACATCAAGGAAAGCTAGAGATTGACAGGATGGACATTTCAAACTAAACATAGATCATTTTTAAATCATCAAAGTTATCCCTCTCATCGAGGAACCCATTACTTTCTGTCACCAGCACAGAACACACAATGCTGGTTCAGGATGTGGACTCCAAGTCTCAGTTCCTATTTAAAACACTCGTCCCAATAACCTGTCACGACGGACACACACAACCGCCGTGTCCTTGAAAGCCGGAGAGGTAAGTAAGTTGTGTTTTGGCTACTTGAAAAAATACATTTGAATTTTGTGCTGTATGTGACCAGTAAAGTTCAGATTTCTTATTTTTCGTTATAATTTTCTGAATAACATCATTCAATGTTATTACAAAAATAAGTAAATATGACAAAAATATGACACTTTTTGTCACACTGGGGCTTCCATAGAATATACGATGAACTCTCTAAGCTGCAGGTTGTCGATTGGAACTGTAGCTGAAAAGAAAAAGGTTCAATTTGAGATTCTAACTAAAGCAGGATATGTAAAGTGTATAATAAAGGGTGTTAACTAAAAAGGAACTTCAGTTTATTTTTGAATATTTAAAATATTTAAATTAAAAAGGTGAAATGCTGAAAGTCAATGTGTCTTCATTCAGATTCAGGGTTCTGTATTTTCACTCAGTGCAGACACTGACAGTAAATCACAGGAGAAACTGATTTAACAGACGGGATGTGAGGATGTCACATCGTTTCTGCTGATCCGACCACATTTACTGCTGCAGATCTTTTAGTGGCGTTATGCAAATATGAGAGTTTTCTTTTTCGACAAACTAAATGGAGCAGCAGCAGGAGGACGGCATTTCTAATCACTAAGACTGTGTTGTGGATGATTCTGTAACATGTTGAATTTGTATGATATAGACCTTATGTACTTCATTCATGTACAGGATGAAGAATAAATACATTTCTCTCCAAAGACCTTTAGAGCTTGTGGATTTGATTTGTGGTTTCACCGTGAGGCCCTCTGAAGCAAAGACATGATGGAGATGGAGGCAGCAGCACATCACTACATCACAGGACCAGTAACTACATGGTCTGTCCCTCGGGGGAAACAAAAAGTGAACAAGAAACATGAGGGGTGCAAAAACATGAAGGCATCTCGCGCACACACACACACACACGTCGCACCAGTCGTCAGACAAAAACACCCACCTTTGTGCAATAGGAAGACAGACACACAATTTTGTCTTGAACTAGGCGTTTCATGACAGTTTGACAGCGAAACACGTCTTAATTATTTCATCAAGAAAAAAAAGAAAAGAGACAGAAAAGAGCACAAGCGAACCCGTCGTAAAAACACAACCCCCCCCCCCCCCCCCCCTCCCCCCCAAAAGAAAAGTGGTGTGAATCAGCCTTGTGATCAGACGAGGGATGTCACATTGTTTTCATAAAGGCCACTGACACAGCTGAGCTCGCCTGGTGTTTTCTGACGTTAATGCCCCGTTGCCGCTCAACTTCTTCTCCTCTTTCAATCCCCCTCATCGCAGAAGTGGAAATCCTCCCCCCTCCACACATATGCTACCACCTCTCTGTGATATTGCACTGAATAAAGCCTTTTTAGAGTTTAGCAGCCAGCATTGCTTTCGCAGAATGCCTCAGGAACAGTGTAGTCTATACGAGGAGCACGGTGCCTTGTGGTGACGCGAATACTCCAGGAAAGTGTTCATCTTTTTTTAAAGTTTTGGCTGAGAAAAGCTCGTCGGAAACGTCGCTTTTGTTTTCACAGCTACCCTGCTTGAAATAAATAGAGTTTCTTTGACTAATGGTGAAGAAATGAGAGAAATACGTGTCATGAAAATCCTAGTTTTTTTGTTTTTTTTTCTTCTGGATTTTAAAATACATCACAGTAATATGTTGTGTCTGCAGGTGACCCCCTCTCTTTGATTTTGGCACTGCACTGTACATCATTTAGTTGATCAACATGAATAATTGTATCACTGGTTATATTTGAATAAACAGGCTCTCTCGGTCTGCATCCTTTCTGTTGATTGTATGGATGCAATATACAGAGCCTGGCGTGTCTGCACATATTCTACATATATGCTTTGCTTTTTTTTTTTATTTCACAGGGGAGAGTCTCTTCAGCAGTTTCTTCCCCTTGGAAAGTAGTCCTTTCTTCTTCTTGTTGGCCAGGTCTTGAGGGTCCCGGGGGTCCATCGGGACATGGGGGCCCCTCATGGGACTGAGGGGCCTCATGGTGCCCGGCAGGAGAGGGCGCACGATCGGGGACGGCGCTCGGACGGGCGTGGCGTCGTTGTTGTTGGCCGTGTCGGAGGTTTCTGTGGTGACCTGGGGAGAGAGGCGATGGGGGAGGTGTGGAGGCAGGGGGGCAGCGTATTACAAAAGAACTGACACGGTCATACGGCCTGTGGTCGGCCTGTGGTGAAGGTGTGGTGTTCAACCACTAGATCACAGTCAAGAACTAATTTGTGGAAACACATTTTTGAATCATTAAAGACTTAATATTTGTCAAAGTTGAAGCAGATTCAGTTTGGGAGCTGCTTTTAGGGACGATTCAGATCCACAGAATCATGTTAAATTACTAATGAAACATTTCAAACAGTATTTAAATGACTAACTAGTGATAACCGACCTGTTCATTTGACAGTAGAGATAAAACATCACGTTTTCACACACACACACACACTCACACACAGTACATATATGCAGAGGAAACATTGAGCAGGAAGCCATCAAATGCCGGAGTTAGCACACCACAGAGCTGGAGGGGTCCACCATCAGGAACATACAGTACGATCAGATACAGAACAACACCCAGGGAAACAACTGTAGATACCAGGCTTCTCCTCTAATGCAGCAGCACGATGCACCTTTCATGAAGAATATAGTTATTTTCTCTTACTCTGTGACATAAGGTGTTTTTGAACATTTTCATTTAATTCCCAGAGAATAATTCATGGATCTTGATGAAAAAAAAAACTCTGGGAAGTTAAGGGGACTGATATCTAGGAGTGAGAGTCTGAAGTTGGTGCAGATCCAAATTAAAATTCAGATTTGGTTGAAGTTAAATTCCATGAGGGGAGTGTTGGGCCTTGGCGGAGGTGTGAACTCTACGTCCTTCTGCTTTGTATGATGATATCATGAGGGCTGAGTCTGGATCACATCAACAATGTGTCATAAATATTAAACCTTTCAAAGTCTAAATGATGCTTTTCAGGGCTGTCGGAGATGTGAGAAAATAAACATTTGTATTTGTCACAATTAAATGTGTAAATTTTATTAAGTTCCTGATCAAACACCAGTGGTAAATAACTTCCTTGATTCGATTTGACTGTTATCAGGAAGCAAAGCATTGAGGAAACTTGTGTTTCCAGTACGGCAGCGTTTAGAAGCCTCTCCTGTGACCGGCTGTGTGCATTAGAGCCGCGAGTTTGGTATCTCAAGTTGCCGACTTACTGTACGAGGCAGACAGAACCATTTATGGTGTGAAATGAACAATCTTCTTCTGTTTGTTTTGTTTTGTTTTGCCAAGCGGGTGAGGAAAAACAAAAAAACGAAATCAGACGTGGCAGCATCGTCACCGTCGGGTAAAAAGAAAACACCACCATGAAAACTGAAAACAACAACGACACCAACACACACGAACACAGAGCAGGAAAAAAAGAATGTTTTTAATATCCAATTTCTTCTTTTATTGTTTATTGTAACAATACAGTATGGACGTCTCAGTGCTGCGGTTAGTTCTGTCTCTTGAGCGCAGAGCAAACATGGCGTATCCACTGTCAACATGGCTGAAAAATAGATCTGATGTGTGTGCAATATACATAAAGAAACAAAGCCTCTTTAAGGAAATACAGCAGTCGAGCCAAGAAAGGTAATATAAAATGTATCAAGTTTGAAAAAGGCATGCTTCTCCTCTCTGGTTTAACTTTTCTTCTTCCGTGCCATTGGGTAGCAATTGTGTAAATAAAGCACTTCTTTTTTATTATACACAATAACCACAATGTTTTTGTGTTTCAGTGCAAAGAGGTACCAAATTACGCTGTGTAAGGAATGAGCTGAGCCTTTTTCAAGTCCTCCTCCACCAGTGCTGCATGCATAAGTCACCCACAGAGCTCCCACAGTCTATCCTCTCTCTGTCCATTGTCAGGCTTTGCTTCTTCCTTTCTCTCAGAAAGGTGTCAACACGGGATTTTTGTCCCCTTTTCGAAAGGGTGAGAGGGGAGGAGGGCGGGGGAGTTGTTAGTTTGTACAGAGTCACCACTGTCACCACATGGACAAACACACACAATGAACAGCACACAGACGGCAAAGTGGAGGAAGCGAGAGACGGAAATCAAGAGAGAGGACGGAGGATGGATGAACACAGGGCCTAGCGCTGAGAGCGGCGATGATGATGTACCCGTTTGCCCTCGGGGACGGCGGCAGCAGAGTTGGCGGGCGGCCGGTTGGCAGGCTCTTCCTGGGGGTAGTGGGACGGAGTATCGGTCAGATACACCTCCACGTCATCAGGCACTTCTTCCAGGAAGTTAGAGGGAACCAGGCCACGATGGCCGTTCATCTCGCCCTGTGGACGGAAACGAGAAGAGGCGGGAACGTGGTTGATGTTAGTTCAGTTTCCAATCATTCTACAGTTTTGACACTGTCGATTTTCTCCTCTTCAATAATAAAATGCTAATATACTCCAAAGGAAAAGAGCTGTGCATCAGACGCAGAATTAGACATTTTGTCACATATGCTCATTTGCTTGATGAGAATATGTGTAGTTAGCTTAGAATGGAACAAACACTAGAAACAGGAGGCACAAACAAACAGCACCTGGCTCCGTCTAAAGGGAAATAATAATTCGCCTGTCAACACCTCCAAAGAATTTACTCTGTATATTTGTTTGTCTAATGCGATTAAAAGGGATTAAGCCACAAGTTGTCGTCTGTGCGGTTCAGTTTTTGTGCAAATCATTAAGATGTTAAGTGTTTTAATGGGAGAAGCAAACATGGAGGAGCAGCACTCACGTAATAGAACCCGTCTTCATCGATGTCGGCAAACACAGCGATGATGTCACCAGCACAGAAGGTCAGCTCAGCCTATCAGGAGACAAAGAAACAAGTTTACAATATACAGACTTTAACCTTGGCTTTACTTTGAATTGTTCTTGTGGAAACGTTTGTTGCATCGACAGGTGTTTGTGTCTCATAATCTGGTTTAGAAGAAAGAAAACGTTGGAAGTAGTAGTTTGTGTCTGGTGTTCAGCGGTGATACCTCGACATCGACATTGGGGGAGCTCTCTCGGGGGTCGTAGTCGTACAGAGCCACCATCCTCCTCGAGGCCTGATCTCGACGGAGGCCTCTCCTGTTCTGCTCTGGAAGCGGTAATAGACGCCGTTTTAACCACAGGTGTTTCCACAACATGTCATTCTTCTGTAATGGTGTGTTATACCTATTCTGTCCACAGGGGTGCTGAGTGGGAGGAAACCCTGCTTGATGAGCTGGTCCATGGTCTCCTCGTCCTCCGCTCGTATCTCCGACACCATGTTACAGGGGATCAGCCCCATCCTGCCCCTCACTTCTCCTCTGTAGAACCCGTCTGTGTCTTTATCGCCATACACCTGGAGAGAGAGAGAGAGAGAGAGAGAGAGAGAGAGAGAGAGAGAGAGAGAGAGAGAGAGAGAGAGAGAGAGATGTTTAGAGCTCCAGCTATAAAACACATACTGTACTTTTATTATAGTATTAAGGTTCCTTTTTACTTAAATGGTATCGATAAAGATTCAGCACTCAAACTTCCATTAGTCTAGACACATCTTAAAAGACAAAGAGGAGGAGAAAACGATCATGAATGGAGTAAGTCTTCTCAAATTTTAAACCCCCACCCGAATGATCAGCCCCTCTTTGAAGGGCAGCTCCTCATCAGCTGCGTCGGGGTTCGGGGACATGGAGAGAGGATCGTAGTCAAAGAGGGCCACGAAGATCCGGAAAGTCTCCTCGGTCTCTGACTCGTCATAGTACGTGGGCGAGCGGCGATCCCTGTATCCATCTTTAAAACACGAAAGACAAAGAACAAATGAGAAAAAAAGATCTTGCATCACTTCACAGAGCAGCCGACAGGAAACAGCTGCTTTGTAGGAGACTGATTTTTTTTTTTATAGATTTTTGTTATTTTTGTCTCCTGTGAAATGAGCCTGTGTTTGTGCTGTGCAGCAGATTTCAGGGCTCAGCAACACAACTCAGGTGACCATGTACATCTATAGTAAATAACTTGAATACATAAATCTACACGTTTACATCGTGATGTAGCTTAGCCATGCTTCAATCAAAGGAAATCAAGGAGAGGAGGATTTTCCCCTCTTTTTAAATCTTATTGATTTCATCATGTAGTGTTGCATGACAGATTTGATTTCCTTGTCCAGTCATATTTGTGCCTGTAAGCATGCAGGAAGAAATCTGTGCTCAGTCAGCTACTTAAATCATTTACTACACGTGCACCCGCTAACACACACACTACATGTGTCTAACACCATCTTCAGAATTGTATACGCAGTGAGGGACAAATGAGGAGCAAGACAAAAAACGTGGTGCAATGCAGATAAGTGATTCAGGGACATGACAACAACACACAAGACTAACATGCATTCTACAAAAAGCCTTCAAAAAAAAGCTTCTCGTGAAAGTCTAATTATCTCTCCACACATTGCCAACAGTTATGGCAGCAGATCTAAAGCAGAAATGGAAGAGGTGTTGTGGAAAATGTAGCTGCTAGCAAAGTGTAATACTGTGGAGTTGATGATGATGTGAAAAGCTTCACGTCTAAGTCAACCTACACATGGTTTGGTAGCTGGACTGTTGTTTTATGTGTTGGTAGGAAAACTGCATTTCAAGCAGCTGGTATTTCAAAACTCAAATGTCCAACAAACACCTAAAGAAACAAAAAGCAGTGACAGTGGAGTCATTCTTTAATGTCGACCTTCTCTTCAGGATTTCATGCACAAACGCTCCTGTGATAAGTGTAGTCGGTGTGTTTGTACCACTAAGGGAAGGGGTATATGGCAGGCATCAGTTCAGTGCAGTGAGTGATGCATTCACTGAGCAGTCCATCAATCATTTATCATCTGCAACTGTGGAAACATTCATCCTGGACCCCTGCCATGGATTGCCAGTGGGTCCACCATTTCAGTGCAGTGCAGTCATGCTGTTCAACTGGAAGCATAATAATCACTATTATTATTTGAGACAGAGAAACAGGCATCTTGCAAGTGTCCACAGCTACTGTTTGCCAGTTGCCAGTCGGTGGTGGCCTTTCTGTTGCCATGCTGTGGTGGTTAAAAACAGGACTGCAGGCACATACCATGGGGAGACCTGGTGCCGCCCATGTGCCTGCGGGATGACCATGTCCTGTTGCGAGCTACTTTGCCATAGTAAACATCCTCGGTGATGGGGGAGAGGTTTCCCTCACTGTTATTCTCAGAGGTTACCTCTACGGGAAACACCAATTAAAAGGTGATGGGGTTACAACGCAAAGCACAACCTCCCAAAAGGTCAACTGCAGTCTCATGTTGTCACCTAGCAACTACAAATGCACACAGTAAAGCAACTGCACATCATAATATTCTCTGCAACATCTAGCTTATGTTCAGGTAGTGAAGGGCATGAGCATGGTTCATACACACAGAGGTGATCTGGAGACACAGAAGCTCATGAAGGCTTTAACAGAGAAACAAACTGTAACTATGTCACACACACAACTAGAAATATTTCAAAATCTCTCCTTAATTTCTCTCCTCAACCACCTTCCCATACTGACCAATGGAAGGAACCATTAGAGGTCGTCTCTGAGGTTGGGGACCGCCATGATGGTGAACTCTTCTCCCCGCCTCCCGGTTATGACCGCCCCCACCCGGGGTGTTTGACTGAAATGCACATAAACACAGGAAATATTCACAAACATTAGATATTTAACGAGTTTGCTCACAGACACGTGGACAAACTTGCAAAATAGTATGTGACCAAAAAAAACGAAAAAAAAAACAAAACAACAACTCACATTTAGTACAAATTGCATGTAAACAAAATCATGCAGCACTCACAGACAGGCACACTGGAACACAGACGTATAGACACACACTCCAACACGCACAAGCCCACAGGAAATGTTCACAATCTAAAACCAAGCAAAGGCTAATTACATCGTAAACAAATATGAAAAAGCCTGTTCAGAAAACTCCATCGTGACCCTAAACTACTCCAACACAGCTCATTCCTGACTCTCTCTGACATGCTGAACACATTCAAACCCTGTAAATCACCTTTTCTCTCCATGATGCTGAAAACTTCAATCACAATCTATTCAGACACAGACCATCTCTCACTGTTTCTCTCCATGATGCCTAGACATGAAAGCTTTTTTCCAGACACCGCCACGACCTCAGGCTACCTCCGATCCGACTCATAGCCTGCACCGTACACGAGGGCTGCTGCACAACTTGTATAATCTCAAAAAACTGTGTAGAGAAAGTTGCAACTGATAGAGGGAATCTTAAGCACAATGACATGACAAAATAGCAAGATTTGCCCATTAATATCTGGAGTGGATAATCAAACGTTGACAATGTTGCTCCAGTTTCTCCTTACTGGTGTGGTAATTTGAATTCATGCTGCTCAAACAGCAAGAAGGAAAATAAGCTTCTGTATCCGTGTCTCCTTTGGTGTAGTTCCTGCGGTGAACCAACATCAGCTCCATCAACTCGGCAGCAAATAACCTCGTGAAAGGGATGGAGGCTGCACCTTTAAACCCAGTCAGTCTTTCTCTGTGGTTCTGCACCATTCAAAACAACCGTCCCTCTTTTCATGAAAGGGTCATATCCGCTGTCTCTGCCTCGCTTGTCCATGGGCTGACGCATTCAAACCCATTTTTCTGCCCTCTTTCTCTTTTTACGTAACTCTGAATTAAACTCAGCACACACACTAACAACACATATCAAATGCAAGTTGAGGCAGCAGACTCAGTTGAAGTAACTGTGCCCGTGGCGTTCACTAAAGAATAATAAATTTGGGTGGTTATGACTCTTGGGTAGGGCTGGGCAATTAAACCAAAATGTATAGAAAGCGGCATTTATAACCTCTAACCGACCCAATTTTGCTTGTGTCGGTTTATTCGGTTTCACTTTCCCCAATGTGTGCATTCACGAACTGTTGGGTGTCCGCTATGTTCCCTATCACCCTGCTGTCCATTCTCCCTCCTCACTCCCCCGCTGACCTGCCCTCACAATAAAGACCAACACCAATCAGTAGTTATTAGGACACGTAGGCTACAGGAGTTGAAGTTTACTTTGTGTTTGTTTGATTCTCTACATTTTGCCTGCACGCGGTTCTAAGCACAACACAAGACATAACGTGAGGCGCACAGCCAGGACGTCAGGGTTAAAATGACCAGAGCGATCCGGATTCATGACCCGACATCATCGATTAATAAATAAATAATTGTGATCGTCGAGTTTGTGTTGAAGCGCGACAGGGACGAGGAGGCACACACGCAGGACTGCAGACAGGGGAGAAGTTCCTACCGTATATTGTGACGCAGCGCAGGGTTTTTAACTTCATCGTTGCAGGAGGAAGCGGCGCCCAGTTCATCCAGGAAGATAAATATGAATCCAGCAGGTGTTTATAAAGATCAGTTCTACGCATGAGTGATTAGAAAAGGGCAGTGGAGCAGAGTCGCTTGTTTAGTGATGCGCCCCATTGGGGGTGGGTGTTGTAAACTAAATCGATCATTAATCCTAATTTAGGTAAAAGTTTGATTTAATCGTGATATTGATTTGAAGTCATATCGCCCAGCCCTACTCTTGGTTTTAGAATAAGTGCAAAGAACTGCACCTTGGGTGTGTTGTGCGAGTTGCGTCGACGTCCCTCTTCCAGCTGCATCTCAGAGTACAGCTCCTCCTCATCCTCTTCCATGATGTCAGACAGGTCAGAGCCCCGGCTGCTTTCGCTGTGATATTCTTCATTGTGACTATAGTTAGGCTTTTGGTAGGCACACACACATACATACACATACACACACACACACACACACACACACACACACACACACACACACACACACACACACACACACACACACACACACAAACAAACACACAGACACAGTCGTTTAAATTCACATACATACATAACATGCGTGCACACATCAAACATACATGGATGGGCAAACACACGCATGACTGCAGACATGGGCACAGGAGTGCGTGCATGCAACCACCCGGACATGCACACACACACACACACACACACCCAAACATACACACACACACTTAGGAGGTTTTCCATCGTAAAACACATGAGGTGAAGCTGGAAAAAAGAGCAAAGGATTTGTCACTTATCGTGTTGATCTTACCGGCCTCCCCAGCTCAGAGCCCCTGAGGAACTCATCCACAGAGGGTCCTCTCCGACGGCCGCGCGCAAACCCTTCCTCGTCCTCCTCTTCCTCATCAGAGTGATGCTGGTAAAATGAATGACCCTGCTCTCCGTACCTGCCCGGCCTCCTGTCGCCCTGAAAATTATACATCAGTGTATGAGTAACAGACAGTTACAGTGGTACATGGTTATTCTATTTTCGCAGTTTGCTCATGCTAACTTTATCTTGTTGCGTGTTTCTTTTTCTTCATTGCATGCATCATTAGGAATCAGGTATCTATACTATTGTGTGATAGGATTGAGTACGCCCATTGCAGACCTTGCCACTTTCTGCTGCTACCCTCTGTGCTGCTTCCCTGGCGATGGCTTTGGCCACGGTGTCTGGGATGAGCGTGCCTCGGGGCTGCGGAAGAATCCTCTGAGGGGAGGGGGAGCGTGGATTGCCAGGGGGAGGGGCCTCGAGGGTGTGGCCTTGCATGGGCACAGGAGGCTGGGACGAAGGCGAGCGTGTGGGCTCCCAACCAGGCTGGCCAGGTGGAATAGCTCCTCCGTGGTGGGCAGCATGCTCTTTGGCATCCAGGTCTCTGGCACTTACTGGTCTCTGAGGTACAGGGTGGGGTTGGTGGTGGGGCAGCAGAGGCAGTTGGTGCTGGGGCCTGGGACCTTGGTGGGGTGGGCGCGGCTGAAGATGTAGGGGCTGTGGCTGAGGATGTGGGAGCCGGAGCTGGGGTTGCGGAGGTCCACCTGGATGAGGAAGTCTGGGATGGGGTTGAGGGTGTGGGGCATGAGGTGGGAGTGGTTGTCCGTGTGCCTGGGGTGGAGCAGGAAGTTGGGGCGTGGGGTGAGGGAGGTGAGGGGACTGGAGGTGGGGTTGAACATGGTGGTGGGGAGGGGGGCCTGCGTGGGGGTGCATTGGCGGTGGCAGGGGGATCGGAGGTAGAGGCACAAGCAGGTTGTTTGGAATGACGGCGACGTGGGAGTCCTGGGATTCTCCCTGTACTGACAGCGTCTTGACGATGACTTCTCTGGCCTCCAGGCACTGAATCCTCGTCAGCTCCACAGTGACATAGTCTGCCATCGGGAACAACACCTCAGCTATCTGGATTCAAACAAACAAAGAATAATTATTAACATATGCAGAAACAATTATTTTAGACAAAAACAGTAAAGACATCAGAAGTGAAATCTCTGTCTATTAAACCTACAAACAATAGAGAGCAGCCCAGAAGCAGCTGACTGTCCATAACAGAATTGATTCACGCTTTCAGGTATCATGTGTTCATTCTCTTCAGCAGTCACCAGAGGGAGTGAGAGAACTTTCCCACACTTTCACAGGGCCAACATTATGGAACTTGCACTGATATCGAATCGCAAGTAGGTGGCACTGCTGTGTCCACTGAGGGCAGGGATGATTTAATGCTACACTCAGCAACAGAGGTTGTTAGCATCCAATCTGTGATGTATATTCACATTTCTACTGGATTACACATGATAAGACAATTAAAAGAGTGTTGTACGTACTGCATGTGTACTGTATATAAGATGTTGAAAAATGGGCCCCATATGCTTGTGTATCGACAAATCGCTGCCTCTGTTCCTCTACATGATGCAGCACAAAGTCTCCAGTTTTCCCTCTAATCATGAGACAGGCCTTGAATCCACCATCGCTCATTATACCTTCCTTCAACAGCCTGAGCTACAATAAGGTATAGTAACGCTTGCTTACTCACCCTCTGTCCTTTAGTGCACACTGCGTATCCGATGACATTTGCCCCATTCGACGTGCCTGTGGGAGAGAGGATGGGAGGCTTCCAGCAGACCTGGAGGACCCCCGGAGCCTGCCCACAGAGCACCCGCACATCATGGGGAGGCTGGGGAGGGCCTGGGAGGCGAGAGAAGAGGTGCAGGGGAAAACATTAATAATGTACGGTTTTAATATCACTAACACACAAACAAGAGCAGAGGGTGTGAAGCATTCCTCAAATGCACAAACGGGCACCGTCACAACCATGCACAGAAATGCCCACATAACAGAGAGGGAGGATTCAGGAAACAACAAACTGGGTGTATTTATAAGTTACCCTGCATGTTTATTTTCTACTTTGCACAGATTCACAGTCCATGCAGATAAAATAAAGTGACAGTGCTATTGGAAGTCATTCACAAGACACAGCGATGCGATTGTAAAATGTCATTCAAGTACATGATGACCTATTGTGGGTTTACTCAAACAAGACAATCGTCAATGTGTCATTATTTTTACAGAATATTTCCCTTTTAGTCTCTACACCATAACTACACACTACAGTTTATTATAAGATAACAAAAATAAAGGGAAAATGAAAAATGCAAGCTTCTCCACAGAGAAACACTGCTGCCTCAGCATGCAGGACACAATCCAGAGAGATTAACTAAAATCTTTGTCTTCCACTCTCCTGGATCGCTGGATAAAACATGCACTGCTGCATTCAAGCAGAAGCAAATGCACAGTGATACAAAATGGTCACTTCTGTGCGAGCAGTGGATGGGCACTGCTTTTTATAGAACTGGTTCTTGTAGGCTAGGCCACAGGCTGAGGAAATGACTCACCGGTATGATAACTAATCATATCTTGTGATGCAGGAGCTATTCTCTAATTAGTGATGTGATCTGTGCTGTAAGTTAACTTGGGTAAAACTGCATTTGAATTTGGTTTGAATTTTATTACATATATACGAATGAGAGCATTGTTTGTAAATGAAAAGTTTTTTTCAATCTCAGAACCATAACAAAATGCAATTTTGCCCACATTCCAATATAACTAATTTTGAAAAATAGGTAATTATCTGTTTCACTCTCTTCTAGAAGTATCATAGCACTAATTTATTCTCAGTAGAAACAGATCATTTAGTGCTAAGACGTATGGGAAACCCAGCCCAGCGATGATGTTTCATTCTGACCTGTTCTGCAATATGGTGTTGGACCTAGACAAAATACAATACACAACAATGGCATGGTAAGGCAATGCGTTCTTATACTCTAAGATTGATATTAATAAGGCATCATGTTACATATTAGAGCTGACATTACATTAAACTGATGTAAACAGAGTAGTAGCAGTAATTAATCTTCATCTGTCCCACACACAGAGCACAACATTGTCTAAATGTAAAACGCAAGCAGAATCACAATCCTGTGTGCACTGTGGATGCTGTGTCTGTATAGAAATGAGCCTTGCTGACCTGCAGCCTGAGTGCAGAACTCCACTCCAGCTTCTTTCCTCTCTCTCTGTTCCAGAGGCAGTTGCCATGGCACCTGGTGCGGCTGTGCCAACACCGTGACTTTGTACACCGTCAGGGGCTTCAGGTTGAGGAAGCGTAGTCTATACCTTCCTGGCTTTACCACCGCGTGCTCTGCACCATCCAAGAACACAGTGTGACCATAGTTACTGTTGCTAGGCAACCAGGAGAGCTCGGCAGTGTCACGCTGGATGTCATCCACCCGCAGACCACATGGCGCCACAACCACGTTGGCTCCCACCAGCAATGTGCACCGCAGCTCGTCTGACAAGCCCCGGTCGGTGGCGCACTGCACAGACACCCGATGGACGCAACCGTCCAGGTCGAGCTTCTCCAGCAAAGACTTGGTCCGACCACCGTACTGTACACTGGCACGAAGTTCCCCGTCTACTAACACGTTGTAGCCAGAGACGTTCCCCCAGCCCAAAGGCACTAGTGGAGGCTCCCAGGCCACGATGACGCTCCGTGCCAGCTGCTTGATCAGAGTTATCTTTCGGGGATAAGGCACAACATCTTCAGCCAGGTCCTCGGGGTCAAGTGGCCCCCCTGTCCCATTGCTACAGGGAACCAAGGCATTAGATGAGCCCAGGAGGCCATCCTGTGAGGCACCTCCATCTACTGCCATCAAGGCCAGGGGTCCAGTATGGTCCAGTGGGCCCAGGTTTTCCCCTCCCTCCCCAGAGAGTTTTTCCTTGTCCTGGACGAACTCCACGAAGTTGGAGGGGACAAGTCCACGCTGGCCATCCAGCAGTTCCCCTGTGACACAGAAAATAAATTAAAAAAACTTGAGTTTGTGCCTTAGTCTTCACGTTGATGAACAAATAGCCTAAATCCCTGAAAACAGCAACCTTTAACAACCATTTATGGTATTAAAGTGCCTCTGTGGATCCTCTGTGGAGAGCAGTAACATGAATACACAGTCGTCAGTGAGGTATTGTCCTTGCAAGGTGGAATGAATCAGAGAGCGAGAGATGTGAGTTATGTAAATATACAATATGTACTATTCCCTAAGATGTACCACTTGTTCTCTCATGCTTGTTTTATACTCTCTCCAGTAAACACAGAAGCGAGGAAATGTTTATAGAACTTGAACTCTGATTTTAAATATTTCCACGAACACCCCTGAGCTCTGGTCAATGCAGGAAAAAAACGGCTCTGCAGTTTTTCCCACAGGGAAGAATTTTGTCTTTAAGAAAACGTCCTCATCATCTTGTCCTTCAATCCCTTTTCCCACAGAGGCCTGTGAAGCCTTATGATGTGTGTGTTGTTTGTGTGTGCAGATGATTAAACTGAGCCCCGCTGGATTAGTCATCAAGCTAAAAGGGACTGAGGTCCCATCTTGACAACAGCTTGGTCTGAGGCCCATGTCTCCCTCCTACATGGCTCCTCCACGATGCCATGCAATCTCACCGCTGACAGCTAATGACTCACTGCAGCTGAGTACTACTGCGTCTGTGGCGGGCCGCTGCAGGATTTCTAGCCAGGGGGATTAGGATTGCCACTGATGGAGAAGCCTTCATAATTCTAAAGAGATTATACAAGAGAATCACTACAATCATCACTTGTGAAAAGTGTGCAGGAGTTTTTCTTAGTGTCACTGGAGTTTACTTTTAGAGTAAATACAGTGGTGGGAAAACTACTATAGTCTAAAAATGATAAACTACATTTTAGTAGCTCTTTTCTTAAGTTTACAACAGGCTTCACAAGAGCAAAACAATGAAACACAATTTATTATAAATGAAAACAATTTACAATTAAGGTACGTAATAATAACATTTAGTACACTGATGCAACGTTCAAAGATTTTCTGATCTACAAAAGAGGTTGATACGAGTGTTGTAGCTCACTGTGTAGTGTGTCTGGGTTGTTGCTGTGATTTTCAGGAATTGTTTTTATTGCAATCATGCAAGACAAAGAGGTCACAAGATGAAAATAACCAGCAGTTATGTGATGGTCATATAGAGAAGAGGAAAGATGACTAATGCTGCAGCTGTCAATCAACTTTATCAAGAGCAGCCTTTGTGTTTGCAATGGTGTCTGCAGATAATCTCATTCTGGTGATGTTATATTCTTGTGTCACATACATACAGTACAATGCCAACAAGATAGTCCCAGGAAATGTAAATGTCACGGACAGTTTGTAATACATGTCACTACACGTGCACATTAGCTACACTTTTAATATAATGTAAAGCTAACGTGGCCATTTGAAAAGGATTTAGACGCCACGTAGAATATTGTAAATAGATCTAATTCTCTGGGGGACGGACTGAACCGACACACTTTTTGAGATATGTCTCATTGTGAGATAATTAAAACATGATGATGCATACGCTTGTTGTGACTGTCAAGATTTCTCAGACACTGGGAAAACAACAGAACTTGAAAAGCAGCAAAAGAGGCCTCCTGCTGTTTTGTTATCTTTCATCTTAATACTGACTCTTTTTTTTTTTTTACATTTGTCATTTAAGTACCTGCTTAAGAATAACTTCCTTTAGTGCAGATTTCATTTTCCATGTTATCTCCTCCTCCTCCTCTAAGACGACTTGTGTTCGCCTGTTTTGTTTCTCACCTTGGTAGAAGCCGTCATCGTCCATGTTTCCATACACGTACAGATACTTTCCAGCCACAAGGGGGAGCTCTGCTTCGGGATGCTCATTTGGTCCATCGTAAGGGTTATAACTGAAAGGAAGAATATTCATGTTTGACTCTTAGTTTTCATAACAGCAGATTTTCTCCTACATTTGTTAGAATCTAAAATTGTGAGGTTGGTCTTATTCACCTGTAGCGGGCAGTGCAAAGGCGGACCTGGCCTGTGTAGCGAGGCTTGGACCTGGGTGATGGGGTGGCCTCATCCTCCATCTATAGATTGATAACAGAATCAAAGATATTGATAGCTCAACTATTATCGATTATTAATATAAATTCAGTAATGTGGCGTCACTCAGAACCACCTCTGATGGGGTCCGCTGTCGAGGGCTGCGGGGACGGTCCGTCGTCACGGTGCTAAATTTGACAGCCCGCAGTTCTGGCCGTTCTTTGTCTCCAGTCTCCGTTGTGCAGGTTAAGAACTGGGAGATCAGTTGTGGTGTGTGTGTCGCGTTCTCATCGCCTGGATGACATTGATTTCCATTAGCAAATAAAGAGAAACTGTCATTCCTTCTGCACCCATTTGCTGCTCATTGCACAGCTATTGATCTCCTGTTGAAATGAGTGTACAGCAAACACTCTTCGTGGCAATGCTTCTTCCATCCCCATCAACACATCTGCAGTGCATTTGTCCTTAAATACCACTGACGTCCTCATGGGGAAACATGCACAAAACAGGAAAAGGAAATAGAATATAGAAAACTGCAGAGTAAGAGGGCAAATGGCTGAATTCCTTGAGGAAATTGAGTCAACAACATGGATCCACTGCATCTCTGGGTTCTTGTGGTTTGCCAGCGAGTAATATTATGCATTAGCACAAAAGCATCAGCGAGTTTTGAGTGAAGGGAAAGATAAAACAGGATTCCCAGCACTTCAAAGACCTGTAGTCTGCGGCAGACTGTATAAATCTACATCGCTGATATGGCCGTATCTGCTGCCTCTGCAGGTTACACCGTGTGTCGTGAGAATACTAATGTGTTAAACCACATTCATGTCATACATCAGGCCTGTGATCAATTAGGGGAGATATTGATCATGACTAAGCATTAATGGTGTCCACCTCTGGTCAGGAGTAAGCTGATCCAACAGGCTACGTCGGGGGATTAGACCCATTTCATTCTGATCATAAAGCCTTTTGATCACATATAACTCAGTTGATGCTTTTATCCAGTTTGTCTACAGTGCATATATTTTTAAGAATGAGTGGACCCCACTCAGAATGAACCATTAGTACCATGTTGTACTTAAACATTTTCTTACGATTAAACAGAGAGCAAAGATACCACCGAGTGTGGATAAAAGTCATTAGCAGACCATAATAATCATGGCCGTTGATGAATATAATTAAAACAATGTAAAAACAACAATTAACTTGCTAGAACATCAAAGTGGATCACATAAAGACAGTGGAGGACTCCAGGGAACCAAATATCAGCTGGGATTGGTTGCGGCTACACCCCCTCAAAAGATAAGTGGTATAGACAATGTATGGATGGCACGACTGACCCACCTGTCTCTCGTTGGCCTTCAAATCCAACAATGACCCGTGGAAGTTTCCTGTTTGGAGAGACGAGGAACTGGGATGTGGAGGTGGGATTAATCCTCAGGATGTCCACGGTATCTGATTGCAAACTGAAATTCAGCAGCTCTTTGGACAGCTGGTGAAAGTGTTCACTCTGTGACCTGCATTTCTGCTCCAGGTCACGAACCTTGACCTTCGACGGACGATGACGAGAGCAAAAGGGGATTGTAACTGGCGGAGAGGAGTGAAAAAAAAAAGAAGAGCGTTAAATGTAAGAATACGTACTCTATCAATCAATCAAATTATATTTCTATAGCCCATAATCACAAATCACAATTTGTCCCACAGGGCTTTACAAGGTGCGACATCCTCTGCCCTTCACCCTCAACAAGAGTCAGGAAGAACAACTGAAAGGAACCGTTTTAACAAAGGAAAAGAAAATGTAGAAACCTCAGAGAGATCCACGTGAGGGATTCTTCCCCCAGGAAGAACATAAGTGCATTAGATGCTGCGTGTACTTTGACACTCAAAGCGTACTTCATCAAATGTAAACCTTCTGAAGAATAGGCAGCATTTTATCTGTTAATGCTGATCGAACACAGACCCAATTAGAAAAAGCTCCCTAAAGAGACATTTCCAAGCTTATTGTGGCATATTATAGTGAAACCACTGCAGCTTATGAACGTGTGGCATCATCTGCTGCAGCCGCTGATATATAACACAGATAACAAAGCCTGAGCAACACGTCAAGAGGATTATTAAACCTACAATATAGAAATTAAAGACATCATATCACTGATGCATCAGAGGAAGATGTATGTGTGTGTAGCCCGTACTGGGGATAGAGAAATGTAGGATTTATTCAGTTTACGTATATAGGGGTTCTCACTTCACACAGGAATCGAGGGGGAGATGAAACTAACCAGGGAATAAAATAAATACCTGAAACATTCTGTCCTTATTGTTCTGTTTAGATAAAAAAAGAAAAAGAATAGAGTAAAGAAATATACGAAAAATGAAAAGAAGACATTCAAAATAAAATCAAACAACAAGAAGGAAAAAGTTAAAGTAATGCAAAACAACAAAATATAAATATAACAAATACTAGTAAAAAATAAAGTGGAAAAAACTGAAAAAAAAACTATATTTGTTTCTTATAATTTCGTATTTGTTTTACTTGCTCCCAAAACACCAAATGACCAAAGAATGGGGTTTTACACTAAAAACAGAATATGGAAGTTTGTTTGAGCCTTCACAGAGTGGAGCCGTTTTTAATCCTAGTGAGTGTTTACCCATTACCCAGAAACTGGCCTGTGGTATAGAAACTATAAATTGAGTCAACTGTTTAGTTCTACGACAAATAAGTCATTTATAGTGCAGTTTCCATTTCACCGACCAAACGCAGGCTGCTTCCTCTTTAAAATCGTATTCCAGTGCTTAAGTTGGATAATAACCTGACCTCACTTTGAACCACACTCAAAAGAGTCTGCACACTATTGTCATGACAAAAGGATTTAGAGTGAAATGAGAAAATAATTTGAAGTAGATGAACCAGCGACAAGCATCTTAAAGACGGTGATAAAACACAGCAGCTCAGTGACTTTGATCGCAGGGAAATTTATGAATTCATTCAAGGTCGGCCTGGATGCAGGATTAATTGGATGTTTGAGTCTGATAAAGTTAAACAACAGAGGAATCCTAGAGGAAAACTGTTTTAAATATGCTGATATAAAATTAAAACTTCAGTTATATAATTTAATTTGCTTTGCCCTCAAACTATAAAATTAGATCCTCAAGCCATTGGTGTAGTTGGGCCCCTACAAAAAATGTGCATTAAATGAGAAGAGGTGGTGCGGAGTATTAAATTACTTACATGGCATTACAGGATATTATAAGCCAGGAATTATGCCCCACAACCTGTTTTAGGGCAAGAGGCGAGCATCCGAACAATGATTTTTAAATCGTTTACTTTAAACCTTGTACTGTTTTCCTTCATCCGAACTTTATTTATAAAGCGTGACACTGCTCTGTGTTTGTTGATGTGACTGTACCTCTAACAGGTGAACTGCGTCCTCATGCTGTTGGTCAGCTTGCACCCGAGCCTGCAGGGAACACACAGAAACACACAGTGACAGCTGACACTGTGATCACGGTGCACGAGGTAGAACGGGCAGCACACAGCTGACACACTGTCAACACAGAACTCTGGTGGAGGCTCACTGGTTGATCAGAGCAGCGGATCCCACTCCTGACGGCACAGCGCTGATTAACACTCGCAAATTAAGTTTAGTGTGCGTAAGTGTCAGAGTAGGATCTCGAGAAGGCTCTTCATGGGCGCTTTCATATTAGGTTTTCAGATGAATTTTCTTAATTTTAACAAATTTCTGAGGAAATAGTCACAATTAAGATTTTTAATGACCATTTCAAAGTCTGAGTGATCTACTTCAGTAAGTATTGTAAGGATATTTACATCAGTCATTAGAATAATGAGAATATTTATGGGCAAACTTTTGTGTTTTTATAGTTTTAAAGCAATTAACAGTAAATAAATAAGGACAAATAACAAACTTAACAATGAAAAACATAGGTTTAAATATGTCTCAGTGGTTCATCCTCAAGATGATCGAGTTTACATAAGATGTGAGGGAGTAAAATGTTCAAACTCCTAATCTCAAAAATCCAGCAAGCGCTCAGTGAATTGAACAATCTATCTGGGCCAGACTTGTTATATTACATTACATTTCATTTAGCTGACGCTTTTATCCAAAGCGACTTACAATAAGTACATTCAACCATGAGGGTACAAACCCAGAACAACAAGAATCGAGAAAGTACAATTTACAAAGGCAAATAATTTAACATCCACAGTATTTGAACTGCTTCAAAAAAGTATCAAAAGCACTTGAAACTTAAAATATCACCAGGGAGAGTTGGACTTCATTTGACTACTTTCTAAGCAAACATATATCCCAGTTTAAAAAAAAGAAAAAGGTACCACAGAGAATACAACACCGAGAAGAAAGTAATGTCTGCTCGCGGAAAAAATGCTCCCAACAACTAGAAAGGCTGCATTTTTATCAAAGAGCAGCTGAAACTGCACTTCTGACAAACTCTGGACAGGTTTCTGAGGTCTTCATATTTCCTGATACAGTAGCAGTGATTCAGTGACAGTGATTCAGCACAAACTGGCTCCTGACACATCAGTAACTGAACGAGGAGCTATAGCAGTCACTGCTCTTATCAGAAAAGTAATGACCCTGGAGCGTTATGTCAAACTTGTGAATAATTAAGCTCTGAATAACCACTTCTCTATCTTTGCATTTATTCATAAAAGCCATACCGTTTGCAGTTGATTGATCTCCTTCTGCTTGGTGTGAAGGGCCACCAAGGCTCGCTCATGCTCTATCTGCAGCTGCTGCTTCAGCTCGACAGCCTCGTGCATATGCTGAAACACAAAGAGGGAGGCAGAGGAACAAAATGTGGTTATGATGAAGGATGTTGATTCTTGACAGTTTCCCGTAAAAATTACCCAAACACAGTCTTTCTCCATTGAGGCTGACGGATACAACACCACCAGACCTTGAGAGTCTCAACAATTATCAGAATATTGCTGTTGCTATCGCAGGCACTGAGAGGAGGATGTGTTCTGCAGACACTGAACTCTGTCTACTTGAATATCCACTAGCTGCAGGTAATTCTACACTCTGATCTGATAAAAAAAAAAAAGCATAGTTTGTGGAATTAGGATTGTCACAATACGGCGAAAGCAATCATGTGGTTGCATCAGCTTTCCATCCATCCATTATCCATACCACTTATCCCATGAGGGTCGCAGTGAGAGCTAAAGCCGATCCCAAGAGTCGGGGAACACCCTGGACAGTTTGAGCAAACATACAGAGACAATCAACTGTTCACACTCGCGTAGACACCTATAAACAATTTTGACCTAACCCCAATCTGCATGTGGGAGGAAGCTGGAGAAAACTCACGCAGACACGGGGAGAACATGCAAAAAATACCCCTGTCCAAACTGGGATAGCAGCATATTTCCTGAAATGCTGAACAATAACTTAAAACAGTTATCTCAATTCATCAGGTTTTGACTTCACTGTTCAAGTATCAAGATTTTTAGACAATGTTTCTCCCTCACATCCAACTTACTGTATACTCCAAACTGACTCAGACAAAGCCGTCACTCGCTGATCCCAAATCTACCCTCTCTGAAATTATCCGAGTCATGACTATACAGTATCTTTCCACTAAGTCTCGACCAGCTGCCACATCTTGCAGAAACAGAGTTAAGGCACAAGATGTTTCTGCAGGCTTAAGAAGAAAGGACAGCTTAGAAAGCTCTGACATTCATCATTTTCTCTCTGTATTCCCTCTCCCTTAAAAAAAAGAAAAAAGAAAAGCCTCTTTACCTCCCGGAGTGGCTTCGAGGTGTCCTGAGCAGGCAGCCACTGCTTTGCATAATCGGAGAGAAGCTCTAAGCTGCAGAGGACTGGACTGGCTGAGAGGCTGTCACTGGAGCTTTGGTGAAACTATATTTTTTGAACCCTTGGAACTTCAGGGGGCACTTGATGAAGTCACCTACATTTTCAGGAAACACCCAGTGAGGTCATGTTAGAACAGAAACTGACCAGATCAGCTCCACGAGAGCAGCTGCAATTCTGAGGGAGAGTCCGAGGCCCCACAGTCGCCTTAAATTCAAACCCAATTCAACCCCCCCCCCCCAAAAAAAATCATAGATACGGGTTTATCAAATAAACTAGAATAATCTAATCAAGATCTGAGAATTATTCCCTGAGGAAACTGTGAAAATGTTGAAAAAAGTCCTCTCTACCGAGTCATCCGGATCCGAACCAAAATTTACTAGTTTCTTGCTTGACCCGTATCCTTCCACCAAGTTTTGAGGAAATCTCTTCCAGTTGTTTTTTCTGTAATCTTGCTTACAACCAAACGGACAGGGGTGAAAACATGAGCTTGTTGATGGAGGCACAAAATCGGGGTATTTCTGAGTGCAATTCTCAAAGCTGGCTGAGAAGGTGACCTGTTGATGGCAGGAAATCCAGATGTGTCTATGAATGACAGTGATCTCAGCTCAGTAACTACGAAAAACAAGCTCTCTATCAGTATCTCGGATCGACACTGCTGTGCTACAGACACAAACCCATTTGGAAGATAAGACTGAGGTCAGCTAGACTAGTTTTCAGCTCTTCATAAACAATAACAGCAATGACAACCACGACAAAGCAATTTAAAACATTCAAGTCAACATAGTTTGCACAGCTTTAGAAGGATTGACTCAGAGAATGGCTTCAGTTAGAAGAATAAGACCCAGTAAAAAAAAAAGTATATTTTCATTAACAAAACCTTGTTAAATAGATTGTCTTCTTCAGTGAAAATTGCCCCAGGCCACTTTATTTAGCAGCTGCTAATCCTTGTGTTTGTCTTGTGTCTTGACCTCCTGCTCTGATAGAAAGGTCTTAATTCCCTAACGTTTGCCTTTTGATACCAGATGATATAACTTTAAAACCAAGGTTAGTCTTGGATGAGGAACCAACAGTGAATAAATCAAATCAGTCTCTGTTTTTTCATGTTGTGCTTCTTCCATCTCTCCTTTCTCTGCCCACGTTGCCCTGTGTAATTTTCTCTAAATAGTCTCTTTGTCTTCATAATCAATACACAATGAGGACAAGGCAAACCTCTCTTTGCTGTATTAAGGAGCAGGTCAGTTTTTCTCAGATGGGAACATTTCTCTCTCAAATATCCTGACAAACAGACAATCAATAGGAGATGCAGGGAGGCGAGGACTTGTAATGAGAGTGGCTCTCGCGGCACGGTGAGACTGTGTCTGATTACTATTGGCAGACAAGAACACGATGAAAAAACAGCCTCTCCGTGAAACAGATGACACTTCACCTCATGAGTTGCTTCGCTTTCCCTCTAAAGTTTTCTTAGTAACCAAAAACATGGGGAGCGAGGAATATTTCCAAAAGGCGGAGCGAAAATCTGGTCTGAAAAATGTGGTGAATGGAGCGAGTGGAACAGAAGCAGTGACGTGAACGAGGAACAAATGAACAGAAACATGGGAGTTTTGGAGAAATGTAGTGAGATACAGCCAATAGTGGACAAAAACTCAAAGCTATTTGGTGAAACTCAGGATTTCTCTCTCAACACTACAAATTGCTATCTGACATTATTAAGTTTGGAGCTGGACAAAGTCTCTTTTGCTTCACAGAAAACTAAAACTACTGCAACACTTGAGTAAAGACAATTCAAGAGAAAGACATCAAGTTGTCATTTAGTGAAAAATCTGGTTCGGGAGTTGACAAAAGTTACCAAAGAGAGTATGACAAAAATAAGATACTGATAATTACCTACAGTAATTTTGTTTGGAAAAGGTATATGATGCAAGAATTAAATTATGAATGCGCAGGAGGAAAAGGAGATGTTGAGGGACTCAAAGATAGAGATGAATGAAAAGAAGATGAGGTAGCGTTGGTTGCCGTACATCCCCCGGTGATCTTGCCTTTTGGGGGAGCATGGGCGGAAAAATAGGTAAATGGAAAGTTGTCTGACCTTTAGAACCTGTTCCAGGTTCTCCACTTTGCCTTGGAGTTGGCTCCTCTGCTGCTGGGCCACGTCTCTCTCCTGGCTCACTACAGCAAAGGTCTGTCTCAGCTGGACATAGTCTGATCGCACCTGCATGGACACAAAGAGTCCAGGTGCAACAGGGGGAGGGACGATAAAGACAAAAAGAGCAAGAGGACGTTAAGAGGACTGTTAACAATGTGGATATAAAAGACTGACAAACAAAGAAGTACAACCAAGTGAAGGAAGAAAACACTGTTATAGTTCCTCTTTGTTTAACAGGTTATGTATACAAGATTGAAAATATTACTATAGCAGCCAAAAACTATACATGTAAAGATATCGTAGGTAAGTGAGCAGAGAATGAAGTCACACTCTGTGTATGTGTCATGATCCGAGCTTCTCAGTTGTGGTACGGGTCCCGGGGGGCATGTGTATGTGAAACTCTCAGTCCTGCCCACAATCGTGAAGTGGGATGTCTCCGGCTGCAGGGATGTAAACATGACACCCGGTGGAACACGGTCATTTTCACATCTTTTCCGCACTGTGCACACAGACACTGTAAACACACCTGTCCACCGCAGTGCTGTTAAACCAGAGACGCCGCTGATACACCTTATGTTTGTACAGACACAGTATGACATGGTTTGGCTTTGCTGAACTAGCTGCTAGCTGCCACGCTGGTTCACAGAGAGTGTGTTGTGCTCGTGGAGGAAAGAATAGTTTTAAAACCGCAGAATGACTGATGGAAGCTTCTCACACAGACGCGTGATGAGACAGCAGCTCACTGTGTTGTTTTTTCTTGGCTTTCCTTTCCTAAAATAACTTTATTCACTTGTGCTTCTGGCTGTGTAATTAGGTGCCACTTTCACTGGGCTTTGCAACACCTATAGAACGCCTTGAGAGGCCCAGAGGTGTGGTATGTGACACAGCTTTTGTTTCGGTCCAGTATGCTAGTGATAGTGCAACATCTCGTGGCATCGACAATGGTGTAGTCAACCTCTAAAGAGTGCGAACGCATTGTTCTGTTTTATCTTAAAAGAACATAAAGGCATGCAGTTTTTATGAGATTTGTTCTCGCAGCAGACCTACTTTTCCCATTTATGAATAGAGGATGCCTTTTTTCTTCTGCTGGAGGGTTGATTGGGAGTTCACACTCTGAAGAGAAATTAATCAGCACATTTCCATTTAGCCTTGATGAGACGGAGCTGCTGACTTGAGCATTCTGCATCTCGTTTCTTCATCAGTCACAGGCCTCGAGCTAAGCCGGTTCCTCTAAAGGTGGCCTCATAGGACTGAGCAGAACCATCCCTCAGCCATCACCTCATTAATTAACAAAACAGATGAGCGCACAATAGATAAGCTTAAAGTGCACAAAAGTAGACGGCTGCAAAGGAAATGAGTTCATTCATATTGAGGAATGTACGATTGGAGCTGGAGCCAGAAGCTCTCGTAAAATCTGAACTATATCACTTATTTTCTTCAAGCAGACAAAAATAACAGCAATACATTTTATTTCTAGAGTGCTTTTCAAAGATCATCAAAGATACTGTACATAATAAATTAAATGAGAAAATCCTAGCAGGCAAAACAAATAACAATAAAACCATGTGTTAGTATTCAATGTCTCCCTGAAAGATAAATACTGACTTAACAGTTGTATTTCATCCCAGCGATGAGATGTATTTTTAAAGGTTCATTAAAAAACTATACTTATATCAGTGAATTCCCTTAAACTCGAACAAAGATCCCCAAAGCAAGTGCAATTTATTTTCAGTGATTACTTTCTGTAATTATAGCTCCACTTTGAATCTTCCTTTTTCAGTCTTGGTTTATATCTTCCTCTTTATCTCTTTCATTCCCTCATATGCTTTATATCTGAAAGGACTGTAAACACTTTTGTCCCACTTACATTCCACCCCTGTCCCCCCTCGTCTTATTTGTGGGGCACGGTAGAGACAGAGCTCCGAGCTGAGTCCCTGGACATGTGTCAAACGTGCCCCCTCTGTGAAAGTCACTATTAGTGCCAGAGTAGCTAATCGTCTACCATCACAGACGGTGATTACTGTCTCTCTGTCTGAGTCAGTGTGCATGTTTATGTATGAATGTTAATACTTGGGAGACTCAGACTGACTGGGCCAGCACAGACACAGCAATAGGAAAGGGAACAATGAGGGGTTTCTTTCAGACACTCCTTTAATATCATACTAAACTAGAAGGGTGTTCTGAGATCACCTCCACCGAGGAGATATCAAAGCAGTGTTGCCCAATAAATATCTAGAATGTGGCGCCCCGTTATATTTTAAGTAGTCCCATGAGTTTCATAATTTGGTGTTTTGGTCTGTTACTGCATTGTATAGCCATTTGCAGCGCTATTTGCCACATGCTATTGTACATAATGTTACCATCCACAAAGACAGTCAAACAGACAGACAGTTGTCAGTGAAGCCTTAAGTTGCAAGCAATGTAGTTCTCCCGCTCACACACAAGAACGTCTCCTTCACTCTTTAGTCTGTGTACCTGTCATTCGGAATCTGTCGGGTGCGAGAGCGTCGTTAATGCACAACCACATCTGCTACCGTCATAGATTGATTAAATTCAGTGGGAAGCTCTGAAGCTCTATGTGTGTCCTTGCAATAAACAATTATACAAGTGTTAAGGATGTGTGAGCGTTTTACCTGGTCATACTTAGATGCCTGCAGGTGGTGGTTGATCAGCTCAAGGTTCAAACGATTTTTCTCCTGCAAGGCAGCATGGAGCTTTGCTTTCTGCAGGGAAACGAGGGAGAAACAAAACTTTATTGTGTTGTTACGTTACGATAAATGTACTTCTTCCACTGCAACGCCTTTTATGCCGGACTGCATCATGTATGCGTGTCACACAGTGCAACTCCATCTTTAACTATCATAAGCGACAGATGAAAGACTCCCTCCGTCTGCATGCATGTATGCTGGTGGCTAAGCTTTTCTGGAGGACTAAATACACAGATGCATTCTGTCACCCTCCATTAGGTATGTGGCATTAGGAATGAAGGGGGAGAGGCTACAAAAAGAGGGGAGCATAGAAAGAAAGTACATAAATCCCACAAGCTGAAGATGAGATTAAGTTGCATAGCAAGAAAAAGGATTTTAAAAGGTGTGTTCGGCTCCCGTCTGCACTATCCACTGCCCAGATTCACATTGAGAAGTTGTCATGCCGCTGGTGCTGCAGGTACTCAAGCATTACATAATTACGCCAGATTCCAACTAGGGCAATGCTCTCCTCCTATCACAGCACCGAGCATTCAGGAGTGGTTTTACAGTGACTGGTCATATCCTTGCTCATAATACCACTTTATGCTGGTGCACTGAACTCATAATGTTGATTGTCATTTTCAGCATCCCGGCCAGAATACGGCGGATAAGTAATTTCTAAGAGCCTTTTCTCCATTTGTCTTTAAACAATGAGAAATGCGATTATTGGTTTTATTTTTGTGAAAAGCCTCGGAGGATAAGATGGTTGCTGGGCGTCTGTTCAAATAAGTAGATTGACCGTCTCCAGAAAATAATTTAATTCAATTACCCTTTGAATATGTAAAGATTTTAAATACAAAAACGTGAAAATATAGAATTCTGTGTTGGATTTAACAGTAATAAACCAGGCATTCATGCACTCATCTCTTAAAGCTTTGCACGACAGTTTCAGTACAAGGAAATATGGTGCAGCTCAGAGCTTTATGATCAAAATTTATCAGCCCAGACTGAAGTAAACCCTGTAAGAGGAGGAGGAGAGAGGAAAAACAGAAAGTGAAGGGCCAGCGAGGTCCATCTATCTCTTTATGTGTGGCCAGAGAGACAGCTCAGACTGTCAGAGGAAGACACAATCAAACGAGACACAGATAGAGAACCGACAAGGACAGGAAGACACTAAGACTGGTGAGTGAGTTCACTGGCTGCTCTTATTGTGTAACGCTGTCGCCACATCACATCCCTGCACACCACAGAGCAGTCGGTGCACAGAGCCACACCTAACTAGAGAAGCAGCCAGAAATGAGCTTGATCTTCATGCTTTTGACAGTTAATTATGAAGACAAGCCACATCATGGGGTGTCAGCTGCACTCGTTCTCTGCGCTGACACCCCAGGACATGGCCGTGCAGTTGCCACCAAAAGGAAGCAGGGTTGGGGGGGGGGGAAAGAGGCAAGGGTTGTGATGCAATTTTCAGGGAGCGAGAGAAAAGGTTAAGAGTTCATTTGAGGTTTGAAGAGAGCGATAACAAAAGAAAACAAAGAATCACAAAAAAGGGGGGGGGGGAACGTGACCTTTTGTGGCTTTTTCTTTTTATGGGCCTCAGGAATGATGTCTGTTTTTTCCACGTCCTCCCACTTGCAGTGAGTCACACATTCACAGCTCTGCTTAACACTCCGTAACATTGTGTAAACATAATGCTGCACTGCAAAGCCAAGGGATACGCACACACGCATTTATGTGCCAATTTAAACCTTCAATATGCATAAATAAGCAAAAAACAAACAACGTCTTTCATCCTTCCTTTTCTGTTTCGTCTTCCGTCTCAATCCATCTCTGTCTCCCACACACACTTCCCCTCCCATTAACCACCATGATTTCCATTCTCTCCCCAAACCCACTAATTTAGCTGCTGGCCTTAAATCTGCTCTGCTCACTGTGGCCAGCATCTCACTGAGGAAGACTCACAATGTGCGGTGCATCGACAAAGACTTCAGTTCAGTTTCTCCGGTTATAATAGTGTCTGCATCAGATATAATTGTTACTTCAGCCAGGGAGGTTAGGTTTTCTTCTGCATTACGCAAAGCTACTTCAATGACATTTTGTTGATGGGTGGGGCATGAACCAAAGAGTGTACCCATTAAATGTTGTTCTGGATCAGGATCAGGGGGAAGATCCAGGATTTCTTCTGTTTTACCTTTCTTTAACATCGAGGCATTTTTCCACATTTTCGTTGATTTCTAGAACGATAATTGATGGATCTCGTTGAAAAAAAATCAGGGGGCAGATATCAAATAAAAATCTGGATTTGGCGAATTTAAATGCAGTTTCATTAGGGGACTGTTGGGCCTTGGTGGTGGTACACGCTCTATGGTGTTCTAGTTTTGTTTTAATTGCAAATATCCTCACAATAGTAGCAATTTACTGTAAGGTTCAGAAAATAACTGAAAATTGGTTATCATCACACCACGTTTTGAGTTTGATCCAACATCAAACTGTGAGTACTGCTCTTGATACAGTTACTTGACAGACCCCAGTTGCAGCATAAATAGCACATTTATGACGTAAGATGATTAGATTTAGGCAGTGCCTCTGCTTATTGTTACGCTTCTCTGCATCAGCACATCTGCAAAAAGCTGCAGCATCCTGTTGTTCTGTGCTTTGCTCTGATCCAAACAGACAGAGAAATTACTTTGCTTTAGTGAAGAAGATACAAGTTTACAGAAATATTTATTGTGACCCGGGTATTTCCCTTAATGGTTTCTGGTCATCTGATGAGGACATGATCCAGAATTTAGATTCAATATGAATGCAAAGAATCTTAACTCATCACAGAGTATACACAGCTTTGTTTAATCAAATAGGAATTTACTTCTGCACTCACAGCTGTTTTTGGCAGTAAACTTGGAACATAGTGGATTTTACAGTGATGAAGGCTTTAAATTTATTTATGGAAATGTTTATGCTTTCAAATTGTGGATATGCTGCTTTAAATAAATCAGCCGTTAATGGGAATTAATTGTAACATTTGAAAGCTGCTGCTTGTAATCCAAGAAAATTATACGGACAGGATCTTGGATTTGCTTAATTTAGAAATAATTGTTTTGGATCCTACTGGTGATGCTTAACTATGGATAAATAACTATGAATAAGCTGCGGCCGTTATAATGGAAAACAGAAGAAGAATGAACTCATGGGCCCAGAGATTTCTACAGTGGCTACTGCTGACTGGGATTGTTGTGGGCGGAGGATTGTGACTGTTCGACCTAAACCTTCAGGAGGATTGTCATTAATCAGATGTCACGGTGGAAACATTTTGTTCCACTTTCTGCAACTGTGGGAAGCAGGACACTGATAACATGTGACGGCTTCATATGCAAAAACATAGCAACCTGAAGTGAAAGTTAAACTAGAGTTCACAGCCAGTGTTTGTGAGAAGAGATTTTACCTGACACACGTTTTCATTATACAAGAATCACATTCTCACCCACGTATAAAACTTAAGCTCTCTATTCTCCAAGTTATTTCAAGTGCAGCTCAGATTATCTGTTTAAAACTTATCCTCAAACAAAAGACCTCTTGAAAAGTCACATTACAAACACATTACTCCTTCCACTACTTTGCACTAAACTTTGTGCTTAGCGGTTTAATAGGGCGACTACAGTTAATGGGTGTCTGTGTGCGCGCGAGTGTGCCTAAAGACTGTGTGTTAAAGATTGCTTTGCACTCATGTGGTTAGAGAATGGATAAATGAGTCAGAGTCGTGACTGACGTCCCACCACTAATAGCTGCTGAAACATCAGCTGTCTGTTCAGCACCACCTAATGTCTGTACAAGTCAGGACCACGGACAGCTCCTCCACTGAGCAGATCAGGATTGACGCTGTGAAAACTGGACTAAGAACCAGACTCTGTCTTCATCATTACACTTAAAAAACAGCACTTCTGGCTATTGTTTAACATATGAGGTATATTTATAGACATTCAGTCATGTGGGGAGTATAAATCCATCCATTATCTATGCCGCTTAGACTTTGATGGTCGTGGGGGGAGCCGGAGTCAATCGTGGTCGGCAGCAAATCACAGGGACAACGTACAGAGACAAACAACCATCCACACACAAATTCATGGTCGATTTAGAGTCTCCAATTAACCTAATCTCCAGTCTGCACGTCTTTTTCCTTGTACCCAGAGAAAACCCATGTAAACAGATGGGTAGGGAGTGTTGCTTTCCCCAAATATAATATTAGCCGACTCCATGAACATTCTCAAAAGGATTGCAGCTGTAGTACCGCAGGGCTGTAGTATCACACATCACAAAAGTATATTCTCACAGCCTAAAGCTCATTTCAAGACTATATCCACATAAAGAAAAGAAGCCAATGACTGAATAGACGGGGCGGTATCAATTTAAACAAGGACAAACTGTTTGGACCTGGTTAAGTACAAAATATCGCAAATGGACTAAAACAAATCACCAGTTTGAATATTTTGTCCGATTGCAAACCAATTAACAATATACTGTGGTGCATTCCCATTTTCAAGGTTGTTATGAAACTTAAAGGCGACTGTACACTGCTACTTAAGGAATTGGTTATGGCGATGTGGGGGTGCATTAGGAAGATTTATCGTGTAGCATTAGCAAGGTCTTCACTGCAGCATAAAAGATGATGTATAACACAGAGACACAGAGTTTGTCCTCTGAAGGGCTGGGTAAGTGTTTGCCTGTTCACAGCAGAACGTGCGACTTCAGACCCACATGATCGGCCAAACATCGGCTTTCTTGGCAGACGATCACGATTCTCAAGAGCATTTTGAGATCACTGTTTTGTAATGCTGTTAAAACTGTGCATTAGCTCTGGTTTACAACATGGGCATGACTCCTGAACAGCTGTTTTATAAAAGCTGCACAACACACCGACTCACTTTGACCTTTAAGTCGCATATTGTTCATGTGGAGCGTTTGGAAAATCTAACCTTCAGATTCGACCTGCAACCTTTCCCATCCTTTCCTTGTGCTCTTTGTGCAAAGCAGTTCGTGGTAAATGTTACCATAATGTCATCAATAGATTATTCATCAGCATGCGGTTAAAAGATTCCTCTTAAAGTGTTTCAGTGCATTATCTGCTGACATTCCTGTCGCCTGTGCCACCCATGTGTCTCCACAGGTACCTCATTCATAAAACATAAATGAGTTGCCAATCTATTTTTGATGGTAGCGTGTGCACACTTGTTTATTTTTATATATATATTTTTATATAGAGATATATATTTTTATAGAGAGAGAGAGAGAGAGAGAGAGAGAGAATGACACATCACAGACATAAGACCTACAAGGCCATCAGTAAGTGTGAACTGTGGGCGCAGATGGCAGTGCCTAATGCAGATATAGTGAAGCGTGAGTTGTAGTTCAGTGTGTGTGTGTGTGTGTGCAATATTGATGCCTTGCATAACTGGCATCTCGAGGCATACATTTGCTGTAAGCTCTTGCATATCCAGTGTTGCAGACCTCTCGCCTGAATCCTAAAGATTTGAAATCCCTTAGAAATATTCATGTGGCAAAAAATTACCTCACATGACAAACACACTCAGATTAAAACCAGAAGTTCTCACAGTGCAAAATACCCTAATTATTTGAGGGATCCCCTTGTTAGTAGTGGATATGTAAACAGAGCTTTGAAAAAAAAATGTAAAGTCTGAATATAAAATACATGACTCATTTCTGCAGGTTTAATAATATGGATCAACTGGAGCTTCAACAGAAACCCTGCCTACGCAAACATTTAATATTAACATCGTCTCGAACACAAAAGACTCAGCGTCAGGTCAATGTGGCAGAGAAAATTTAATGCACATCCAAAATCTTTGGGGAAGGGATCAGTGTACAGAGGAGTCTTTTGTGCTGAAAAGCAAATGCTCAAGATTTTATCTGAGATACATGCATATATAAAAAGTCTTACGGGATATGTAGTGTAGATTTAAGCTCACCTCTTCTTTTTATTGAAAATCAAGCAGCTAATGTTTTGTTTAAACCCCCCGGTTGTGTGTGTGTGTGTGTGTGTGTGTGTGTGTGTGTGTGTGTGTGTGTGTGTGTGTGTGTGTGTGTGTGTGTGTGTGTGTACTCCTCTGCTTGCTACTCAGTACAGGAGACACTTCAGTCCAGACTTTTATGGAGGGAGAAGACGGGGGGAGCGGCAGGGAGAGGCCGGCGCTACAGTCAGGAGAGATTAACTTCTCCACGTAACACACATTCTCATTCACCTCACTCTTCGACCTCCTCTGTCACTTCCCCTGTTACTCATCCTGAGCTCTGCACAGTTTCTATAATGTTTGTGCTTGCTTGGATGTAGTCCGCATACAGTACATACACTTTATACAGTGTTTGCATTTGACTCCCCACTGCTGCTCAGGGGCTACAGCTACAGTAACCCTGATTTCAAGCAGAATTACAGTGATACACATTACATCTTTGCGTATTGTTATGACGACAGTATGTCATGTTGGTCTCTGGAACTATGTAGTGTGTATTATTCATTATTTTCTGCCATTTGACAAAATACGTTAACCACATAGGGGTCTCTCAATCAAAACGATAACAAAAGAGCTAGTTGCATGCCGGGAGTTGTTGCCGCCACTGCCGATGAAACTGTACCTGACGTGACTGAGGCGCAAATCATGTTAATGGATGAGGTCATGTATGCTTAGTTCATGTTATGCAGCAAACAACAATGAATAATCGTGATCATTACAAGGGAGCAATACAAACAGTGGAAGGAGAAAAACAGCCGACTGGTTAACTGGCTAACAATGTGTTTCCATTGGATAATACATTGTTTGCCATGGACGTTATGGCAGAGACAGACGAAGCCACAAGTATATGAGGCAATTGAAAGCCGACAAAAATGAAATGTCCAGTTACCTTGAAGAAAAATTGTTGGAAACATTTAGGATAATGTAGGTACACAAGTCAACAAAATGTACAACAAAGGTCTCGTTGAATATTGTTCAATATTATGTCTTTGAGTGATTATTCATAAAATCTAATGAACAGATTGAGCCTTGAGGTTTGTGCAGTAACCGCAGTCTCGGCTGCATGTCATACTGTGCGAGATTGTCTTGATCGCTGTCGGTGTGAGACTGTGTGATGTCAGTTTTGAGGCTCGTCAGATGGTGCAATGAACGATAAACAAGCTTTGGCCATCGCACACTTTATCAATCAGAAAGCGAAGAGGAGATGGTTTGTGTTTCCTGACAAAAGGCAACATGAGAAGACAATTTTATCACGAAGTGAGTTGTGTAATGTATTCTGTGGTATTTAATGTTTCCAAGTGGTTGATGTGTAGACGTTGAAGTTAGCAGTTGTCACATTGTTGGATTTTAGTCCTGAAGTTTGTCAGAATTTGAATGTGGCTCTTCAGTCTGTAAATCTTGGATTGCCTCATGATACGATCCAGAGAATGACAAAGATTTCTCTCCGTTTCTTGCAAGATTATCAACTTGTGTATGGGACAGACATACCTTGCACTTTTTATTTCCTACAGGTCAGAGTGTTAATAGATGTGAGCTGCAGTCTGTCCCAAGTGAAGCTAGATCCAGTCTGAACATGTCTGCATATCAACTTTGACTGTTTACTACATGTGAAATGTGGAGGTGCTCCAGTTGCACTGTATATGAAGGCCCCTCCAGGGAATAGACATGAGACTACACATGCCCCACAGGGAATATTAGAGCATGGGAGTGTGTGTACTGAATTGTGTGTGTGTGTGCTGTATGTATGTATGTAGTGTGGGTGCAGGCAGTGAGAGTGAAACACGGCTGCGATGTCGTGGGCAGCAAAGCTTCCAGTCACATTGATGACATAACGCATTTGATGTGAACAGGACCTATTATTCCCTCAGGCCACACAGAGAATATCAGAGGGCTGGAAAATAAGTTCTGAGAAAGATCAGTGTGATGCTAATGAGGAGCCCAAGAGCTGGTTAAGGATTACATGTGCTTGGATGGACCTTCATGCTCACATAATGCTTGGGTGGACCTCCACGCTTGGAAGTGCACCCACATGAACACAAGCCTCTATATAGATGCTCAAGCACAAGGAAATCCATAAAACTCTCACATGCACCTAGGCGCACACACGCATCATTATGTGCACAGACACACACTCAAATGACCCCAATCTGCGGCAAAAATATACCGCACAAGTGCTAAATAATTTACATCTGACCCCATTGCACAGTTGTTTAAATGTACAGTATGCTAGAAATACACTCAGAGTCTTAGCAGAGGTTTCCTCACTACTGGTTTCTACTGGGTTTTACAATCTAGAGCCATCCATAAATACAGTTTTGTATTAAATAGCACGTGCAGCATATCATATTACAGAGAAGGGGCTGGCAAGGACAAACTAGGTATTTTCTACGATGGTAAACACTTGAAAATCGGAATCATTTTTTGCTTACATTAAGTACTTGCTTACCATGACCTCTAAATTAGCACCAAATTACTAACTGATTCCTCTTGTGAGCAGAGAAACATCAGTTCAACATGTAAAAAAAGAACTCGTCCTGCTACCATGACTACATCTGCAGCCTTTGAACAGAGAATACAAAGCAGCACTTTGAGCGTTACGAGGCAGAAGTCTGCAAGAGATTAAAAATGTCTGAACAACATCCTGTCGATTTGTATCTCACGTCGGTGCTTGAATTTCTGCTAAAGGTTACAAATAGGGACAATTCTATAATGGCTTCTGTAATGGCAGATGCTTATATGACCGAGTTTTAGGTCTCAAGTGAGCCAGACTCAGCGGCGCAGAGCAATAGGTGACAGTTACAGGAGCACAGGTGCTGTCATGTCATCTGTATCCGAACAGGCTGTCCTGACATTGTGCACTCCTCTATACCTCCTTCCTCTGTTCTTTCTTCCTCCCATCCAGCTTCCCCCTGGTGTTCAGTCCACCGAAGACCTCTGTCCTCGGTTTAATCATTCAAGCCCTTCCACACAGAAATCATGAGGGATGGAGAGAAGACTAGAGGAGAGAAAGAGAAGAGAAAGGGAGAAGAGAAAGAGAAAAGAGAAGAAGACAGGCAAAAGACAGGTACTATTTAAGTAAGAGAAGGCAAGAAAAGTGTGATCGGCAGAGAATTAAGCTTAAAAGGAAGGAGAAGAGAGTGGGAAGACAAGCTAAAACATTCCCAGGGACAGTTGGAGACAATTAGTGATGTAGCTTTAACAGGCTTTTCTCAGCATGTTACTTTGCTCGAGGGCTCACCTTACCTGACACTACATAATTACGTTGTGAATTAAAACCACAAAATGAAGGGGAGATTTTGGTTGGCCACATATTCCTGTCTCTGTGCCAAAACTATAAACAACAGTGTAAGGCATGGCTCACGCCTCACGGTCCTTTAATGATATCATCCAGAGGACTCTCTACACTTGTCCTTACATTAGAGATAAGAAAATTATGTAGATGGCAGAAGAACAAGAAATCTGTGTCATAAAACCCGACAGTCTGGAAACTGATCTAAAAATATGTTTGTTTTGTGTAGGTGAAGAATATCAACAGGAGCCAAACATAAAGATACTGAATCAGCAGCTAAAGTGAACGTACAGCTGCAACCATTTATCTAAAGAGATGGAAAAATAACTTGAAAAGTGCAGCACATGCATGACAAGATAGAATAAGTGCTGCTCATGATATTCTTTACTAAACTGTATTTGTAATTAGACTTCAATCACACATCTGTTTACAGCCGACGTTCCCTCTCTTTCCTCCTCGGCCCCACCCTCTCCCTTTCTGCCTTTTCCCTCTGCAGTGCTCTTTCCTTTAATATAACTTCTGTGTATCTTGAAAAGCTGCCAGGAAATGTGAAGAGGAAATGTTCTTTTATTGTTTCCCTCTCTGCTACCCCCGCTGGCTAAGATGACATCAACACTTATGGCGTGTATGCTGGCAATCAATACAGCGCTCACTCATATTCAGGCATGTGTTCACACAGATGCACAAAACAGGGGCAGGGGTGAGGGGAGGGGATGATGGGGTTGCTATAGAAACTGTTCTTTCAGGTGTGGAGTGTCAGGATGAAAAAAAAGTAGCAATGAACTATAACATCCAACAAATCTGATGCCCGTTGAGTTGTATGAATGTGAGCCTGCATTCAAGCGTAACACACACAAGCGATCTAATTTAATCCCCATTTAAACCTACAGCATGAATGAGTAGTTAACATGCTGAGGAAAAGCAGTGAGTGTGCAAATAAAATACTACATAAAAATACCCACACTTGTGATTCAAAGGACAGAACTGGACTATATTGGAGGTGCAAAGTACAGTAAGTGTAAGTATGCATGGATACACTAGGTTAATAATACACTGAAAATGTGGGGGAGTGTGTATGAAGGCATGCAAGCTGGCAAAATTGTGGATGCAAAGTACACAAAGGCTGTCTGCATATGTTAGTACGTGAGTGTACCTGTGTGTTTATTGATATGTGCTGCCACGCCCCTGTGAGGCTGTCACTATAGGGATTATTGCAGCGCTCGTATGTCCTCAGGAACATTTTTGATTAGTCAAGGAGGCCGTCTTTTGGCTGCCACACTGCCCGATAATCTCAAGAGAGGAGCGAGGAAATCAGCCATGAGACTGAAAACACAAGTTTCATTTCCTCCTATCCTCCTCACTCCCTCTCGCTCTCTCTCCCTCCTTCTTGCCCTCTGGCTTCCAACTGAACATCAGATGGCACGGCCATGAAGAAGAAGAAACAGGGAGGTGGTAAAAGAGTAGCAAGATTAGGAGTGAAGGATTCTTTAAATTTTACAACCCGGTGGTGCCTTCGCAGAGAGGGAAAGAGGAAATATTGTAGGTAGACAGAGAAAGTGATATCAGTCATACAGAGCAAAATGCTGCAAAATGAGACGAAGCATAATTGTCTGTGTGCAACAATTCTTCCTTTCTCCTCTGCAATAATTCTCCAAAGTATCTCACCCACCCACATAGCCATACATTCAAACATATGAACCCTGTTCACATGCACACAAGCTTGTTTGAAGCATGTATTTTAACTCACAAATATACACATAAATTAAAGCCATTACTGAGTGAGTGACAGAAAAGCAAGAGCTTTGATTTGTCCCTCGTTTCAGCTACGAACCTGATACTTCCATTCATGTCAGCAAAGTGCTGGGTCTCTGCAAATGTCACACATGCTCCATGTGCAGACTGTGATAGGGCCAAGTTTTCTTGCCATAAAAGGATTACAATGAAACAGGAAAATGTTCTACTGTCAGTTCTTGTGCTGCAAAGCTTCTCATGCTGTGACCAAACCTTTTTGCATAATCTTGCCCAGTTGCTTTAGTTATTCAACCTACAGGCTGAAGTTTTACTTGCTCAAACTACATCCTGGTCAAATACTTCCAAACTTTTCACAAAAATGTAACTCACATTGAAACTTTAATTGACACCAATGAGTTATACACACTTGGCTTAGGCACGTTTTCCATACAGGAAGCAACTAGTTTTACAGGAGCTGTTGTAACGTCATGCAATTCAACAGAATCAAATTACTGGAACATAAAGTTGAATCAACAATTTCAATCAAAACGGAACTTTGTAAATTTTAAAAGAATGGTTGTTGCATTTGACTGCATTCATTTAGTGTGGATGTACCCAATAACCCATCGAAAGAGTGTACCCCCATGCAATGCACATGTACGCACAATTTAGCACAGAGACTTTCCTTCAGAAGAATAAATAAGTGTCATTCAACCATGTGTAATGATCTGCCCCTCATGATATGCCTGGACTTATTACGTTTCCTGTTTTATTTTGAAATGAATCATCTTTTGTGTCTGTTGGTTAGTTTACTTCCTGTCCTTGTGTTTTGACAGTTTTTTGATTGGCCCACCCCATCTCATCCTCCTTGTTTAAGTTTCTGTGCTCCCTTATTCTTCGTCAGTTCATCTGATGTTTCCTTGTGCTCGAGTTAAGCTACTTGTCCATATTCCTGTGTTTTCTGCTGCCTGAGCCTAGATTACTAGAGTTTAGGTTTTTTAAACTACAGCTTTGCTTGCTTACCTCGTCTGCTTTTCAACCCATCTGCAGCTCAGTCTGTTTTTGGTTATTAAAGTAGCTACCTCCACTGGACCGGACTGAATTTGTGCAAGTCTGCATTTGGCTTCTGTAATCCTTAACACTGCAAACTGATCCAAGAAATGAACCCAGTGCATTTTCACTTCTGACCACAGTGATTGAAGTAGTTCAATGTCTGACTGGACCCAGAGGTTTGTACACATCCCTGATTTCCAGTTCCAGTCTGATAGCCAACAAGTTATTTCCCACCCGAGCTGTTAGTTTACAGCCTATATCCAAGCATACTAGCCTCCACCGTACATCCAAGCCAACTAGCACACAGACTACAGTCTCCAGCCTACATCCAAGCCAGTTCCCCAGTCAGCCTCGACCGGCCTGCATTCAAGTCTGTTAGCCATCTGCCTGTTCTTACTCCGACATCAACCAGTTTCCTGTTGAATCCTGACCCAGAAGACCCTGAGCAGTCCCCTTTTGGGGGAACTCACCTAGCTACCACCCCGGTTTAGTTTTGAGCATGAAGAAGGAAGGATGGGTCACAGAGACATCAACTCCCCAAGCTGCCCAGCTCCACTAATACTCAGTTGTCCAGCTAAACAGAGCCTCAGCTGGCCGGGGCCTTGATCTACGCCCCACCGGACCCCGAATTGTGTGCCCTGGCTGACATCCTGTCTGCTCCTGCGTCTGCAGTCTGTCTGCTCCTGCATTGGGTCCCTGCTAACATTAAGTGTGTTCCTGGTTTCTAGTCACTAGCCCAGTCAACACCTGCTCCTGATCCTCAGTGGGGGGCCTGCAGCAGTTCTATCTAAACCAAGATCCCCCCCTGTGAGGCACAACCTACGAGTCCGGCCTCTGGACTGTCCTTTCTAAGCGCTCGGGGCACCAGAGTGACCTGCTCGGTTGATCCGGCCTCTAGATACCCTCTACCATGGACTTGTTGACTATTGTTTAGGACATCTGGAATCAATCCTTTGAGGCAACCCTGTTTCATTCATTTCCTCTTTTATTTTGAAATTACTAGTCTTTTTTTGTCGTCCGGTTGTTTTTCTTCCTGCCCTTTCCTTTCTGATTGCCTACCCTGCCTTGATTACTTTCCCCAGATCCACCTGTAATTACCCTTATCATCCTTATGCATTTGCCAGTTCATCTGTTCTGTTTGCTGGTGTTTCCCCTTGTGCATCCATTTAGTAACTTGTCCATGTTCCTGAGTTTGCCTTTGGTTTTCAGGTCCCTTAGTTTGAATTACCCTGGTTTAACTTGCCCATTTTTGCTTATTGCAGTAATTACCTTCCCTGTACCTACCTGCCTTTATGAGAGTCTGCATTTGGGTTCTACAATACTTCTACTAACATGAGTGGATTCATATTCATCACCAACACCTGGCAACCCCTCAGTAGGGAGGAACCAGGAAAAGCTCAGGTTACCGAGCCAATAACGTCAAACCACTCACACAAACACGCATGCACACACACAATCAATTTGTTTGCTAAAAGCGCCACACATTTGTCTCGCTCCCTGTGTCGCTAACAGATGATGCGGACATGTGTCTACATATGTAATTTTAGAAAAGAGTAATTGAATATTCACACATCATGGGGCTGTTAGATTCATAATTTGACTGAAGTGAAAAGGCAGCACTATTGCACACTCTTGAAATCCATGCACATATACTCACATGCACATACTAACCTTCTCAAGCCAAACACACCATTAAGCCCTTTCACCGTAACCCCACCCCTCAACACACACACCACGCACACACACACACATCTCCAAACAGGTGGCTCTGCTTCAGTCAAGAATCACAGAAGCTGGATGTTGTTTTTTTTTTTCTTTTCCCAACCTTATCAAGTCCCGGAAGAGACAAAATGTACAAATCCTCCTCTCGTTTCCACCTCTCTGTGGACGTTCGTCTCTTCCTGCAGCAGCTGCACTGGCAGGTTCTCCCCAGCTGCTTGGCTATGCTAACCCTCTGCACTATATATAGGACTCCACAGAGCTAAATCAAACAGTAACACACCCGAGCCACTGATGCGGAGACAAACAGCAGCAGTAAAGAGGATGCAGAGTGGTGATAAAGGATTAGTATTTACCGTGTGTGCTGGCTAACACAGGAGCATCTTGACTGAGGTGCTGCTTACTCCTTCTTCCTCCTTGCTCTGATCTCCTCCCTTCTTCCTTGCTCTCTCTGGGTGGGGAATTGTCAAACGGCTGCAGCAGCATCAGTAGCAGCTCCGGGGCCTGCGTCTCTCTCTCTCTCTCTCTCTCACTCCACACACTCTCTCTCTCCACACACTCTCCCTTTCCTCTCACTCTCTCCCCACCCCCAAAGACCCTCCTCCTTAACACCCTTCCTGCATCATTTTCTCCTTTTCTCTTCCGTGCTCTCTCTCTCTTCCCCTGCTCAATTTCCTCCTTTCTCTCTCCCGCTGTACGCGTGTGCAGTGAGCTGCGGAAATCCACTCTGTTGAATTAATCAGCCAGCTCCACTCTTACAACCATCAGCCACATCAGTGGGCTACTGTTTGGCGAAAAGACATCACAGCCAATAGGAAACAGACATCTTGGAGTGTGGGTTACAAATAAGGATGGTTTATTGGAAGGCCGCCCTGTGCAACCACGGTCTGGACCTTCCAGCATGTCTGCCAAATTGAGTGAAATGACAGGAGCCTACGTGATGCTGCCTGCTGTCACATAGACCCTCCCTCTTTTCTCTTGCTCAGCATTTCATTTGTCAAAAGAAAATTTGAGTGAGTCCGTAATGTTTTCTTTTTTATCTACTTGGATTGTAAATGATTTGGGTCTCACCCTTCCTTCAGTGTCCTCATCACCGCCATTTACTGTAAATAATGCACATTCTTTGCTTGCGCATTGAATACATTTTGGTAAGAATAGTTGATGAGCTGGAGAGTGACTTTAGAATTAGAATTAAACCCAGTCTATTCTAATAAATGTTGCTGTATTTGAACTGTTGCAGAATAATAGTCCAATTAGTAATAGTCACAACTTAAAATTTGATGTGTTAATATCTTTTTTCATTCTATTGTTTTTCAGCAGAGGAGACAATTCTTTTTTTCTCTTTTTCATCACAGTACTACAAGCAATTAAGCAGTTTATTGGAGCACATTATATTTGTTTATATAATTTACTCAGGAACTGGGAAAAGTCTATACTGCAATTTACATTTTGCTGGGGCATTAAATTACACACAATGATTGATGACAAAATAATATGTATTAAATTGAGGTTAGGGTGGAGAAAACATGTTCATAACATACAGATCAACATGAGAGAAGAGGAAGTTTCCTCAGATGTTATACTTTTTGTGCTTTCTAAAAAGCTCACAAATATGCTCACGTTCATCATCTAACCCTAACCCACAAAGCCGTGCTGCTAATGTGGCTACTAAATAAAGAAACTCCTGTGAAATCAAAACAACGACCACAGCCTCTTGATTATGGAATACTACACTACAACCACTTTACAGGTAGTGAGTGTTATTGTTCCACTTCTGTAATTTCACCCATAGTTGTAGGCTTATACAGAACCCTGCTGAAATAGAGATTTTTGTATCAAGGTGCTTTTATGCAAAGTTTAGACACAAAATCCAAACAGGTTTCTGGGTTAGATTCCGCATGTATAAAACCAGGAACAATTTTATTCCCATGCGGCCAATTATTCATTTCCTTTCTGTTCCAGCTCTTATCCGAACAGTTTCACAGCTTTTAGCCTTTAACTACAACACAGCACACACTTGCTATAACACTGCCTACACTGGCTTGTCACAATGAGTAATTATATCATACTGACATCAGCTTATGTGCGGGTGCTCTGTCCCTGCATGTGTATTTGTGAGTGTGAAAGTGGGTATACCACAGATAGCCCCTACAATTATTTAAGCTGGTTAAGGGGATTTTCAAGTAATCCACAAGGGCCCTACATTTTGACAGTGGAATATTTTTAGCACATTTAAAATTTTGAGGCACCAGAATTTGTTTATCCATGCAATTTTGGGGGTTTTATATGATTCGGTGCTCTCACAAGCGCTCATTTGTGTCACTGTAAACAGGTCCATTATGACTTAAAAACCTGATCACATATCAAGGACAATTTATGTACAAAACTAGGTCATTCCAAAGGGTTTTCATAGGTTTTCTGTTCTGAAATAAAGGCAGTGGTTATGTATGCAGCGGTGCATCTCTGTATCGCTCATATTAACCCCATTCTGCCAATATTTATTCAAAAAAATGTATTCAAAAATGTTGAGAAAGCAGTGGTTCCTTAGGAGGCAGCACTGTGAGGCACAGTGATAATTGTGGTTGTGAGGCTTATGAAATTTTCCACTCAAGTGCAGCATGAAAAGATGTAATCGCCACTTTAAATCGAAATAAATAAATTGGTTGATTCAGTTAGAATAGAAGGGTTTAGTGTACAATAACTGTAGAAGTGAATAAACTTGAATGAATCGGGGTCTGTGAGGGAAACTATGGCCGATCAGACTTTAGCAAAGTCATATGGAAAACTTGAATGATGCTGGTGTTATCACTTATACATGAGGCACTCACTCCCAGGAAGAAGGTCTAACTCAGTTCGAAAATTCGTCTGGACTGAACTCCCTCTAAAAATGTTTGAAATTTAATTATGGGTTGGCATGACCCTCCCTGATGTTCATCAAATCTGTGTCAATTACTGCAGACATGAAGCTGCACAGGCCAGACCAGTGGCCAGAGTCCACATATCTGCCTGGATGTGGGTAAGTAAGGAGGTTAGGACAGGAAGTACGAGGGGAGGGAGAGGAGACTGATGGAGACAGAGGGGAAGACAAGCACACACATGGCGGATAGAGGGGGAGACTTGAATTTATGAGTGAGGCAACAGAGGAGGAGTGAGAGAAGTAAAAGCTATGGAGTGCAAGAAACAAAAAATAACTAAAAGCATGAAAGAGGCTCAGAAATGGGAGACTTGATGGGCCGGTACGAGCGAGCACTACCCCGAAGCAAACTAATCTACCAGCATGTTCTTACTGCCGGCTGTGTACCGTTATCTAATAGATCACACAGACTATGGATTAGACCTCTATGGGAAAAAGGGTGTAATAGGCAAATATTAGTAAAATGTTAAATAATAGTAATAATAATAATAATAATAACAGTCCTCAACACCAGATCCACACATTAGTTTAATAGAAAAAGTTTAAGGTTTAAAAACCTGATTAACTAGCATGTCTAACTAAATATTCAGAGTTCGATGAAGATTATTCTCCCTCATTCGTTTCACTGGTGATTTTGTCATTTTTAAATATTATTCACACCAAAACTTGTCAAATTAAATACAGGTGAAAGAAAGAAACACACCAGGCTTATTACTAGGAGCGTTTCACAGAGTTTTCAAAGATAGTTGTCATTGCCTTCTTCACTATTTCTAAGGGTACAGGTGGACAAGCAATCAAGACAGCTGAAAACTAATGGTGTCTTCAGGGGTCTGTCAGTCATGTGACTATTGCAATGGACTGTGGAAAAGAAAGAGCACAGAGAGAAACCCAATTAAGGAAAGAATAGAAAGCTCAGCCTAAACACACCCCGTCTGATATCAGTTGTTGAAATAGCCACACGAGTCAAAACAAAGCAAATTTTCTGACTAGCCTGTGGGTGGTGGCGACATTATTCCAGCTGAATTGTGTCACATTACACTGGACTATTATTAACCCTGGCTGGTCTGTGCTTCCTTGATCAGGGGGGAGTTAAAAACAGAGATTACTGGGTCAGCTGAGACAACACGGCTATTAGGGATTATTGATTAGACGTTGTCCCCCTTTGTGCTGGGACAGCCCATATCATCATGAGGCCTCTCATCTGAGTGGGCCAGCTGCTAGCCGCACACAATTGTTGCCATAGGGATCGGTGTCCAAGGAGACAGCTGCAGCCTTTTAGCAGCAGTCACACAGCACACAGAAGGTCATTCTTTACCTACGGTACCTTTCTTCAACTGTCCATCAGAGATTGTTTCCAGGCAACGCTTTTCTTTTTTTTTTTCTAGGAAGTCAACCTTCTCAGTGCATTTTCTTGCCTTTTTTGTTGCAAAATTAACGAAACGGAAGAAACTGACATGAGAATGCGGCTGAAATGCCCCATGAATATCATCCTCAGTGACTTGAAAACGATTAAATGCAAGAGTTTGAGGTGGTAGATTTTAGGCTTTTAGCTGAAAGCCTGGTCTAGCACTCTTGTCTTAGTATAAAACAGGCATGAGGTGAAAATACTTACTACCTCATGCTCTAACATATATAGCATTAAAATATTCAAAAGATGCTGTGATCATATACTAACCCTCTGGCTGCAGCTAGATTACAGTTAACACCATAAATAGGGAAAAATATAAATAGAAAAAGGTACCGTTCTGCTTTCAGATGCATGGATGTGTAATGTCGCTTTTCCGTGCACGTTAAATTTAGCACCATATCTGTGAATATTTGCGGTGACTGTGAATAAGCAGGTGTTAACTGATGACCTAGTGACTAATCACAAAGTCATAGTGACATAACAGTGAGCAACAGCCAGTCGTGATACATCCGGCATTAAATCATGAGTCAGTGTGTTACTCAATCATGTTTTGCAACCTTATTACAAATTGTGATTTACTCATTCTCACCATATGTAACAGAGACAGAGACGCACCGTCATGATGCCAACACGAGACCAAGAGCCAAAGGCGAGTTGCACAATGGCGGCGGAGAGATTTTAATACAACAGCGTAGAATACAATTGTTCTTATAGTGTCAGAAACCCAGGAATTTCAACTGTTAATATTTCTCCGCTCATACAACGAAAGTTTTACACATAGTGATTTGGTCTCTGTCAATACTAGTGTTTCAAATATGAACCGTTGTACACACCACATCACGGAGGAGAAGTGTCAATATAAGGTTGTATAAATAGTAGCTTTCCTTCTATGAAACTGGAAATAATTTCTAGTCAACTGAAGCAGCCATTATACTCCGTCAGTTCCCCTCTGCCAGTCTGTCCACAAATGGGCGTGTTGCCAAGACAACGGCTCACGCGCCTTGCCATCCGAGACTACCTGGGGGAGGCCTCCATAGAAAATCTGAGAATGAACATACAGGCCAAACAAATATATGTGGCACTGAAAACACACACACACCCCGTGCAAGATCTACAGACCAAACGACACACCCCTACTCATCCATTTCACACCACATTACACATGACCACGTGTCTGCAAGAGCAACAACAAGTGTGTGCGTATATGCAAGTTCACATCCTTGAAGAATATAAGCTGCTGGAGGGAGTATAGTGACACTGACATTCTAAGAAAATCGTAATAGTTTCCAATATGGAGGGGAGTCATCAGTAAATATGTATATTGTGCTCGCATAATTTTCATCTGGTGTTTGCCGGCAATAAAAAAGGTCCTATCAGATGGGGAGTGTTTGAACAGCCAAGAGTGGCTCAGAAATAGATGCGAGTGTCTGGCTGAAAGTAGGAAGTTTACCAGTTTCCTATATTGTAGTTTTTCTTGGCGAAGCGTGGTGACTTCAAGCTTCAGAGCGCGGTTTCTCTCCTCCAGCAGTCGAAAACGGTTCCCAGTTTGGACCGAGTGGCCTGTAGCTTGCTGGGATGAAACCTCATACCTTAACTGGAAGACAAAATTAAATGTGTATTATTATCATAAGAAATTGCAAAAATTTGCAACAAGCCATGCTAATGGAATTATGAGGTTGTACTTACTGAGTATGAAATGCTAATGTCAGCACAACAACATGCTCACAATGACAGTGCTGACATACTAATGCTAAACAGGTATAACGTGCCCCTGTTCACCATCTTGGTTTAGCATTTTAGCCCGTTAAAATTTTGCAAGTTAGCAAATTAAATTTACAATTATTTCCAAAAGATATTTCACTTTATAAATGCAAATAGAAAAAGTCAAGAGGATCACCAAAACCATTAGAATTTGTCCTCTGGGGACCTTGATATTTGTATAAAAGTACAAGGCAATATGCCGACGTTTTTGCGTAATCCTGCTAACTAACAAACAGTAGAAAACATTACCTCCTTGGCAGAAGTCATAAAAAAGGACATAGGGCTCCTGTCAATCTTGCTTACATTGATGTACTCTGGTATTAGTTCCATCCTGCGGGGTCAGACCCAAGAAAAAGATTAACAGACTTTAAAATGAAGCCGCTACTGCAACAAGTTTGGAAGTTCAGAGGAAATTGCCGGTCAGTGTTTTTCTCCTTCGAAATTTCCTTGATGGAGTGGAGTCGTCTTTTGAAAATGCATTTTCACTCGCTTGAATTCTCCATGGAAATAAACTGCATATCTGCAAGAGGCAGGCTGGAAGCTTCACGCGAGGGGTTAGGGAAAAGATTATCTTTTATTGCTCAAGTTAGTCTTTCCTTCATGCCACTTTTCACAGTTGTTTTTGGAATATGACTGCACTTGTTGTGTTGCAGATAACAGAGGGATTGGTAAGGAGGAAGCTGATTTAGGACAAGCAACTCTGCCTGTGCAACCACAAATTAAAAACATCCCCCTCTAGGATAAAAGGATGCACTTTTCCATTTTGTGTCGGCAAAAAAAAACTCCTCCCCAAGTTAATCTAAAAATTGAATTTGATGCTCCACTTTAGTCTGCTTTGAGTGATATAAATGCATGAAATGGGAACCATTTGCAGAGCCACAATCTGAAATCCCCTGCCCTCACTCACTTTTTCCCTCTGAATTACCCTTTTCCATTTAGAGGAAAATTAAGGAGGGTAAAAGAGTCAGTCCATTGTTCCCTTTGAGCACTTTTACTTGCAGTAACAGTCCAACAGTAACCTGACAGTCCAACAGATGACTCCAACAGCAGATTATTATTCTAATATATCAATTAGCATGTTAACAGAACATTTGGTATCGTGTCAGGTCCACAAAAGAACTCGCACATCAAACAACCAGACCCTATGAATGCGAGCCAGACTGCCCTCCTCCACAAAACAAATACCAAAAAACAAATTTCCAGGCAAGATATCAGTTTACCCTGACAGAAAAAGCTAGCAAAGCCAGTATGATGAACCTGCCAAGCAGACAGAAAGACAGCCAGATCCACCTGCTAATACAGCAGAGCTGCCAAGCAGACAAGCCCTCAGACAGACCCACCAGTGTAACATGCTGGACTTTCCAAAAACGGATGGATAGACATGCCAACCCCTCCTGTTGGTCTTTCACACACATTTAGTTATAGAGGGAGATATTAGGGCACATAGATATCCTTGTGAGAATTGATTTATAAGTAAAGTAGACTAGAAAAATACATGAGTGTTCATTAAAGATTCACACGGGTATATAGCAAAATATATCCAAAAAATCCATCATATTGTTGTTTGCCTTTGCTCGTTTACAACATAAAATGGATGACGCGTCTCTATACTTCCTGCTACTATTCAGACATGAAGCCAAAATATCCCAGATACAATCGCTGCCATCTTGTTCAGTTGGAGTTAAAGTCTGCACAGTGTAGATCTGGAGATGGAGCCATGATATCAAGGTCCATGCTCAACGAATTCTGAGTTAGTCTAGCTAACTGTCAAATCAGTATAAGCATAACGCTGATCCTGTGAGTGATTTTAAACGTATACAGATATAGAAGCAGGATGTGTCCCTTTAACACAGATATCTACCTCCGCTGTTTGTATAGAATGGCGAGGCGGAATAAAAGGTGCAACATTATACTGCCTTAAACAGGCTGTGAAAAGGGCTTTAGTTAGACATGATAAAGTTCAGTGCCCAAATCAGTCAGTCAGGATGAGTAATGGCCCAAATCTGGAGGCTGCGACTGCAACCGCTCCTGAATCGCAGAAGGCCCTAATTGTGCCGTCCACGCCGGAGACGTCATCCTTGTACCGAGGGAGCTGCCAAAGCTGCTCTGACAGGAGCTGCGTCAAAGATGGGAATCGTGACGCATTCGTGCGACACAGGAAATTCTGACATCCCCTCCTGCTGAATGGGAGCCAGAAGCTGAGGGATTAAAGGAGACAGAGGGAAAGGTGCAGAGTAATATTTCCAGGCCATTCAGCACTTTTCAAACACTTCTGGAAAGCCAGCCTGTTAATTCAGTGTGGACAGGTAGAAGGTGTACTACAAGTATTTTCATTATTAAAATCTACAAATCTTGCAAATACATCCTGACTTTTATATTTTCTTTATTATACTGGGCACTATAATTATTTTATAGGCTTGATGGCTTATGGTCATCCAGAAAATTCTGTTGCAGAGCTACACCACTGTGGATGATCATATGAAAACGCTGTGGCAGATACCTTGACACTTAGTTTATTATTAGGTTTTTCTTTTCATATTCACAGTGGGACGAGCACACAAACAAAAAGTAATCATTTCCTTGCAAACATCTTTTACAAAAAAAAAACGTATAAGTTGCTTTGAGTCAGAGATGCCGAGCAGTTTATTAAAGTTTGCTTGCTCCCCATTTCCAGTCATAATAAATATGCGTCTGTTGTTTTGTTTTCTTATTAAAAAGGTGTTTTCACAGTTACATAAAATTTTGACTCGTAGAAGATTATTTGAGCAACAAATGAGGTTTTGACTGGAGGAAAGAACGTCGACATCATTTTACAAACAATGAAGGGATTTGCCAGAGACCGACTTCCAGGCCATGTGAAAAATGTTTGAGAGAACCTCCACTCAAAATGCTTGTCCAACAAATTAGTTCACAATAATGGAAACTACAGGTTACTCAGCACAGCTATTGCTAGGTGGACATTTCAATTCAATGTGTTAATTTCAATAACAATGCAAGATGTTTTATTTCCTTCCGCGAAGAATACAGAGGTCAACACCATGAACAGCACCAGGTGTCAGCTCAGAGGCCGCAGACCAGACACAAGGGCTTTGACCTGGGCTAATAGAAGTCCATATTACATTACTAGGTTAAATTCAAGACTTTTTATGAATGAAATGTAAGATACATGTCAGGTATGATAGATATAAAAGGAATATCAGAGTCCCAGAATCAATTACCCTTCACCATGAGCGAAAATCAAGTTAAGTAGCCACATCTAGAATAACTCATCGAACACCACTACACTACTAGCAGAGAGAGTAGGTATCCATTGTCTTCTCCACAGCCAAGCAGAGTGTACCAAGATATATTCTGACCAGGGTGTTTGCAGACTAGTTATCAGTTACTACAATGCAGACATTACAAACTATGCATGGGTGATGGACGTAGCATGAGAGGAATGATAACTAAATATTTTTAGGAAGTTGCACTATATTTGAACATATTTAAGACTATTATTTAATTGTGCTTCCCACAAATATAAATTACTATGCAAACTTATTTATTCTTTGATAACATCAGATGTAGAAATATCTTCCCCAAACATACAGGGAAGTTAATATCTGAATGGTGGAAAACGCTGAATGAATAATCCATTTCAAACATGACTGTGGAAACAAGTGGAGGCTGGGGCAACAGTTTATTAAGTAAAGCTGATAATGTGGGTAGCTATTAAGATCTTACAGCATATAATTATGTAATAGGGGCTTTTTACTGCACGGTAAGGCCCCTTTCCACTTTTGCAGTAATTAATAGCTACAGATTTTTAATTCACCATGACAGACAAATGTTGTGTCTATTTATTCATCGGCTCACTAAATACTATCTTTATTTTCTAGTATTCATATGGCGTTTCTGCTGCGTTGGATGACTTATGGTGGAGGGACACAGTATAATGGATTAGGAAGGCAGCATGTGGTGGCTGGATTTGAACCAAGGGCATTGTGGTTAAGTGGCATGTGCTCAATCAACCAAGCCACCAGGATACCCGAAGGTAATCTTATTGTGACTAGGTGCAATTTAAAGAGATTGTCCTAACGCCATCTGGTGTGTGAGTGAAATACTGATGGACTCAGCCGTGGTTTGTCCATCTACTGACCTGCCATTAAAACAGATTTAACTAAATAAAATCAATCCTTCCTAGCTTATAAAACGATGCCTATCCAGTGTAAGGGTTCGATTTAACATAGAGGGGGATTCAGACAGAGCGCTATAAATTTACACTTAACTACTCAGGAGGGAAATAAAATCACTGTCACTCACCAGCCACTGCGCCTAACAGTGAATACATGTTGTTTCATGTATCCCAAGATGCATCATATAGAGAATCACAGCAGCTGCAGTAGCATCAAATGCATCATTGGTGTCTGTTGAGTCATAAAAATTCTGCTACATAAATCTTTTTGAAAAAGAGGGTGTGGGACAACGTTTTCACCGATACAAATAATAACGATGTCCCTACCTTAAAGGCAGCACCCACTTTGTCCCAAAATGACTCTCCTCCCTTCACATCACAAGCTGGCACTGAAGGCGGAGGCAACACATCCGTGTGTGTGTGTGCACGTGTACGCCGGCGTGTGCATGCCCATGTGTGCTGTCGCAATCGGCCACTCTGCAGCTTTAACAGCTTGCCTGGTCGCAGCTGTAGCAGACTGGAGGTCTCACCCTCACAGTGAGAGCAGAAACAGCAACAGTGGCTTCACGTGACTCTCACACACTTCCCCTGGTTCCATCCTTGAATGTGTTAACACCTTCTCTCCTTCCTCCAGTCGTGCTTTAAATACACCCCCTCCCTTATTTCGGTCTCGCTCATACGCAGACGTGTGCACGGCCTTTCGACTGGCCAGAAACGTCACACATCCAGGAAGAGGAGAAAAAGCACACAGGCATACGTGATAGCTTTCAATTAAACGTGCTGTGTGGGTCTGTTGAGTGATGACGTGCAAATCATATCATAGATGAAAGATTTCTCTCTGGATATATTCCCAAAGCAGAGCAGAGCACGTTTCAACATCCCCGTGTCTTACGCCGACAGAGATAATGATTTTCTGTTTTGCTGACAGAAGCAGGGATCAATACATCTCTCCATCTTACATTTGTAGATATAAATCTCCTTTATCTCTCACTAAATTTCAGTCGTTTGCTTCTCCCTCGTATCACGACTTGTAATTTAACTTTCCACTGGCATGAAATCAAATCCATGCTATCGTGTTCCTGGACAGGCTTCGCGTACAAGCATCCCTTTGCTCTCTTCACCTTCTCTAAATCCCAGATCAGGGGACTCAAATTAAATCAGTGCGGTAGTTTTAGTGAGGTTACATCAGCAGCAGTGGCTCAGTGTGTCCCGTCAGTCGCCGCTCTCCGTTAAACACTGGGACGGGGGCACAGGACGGAGGAGAGGACAGAAAGAGAGAGACACTAAGTGTGGGGAGAGCGAAGAGAGGAAAGCAGAACGCACGCTCTGTTCCCTAGCAACGCTCGCTCACTGTCTGTTCCCATCCTTACGGTAGATGCATTACTCTCACAGTGAATTGGTTTCCAGGCATGATATGAAGCCCTGTGAGACCGCTGTTCAGGAGCAGATGGAAACTGGATTGGGCAGAAATATGCAGTGACCCCTTTAAATATGCAAATAGCTGAAGGCAAAGAGTCATTTAACTATTTAAACAAGCCGTTAGCTTTGAGCCACATCACGGCCTAGTCTCGTTCTCAATGTGGAGGAATTGAAGGATGCTGTCCTCTCCTGGTCATATTTGCAAAAGGCTTGTGACGGTGTCATTGGTTGATTGTAAAGACACCTGGTTTTGATATTACATTTTTATATTTAATTTAGTTGTAAACACAAAATTGGTGCATTTTTTAAAATTAAAAAACAGTTTCAAACCTATTTCAGTGTAAAATATGGGCCAATTTGCATGGATGTACAGCCTATTTACACATATTATTTACTAACTTACAAGTATAATTCAATGCTTCGTTCGGGGCAACCAAACTAAATCGGGAAACAATGTTTTAGTTTTCATCAAAGCTCCCAAAAACCTGGCATCACAGGAAGAGTTAGAAACAGCAGGCAGGTGAACATTTGTTAGGGTCAGGTAAGGTAGCCGATGATTGAAAACAATGGATTTGTGTTTGGACACAAAACGTAACCACTGTGCACAGCTGGAAGGGGATTAAACAACATTCACCAATAACACTGGTGACTGTCCACAAAACAAACCCAGAAGAGACTTTTCCAGCAACGAAATTCAACATAAGATCATTCTCACCCGTGCTATAGAAAATGTTTAAGTTCTTTCTAGTAATGCTAGAATTTATGCAATTGAATAAAAAAATAAAATGCACATCACACAATACAGGGCATTGCATGACTCAAGTTCTGTGATATAATGGAGAGACACTGTGGAGAACAGCTCACATCTCTAAAAAGAGTTCTCTCATGTTACGTCACAATGATTTGTAATGAAAATCAGATTAGACCGAGCAGATGTTACTTTTTAAGTTTGAATCCCCAGATTCCGTCCTTGCAGCAACAGCACGTCAGTTTTATGTTAGTTTCAGGATTGTAAGAACACAAACACCATACACAGTAGATATGATTATAAATAGTTAATATCTTAAATGTAATTGAGGACACAGATTATTGCTCAAATGGAATATGAGGTGGTATTTACTATTAAAGGCCTTCTGCCTTAGATTAATATCTAATCGGTTATCAACCATGTATTTAAGCTTATGAATCACTGATGCAGCCAATACACAGCTTATGTTCAGCTTCTGACTCAATGCTACGCTTCATTTTACAAGCTCTCCCATTATGTAAAATGTTTCTGAATTAGACTTAGCAGTAGTAGCTGTAGTAGTAACACAGGCCTGCAGTGTGTGGTACCACAGTACCTTGGCCTTGCTGTGCAGGTGATGATGGTGTACGTTTCTGGCAGCGATCATGGCCAGCTGTCTCTGGATCCACTGCAGCTCCATCTGAGACTGTCTCAGCAGCTCCTCCACATTAGCACCAGACGTGTGATCCCGCATTATCACCTGCAAAACCCACACAACCAGACATTACACACACACACACACTGAGGCCACACTGCAAACTTCACACTCTCCTCACACCTCCACACAAACTGTGCACTTAATTAACCACGGACATACGCAAAAAAAACACTGAATGTACAATTAATACATATTCATTACACTCAGTATTTAAACTTTAAAATGAGTTTTAAAAAATTGCAAGTCTGAGGTAAAACAGTTTGTTCCTATTTAATATTCATGCAATCATTACATTTTAATTTTGCAAAACTACTGCACTGTGAGAATGAAAAAACTTCTCAAAAACTAAAATATAGAACAGAAAAATGGAACTGCACTTACAAAAGAAATTAAATGTGGCAATAACTGAATGAAAGAATAATAAATGGGATATTGTCCTTTACAGCACTAACCAATGTGGCTCTTTGATACTTACTGTGGACTTCAGTCATTAAAAGTCTCAGTTTACTTGTTGCTTTCACTTTTATTTTAACTTTATTACGATGACAAAAATCAGCCACATCTAGTTAAGTAAAATCACTTTTCCGCCCTTTATCATGTCACCTTCATGTATTGGCAGGTGCAGAGTGGGATGATTAATAAGTTCATATATGTGCCCATGTGTGTTTGCGTGTGAACACAGAGAGGGCGAGTGAGCTCCACTCAGTTACATAAGAGAGGATTACTGTGTCACAACAAAATAATGACAGGGGAGGGAAGCGTGGAAAAAACATCAGCTTTTATCAGTCCTCAAATCCCCCCCCCCCACCCCATCTAGGTTGACCTGTTTGTACCTTTGTGCAAACACACACACTCACACACAGGGATACCCAGATTCACAGTAACTATGCACACACGGTTAAGAAGGTTAATGCTGCTTGTACTTCAGGAGATTTGACTCATCCGACTCCACCGCTGCATCATAATAAATACTCAACAGCTGATTTCAGTCCCGTGTCTTCTCTTTTATACTCAAGCAGTTCTTTTGAAATAAACTAAAATTATATGAATAATAAAGTGTAAACTGAGCTGAGATTTGGCAACTATCAGCAGCAAAATATCAATAATTAATGGACAAAGGGAATAAGAGGGATTTGCTTTGTCCTCATTAGTAGCAGAATAAAAATGTGAAATCAATCATCTTTCGTCTCCTTCCTCTCTTTGAGCCTCAGCCAAATGCTCAGGCAGCTTCTCCGTGCTGACTCACCTTGGACAGCTTCTATTTCCTCGCAGGGGACTGTAGAGGAGGAAGAAAGACACAACAAAACTCGGGGAGTCCTGTGGATTTATGCAGAAATGTCCCGTCCTGCCAAGACCTTGGTGAACCTGCAGAGCGGCCAGAGCTCCCTCTCTCTGCCTCGCTCACAGATTTATCAAAGTGAGCGGAGAGAGCCGTGCCTACGTCATTATCCAGGCCTGAATGGGTTCTCTCATTTGCCATCTACCTATTAATTAATCTATCAATCCATTACTGTGATTAATGTCACAATATGGCTGCTTTGTTCTGTCATCTCCCTCTGAAGAAGACATCAGCAGATTACTGCTGTGACCCCTGCGTAGTCGACTCAGCTTGACTCTGAGCAAACCTCTCTTTATTGTTGAACTATTTGTACTTGAGCTCTAATTAGTCGTAGCTAATTAAAGAGCGATATCATTTTACATGGCACAGGGACAAGTGGAGTCCACTAATGGCATCATTATTTTTAAACAAATTATAAAATGTTCCACAAAAAAAAAAAAAAGGAGCTTGCACTAAATGATATACTCAGCGGCAGATGTGAGTGGTTTTGGATCCCTGCACCAAACTCCATTTGGAGTAAAGAGATTCATGATGTGAGGGAAATCTTGCAGGATGGAGGAATTAAGTTTAAGCAGAAGTATTATGTTCTTTTTCCGTCCCATCTTTGTTCAAGAGCGTGGTTTGAGAGCAGGACGCACCGATCTCACGTTTCAGAGAAATCCGAGAGAAAGATGTTTCACATGCACAGAGTGACTAACAAAATTGAACAAAAACAAATATTTCCTTAACACATAGAATGAACATTGTGGACAAGTTTCACCAAGTGTACAGAAAACTTTGAAAAACTGCAGTTTTGCAGGGAGGGGGTGTATCTAAAGATGTAATGGTTGGAGTATATTGTCATGCGAAAGAATTAAAAAGATGATTACTTGTGTAAGTGGCGTTTGTCAGCTCCTCTCCTCATCACAGTGATCCTCTGTTCTGCAGCATCCTCACCTTCACAGTTGTGGCAGAGTCTGGTTCCATCTCTCCATCTGTGATCCTAAAAATAACCCTACAACAATATTCAAAAAAGAAAATAGACTATAACTCATAGTGTTACAAACAGCTGAGCTTCCATGGCTGCAAATGTGCGTCGCTCCTCGTCGGTCTGGATATAACTGGACAGCTTCTCCCTGCTATGACTTTGCTCTTTTTTTTTTTTTTTTTACAAAGCAGTGATTCAGATTTATTTCCTCCTGCTCTCACGGGGCTGCCTGCTGTGTGGCCATATGGTCATTTAGCGAGAGGATGAAATGTGAACTGCACACGAGGGGACGGAAAACAGAAAGAACAGAGCGTGTGAGCCTCAGCCAAACTCTCACCTGAGATCATGGTGTGGAGAGAGAGAAGTGGTGTCCTGAGATTCTCCATGAGTTCTTCTAACTCGGATACGTTCAGATAAACTAGCGTCCGTAGTTAGTCAAATTAAACTTTATCACTTTGTTTTGGGGCGAAACTAAAACTTAAAGTGGCGCCACACGGAACAGCAGGTGTTTCCAATTAGCTCTTCTGAGAAGTGCGCATGCGCAAACGGTCTCCTGACTTCCTTATTCATGAGTTGCACTCGTGGTGGGAGGAGCTATAAGGACTTTATATACATACAGTATATATTCATTTAGAATTAGATTAGCTTTTATTATTTTATATAAATATACTATAATTATTAACTTCAAATCTGATTATTTTTTAATCATTTAATATAAATAGCCTACACTACATATTCCTTTCAAATCATATTTCTTGTAAACTTTCTAAACAGAAATCCAACTTTTTATTAATCTCATCAAATGTGTTAGTATTTGAGTTTAGCTGAGCTTTTTTTTAGCTGAACAGGCTGCTGGAGCTGGAGCATTGAGAGTGACAGGGAATGTGTCATGAATGTGTCACAAAACAATAAACCAGAAAGAAACACTGTAGAGCCACAGCATTGAATAGGCTTCCATCTGCTCATTATGGACTGTGCGATTCATTTATGACAACAGCTTTGAAAAAGGTTTTTATTCATGTAAAACAGTCAAACATTTAGGACATTAGGGGTCATGGAGAAAAACTCCAGATCAGGCACACTTCAGTTTGTCTTCTCACCAGTCGTTGCTCTCAAAAGGGCATTAACGTGATGATGTCTGAAGGGGAGTGTGTCCAGACTTATAGTTGAGTTCACACTGTGATACTACACTGTAAATATAAGCTCTTTAAATCAGACAGAAATGCTGCCCTAACACATCTCCTCCTCCTTGTAGTAACTGTGAGGCAGTTTCAAACTCCAGTGGGACAGTCTTGGTCTGGGTCGGCTTCAGGTCTCTCTCCATCAGCTGCGGATAAGAAAACAAGACATAAGATGACATAAGTTTAAGATTAATATTCACATCATTAGATGAGTGAACTTCCATTTTGTTTGTATGTACTAAGAGAGACTATTGTGCAACTACAGAAACAAACGTAGAAGTGTCACATCACCTCAAACGTTGTCAACTCCAGCACATCGCTGATGTCCTCCTCTTTTCCTGAAAGGGGTGTGTTGATCAACAAGGCAGCTTTGGCCACGTCAGGATGGTAATGCTTCTGCAAAGTCTGTAGAAACGTAGAGAAGAAAAATGGAAACTTCTGTATGACTCAGACTACGACTTAGAAAAACTGTGGCCAGCAACAAGCAAGTTGCAGTGAGTGTCATGGATGATTAATGTGTGAATCCTAAAGCACCACATACACACCTTAATTTCCCACAAGCTGCTCTCTAAGGCACAGCTCTGAGCAGGGTCCTCTTCATCCATTAGATAAGGGTCCTCCAGAGTTTCTGTCATTATGAATAGAAACATACATATATCCTAAAATGCTTCTTGGTTCATAGAAGAAGATTGGACAGTACATTAAAGTAAGATTTTAACAAATACACTGAGCGTCTAAACATCTAAACCCGACAGTTTAGCAGACAGATAAAATCCAAATCACAAAGTGAGAGGTTGACACCCACCATCCTCTGTGTTGGGCTTGTGAATCAGGACTCTGCAAGACGGGTGGCGACGGATCAGGTTGTAGATGAAGGGCAGCACGATGAGGAGGGCTGCAGGTGGTGCAGTGAGAGCCAAACGGGCCAGGCGCTTGGCAAAGGCTGCCACTAGATACACTGGTAAGTGACTGCAGGCAAGTACACACACACTCATAAGTTAATACTGTAGAGGTGCTTGATGAATTTTTTTATTTCCCTTATCTTAAACCGTCGAAAGCAAATTCTGAAGTTATTTAAAACAGTCAGTTTGGATCACAAGAACAAATTCTCCTGAGTGACTGCTGCTGTTATCTCACTTGGCAAGCATACAGGTGCAAACAGCTTTAACAAGATAGACTGAGCGAGTGATCTTACCTGGAGCTAAGGAAGAGGTTGATAAGGTAGAAAAACCGCGCTCTGTACTTCACGTGGAAAATAGACGGCTCAAGCAGATTATACAACTTCTTGTAGAAATCAGGATAATCCCTGAACACAACAATTTAGTGTTTATGTAACAACATTTTGGTCTTTATGGTCAGATTTTCTTCTACGTATTATTGTAGTTAATTAATTTGGCATAATACTCACAGGTTGTGTTGATGTATGAGGACAAAAAGGCCATTGAGGGCCAACAGGCTGATAGCTCCACCTTCAATGAACATATAAAAACATGTCATTATATCTTGATCAAATATTACATCCTGTAGACCAGGTGTGAAAAATGCCTTTAGTAGTAACCATTGTCATTATTAATCCACGTCCACAACTTACCGACGTCATAGGCAGCAGTCAAGAAGTCAATCATCAGCGTGGGTTTACTCATGTGGGGCAAGATGGAGTCATGGAGGATCACCAAGATGTTTTTATACATGCTGCTCGGCAACTGCAAATCAGAAATGATGAATTAACGAACAGCGTCATAGGTGTGTACAAAGAACAAAATAATTATAACTGAGCAGTTTAGATATTTACCTTGTATTTGAGAAAGCCGAGCCACATCCTCTCAAACACACGCTTGTGCTCCTGTAACGAAATGTTGAAAATCGTATTCAGTGACATTTACGTCACGAACAGAAATGTGAAGGTCAGATTTTAAAAATGGACTTACATTGAGTTTGGCAGCTTTCCAGTCTTCGTGCTTAGCTGAAAGCAAATAATAATTAATAACAATAATAACTTTTGTTTAAACAAGGACATTATTTCAAAGTGAAAACAGTTGCTGACCTTCCTGTTTGACCATAAAGTTGGTGAGCTCGGACTCCTGGCTCGGAATGCTGATGTTGGACATGAGGGTGAACGCGTTGTTCTGGAAAACGGGCATCAAGGCCTTAGAGGAACAAGACAAGTAAGACTCAGCATATTCGATATGATGACAATAAACAAGCATGCAGAGTTCACCTACCCCTTTGTTTTTGTCCATGACTTTCCCCACACAGTCACGAATGGAGCTCATGGCGTAATAGCGTACGTCCTCCATCTCAATGAATTCCTGGAACCTGGAGATCAGCAGGGAGTTGTCTGCAGTTTTGGACAGCAGTCTGTCAATCACTGTCTGAACCATGAAAGAAAAGAGAAATGTCAGAAGACGCCTGTGACAACGGTCAAAAACAATATTGAAAACACAAATGGACTAATAAATATATATCATAGTCAAAATATTAGATATAATTTGTCATGTCTTCTAGTACTGAGGGTTGTTTGACATATTATCCAACCTGGATGAGTTCTCTTGGGAAGCTGTAATGTTCACTCCAGTCCAAGTCCTCCAGAGGATGTTGTCCTTCTCCTGCAGCGAACTTCATCAGGCAGCACAGAGCAGTCTCCTAAAATAACCATTTTAATTGTGTAAGGTTTAACCACATTTTTAAATGCAACATTGTAAATTAATTGGTAACAATACCTGACTTTTGTATCATGGAAATAAAGACATTACAAGCCAAGAATCCAATCTATACTATTACAATACTTTGGAGGAATAATAAACCTATTTGGGGTGAATAATTCATTATTTTTTTCATTTGAAAAAGATGGTGATGACTCAAGAAGATCCATAAGTCACCAGGAAGTTAGCATAAAAAGTAGCAGCTACTAAATGTTGCATTAAATTACTCGTGTGTACTATCGGGGACGGGCAATAAAACAAAATCAATAACTATCCCAATATAACACATCACATTGCTTCTACTTCCTGTGAGGGAAGGTTAGTTATCCTGTGCATCTTCCTTCTGTTATCAGTCGTCTCACCTTGACGCTGTGAGCTTCGTGGCTGAGATGATCGAGCAGGATCTCCACACAACTGTTGTATCGGTGTCTCATGAAGATGCGGTACTTCTCCTCGGGGCTATACCCTCCTGGAAAAGACAGGAAAACCCGAATGAGCATGTGATAGAATGAAAGAATTAAAGATGAAAGATAAGACTTTATTTATCCACACACCAGGGAAATTCAGTTGTTACAGCAACATGCAGGTCAGAATACACATTTTACTGTTGTGGTTTGGATAGAAATGTTCTAAAGTCCTTGTCTGATGTCCAGGCCGGTCAAACCCAGAGAAGTAGACAGGTTTATGTCAGATCTTCAGCTACAGTTGCAGGTGATATCCCAGCAGTCTCATGAGCTGTGGGTGCAGCAGTGTTGCTCTCATGTATCTAGTGATCGTGGGTTCATAACCAAGAGTACCCAGCTCAGACTCACCACTCAGCGCCTCCTCTTCTCCGGGCAGTTTCCCCATGAACAGGTCTTTCCTCTCCAACAAGGTGCAGAACAGTTTACTGCAGGATCCGACAGCACTGATGACATCCTTCTCTTTCTCTGACTGCGAACACAGAATAACTCACGGTTACCTCCCGAGCTAAAAGCTGCTGTGACGTTAACCAGCGTGTTTGCAGCTGTGTTCCTCCAACAGACGAGTATATTTACCTGAAGAAACTCCAGAAGGTCAAAAACATCGTTCGCGTGTTTCCTGCTCTCCAGTATTTGCTCGACTTTGCTGTCCAGCTGGATTTTAGCCGTTTTTACACGTTGTTCTGTTGCTTTTAACGAACTCACGTTGCGCTTTTTGGTCGGCGCCATGTTTACTCGCTGATGCTGCGTTCACGTCGCAGCTCAAGAATAGGAAACAACCCACCACTACAACGTGGACACAGTTACTGGCACGCAATTGATACGTGTTGTTTTTTAATTCAAACTCGTAGTTTAAAAACGTTTCATCATGTTTTACATAAATGATTGATGTTTTTATTTTGCCACACTATTTTGCCACCATTTATATTACGGTAGTATCGGCAATCGATGGGAGCCCTAATTTACTACATTTTGTGAGGTTATGAATGCGACATTAGTGCAAACTATATGTTGTATCGCCTCCTAGTGACTGGAGGGCGAAGGTTCAGCTCATGTCACAACCACCGCATCCCTGTGATGAATTTGGGGCACAGCTCTGTTCTGTAGCATCATTTATCTACAGTCTTCATTGAGTTCCATCAACACAATTACTTTAAAATCATGAAATGAATTTAAAGTAAACATACTATGGACAGATTATGAGATAATGAGTGTTTATTAACCTTTTATTGACCCCTGTAAATAAAAGATTTACAGGGGCTCTAGTCCTGTGACCTCATGAGCCTGTTCATGGTAAATGTGTTCAGTAATCCATCCATGGCTAAAGTTGATTCTGTCACTTCACTTGAAATTGAAGCTGAGCTGACAATACAACTTAAAAGCAAATGGCCCAAAAAATTCTTGCTAGATTATTCATTGGATTAAATGTTCGGTATATGACAAGAAAAAGTACAGAAGTGGCCTATGTGCCTACTATCACACATCATCAATCAGATCATAAGAATTTATATAACATTGACACCAGTTTGATTTGGTCAGCTCACACTGATAAAGGCTCCAAACCTATACTTGGTAAACTGTAACTATTGCATTTGCTGACTGACAAAGCCCATCCTGTAGTTTTCATGAAAATGCTTTGCAGGGGTCATCGTTGAACAAATTATACAATGAAGAACAATCACTAGAATAAAGAACAGAGAGTCTCATTATCAGGTTTTTATATGTTTAATAACATTTGTAAAAGATAGATTCAAACCCACTAAAAAAACATCAGTCTTGGAAGATGGACTTTTCGACCAAAATAAAGCTAAAGTTCAGCAAAACGAAAAAATTATATTTCCATGATTCTTTCAGCAGGTGTGACCTAATCCGTGTCATTTTCTTCATCTGCATTGTCCTGAGGAAAAAGAGGAAACCATCACTGTGAATATGTTTCAAAAGAAATAATTTAATGTCAAACATGAGTGTTTTAAATACAAGTTGTTTCTTAGGTACCTGTTTCTGGTCCTTAGTCTCTTGAGCTCCACTAGCCGTCCCTTCAAAGTCGTGGATAGGAAGTGTGGCCATCCAGTTGACCATGGAGCCCTCCTGACCCTCCGTCTCAACAATGGTTGGGTAGATGTGAGCCTCCTTAAAAGCCTTGATTAGCTCCTCCTCGCGGTCCCATTCTAAGCACTCGTGCAGCCCGTCCCCTCCGAAGCGTTTGTTGTAGCGGTCAAAGTGAACCTTCTCTAGCACCAGCCCCAGTCCTGGAGCTTTGGGCACATCCACCTTCTCCTGTCCCCAGCTCCGCTCTATCACGTCCTCATTCACGTAGCCCTTTGTTATCGCAATCACCAGGCCGATCATCTTGCGGATTTGGTGCATCATAAAGCTTTGGCCTCGCACAGTGATCACTGCGAACTCTGAGTCGCTGCGGATGAACGGCTCCCCGCAGGTCATCTCTGTGATGTAGCGGCGAGCGCTGGGGTCAGCTAGGAGCCTTCTGGGAGGTGAAGTTGTGGAAGTTGTGGGTGCCTTTGTACAGAGCAAACAGACGGTTCACCGTCTGAATTTTCCCTGGTTCTAGGCGAAAGGCTGCTGTGTTCCCTGTGTCAGAGTCTTTTGGGGCAAAGGCCACAGTTGGAAGCATGTAGGAGTAAGTACGACCATCACAGTTGTTTTTGGAATTGAAACCCTGGGTCACCCGTTTAAGACCTGTGGGAGCAATTGAAAAAAACAAATGTCAATGCCAATGTCAATGTCAGCCAAACACCAACCAAATGAAGTGGATTTTGAGTAACACCTCGACTTAATTTCAGTCACAGATTACGTCCTTCCGCATTCATAATGTCGACATTTCACAATTATATTCAAAACATAAAAATTCAGCAACTACGAAGAAATAAGTGGAACCGATGTCTCACCTAGAACTCTGATCTGCTTTGCCAGATGCTCGTTGATTTTTTCAATGACGTCCTCCATCAGCCGCAGCTTTAGCGACACAACTTGGCCAGCAGCAGACACACCCTGAGCCGGTTCACAGAAATAAACATCCTTTGTCAAGATGACGTAACAGTACTGATGATGTATGCAGACATGCTTTATTAAAACAGTGTATTTAACATTTAATGGTTAGTCTCATTACCGTATACTTGAAAATGACAAATGGACAGTGAGGCAGCATGATTCAGATCACAGCTGAAAAGATGCCACCATGAATAACTAAATAAAAACGGATTATACAATAATTGAATAACCTTATCAGTTCTGGCACATCTTTGGAAAGACATCTTCTTCATGTCATCACCGTGGTTTTCAGGAATGCAGCCAGATTTAACAAGAGCGGTGACCAGTTCCCCTTCAATGGTCTTGAACTCAGCGGTTCCAGGATTCCTCTGAAACACAGAAAACACTGACGTTTAGCCACACGTAAGAAAATACAGCTCTTATAAATGACAGCGAGAGCCTCAGTGTGTACCTGCATGCCATAGTAGCCCTTTCCAGAGTACGCCAAGAGAAGCACCACTTTCTTTTTAGGATATTTCTTCTCGTCTTCAGCCTGCTCCCCCTCTGTTTTCAATCTCTTTGCAGCCTGTAGCCTCTCAGACGAGTCTTCATTTTCCTCGTTGGCTCTTTTCAGCAGCTTGGCTGTGTTTTCGTCTGGTGGTGCTTCAGTCATCGTGCAACAGAGATTATAAAAGCCACCTGTAGAGAAAACAGCTCCCTGTTACACGGACGTACAGACAAAGCATCTGGGTCGAACTGACAGATGTAAAGAGAGAGAATGGAGAAGATGCTTTAAATGGGTTCTTGTGGACTCACCTCTGGTCTGTATCGTCTGGGAGTGTTTAACTAAGGCACTGAACACGGGTCGGACTGTAAACATGTCACGTTGTCAAGCCATCGTCAGGAAACCTGCTGCTACACGATGAGAGCTGGAGTTTCAGATGGAGCGAGCGAAGCAGCGCAGGATATTCACGCCGAATTAATTTGCGTACGACTCATGTAATTCACCGAACACGTAAAGTCCGTCTTTACGCTTCAATTCTCGGGACCGTATTTATAAATGTTTACGGATAACGCGCTGTACACAGTGGTGGATACACATGGTCGCTACAGGGATGTGTTAACTTTGACCCCGCGTGTAGATCTCACGATACCGCCTGCTCTCGTTTCCGTTTACGTCACTGTAGAACCGTTTTTTTTTTTTAAAGAAACATGGGGGCAATTTTTTTATTTCATTTTTATTTCCGATTTAAAATGACATTTTCACAACTATAACGCCGAAGATGAATCATTCAAACCTTCCAGAATCTATTTTGTTTTATCTCGTAAATAGTGAGAGCTGGACAGCAGAAAGTCCCCAGGACTAATGTTATGAAAGTAATTCCACTATGTGATAATAATGTTTTTTTAAATGTTTTTTATATTTAAGAGGAATTAAGGAGTTAAGAAAAACAATAGGCTCGACTAAATTCAGCCCAAATCTATTTACAGGTCATTTAGAGAAATCTTTACAATGTAATAAAGTTTTTGTCCATGTGAGTGCAGCAAAATCACAAAAACAGAGTCGTGCAGTTCCTTTCGACAATACGGTTTCAAATGCAAAGTTATCAAAATGTGGATTGATCTCTGTTCTGACCGCAGAGCTTTATTTTCAAAGGGAAATTTACTGCTAAGATTTTTGCAGGTGGATTTCAGGAACAATCAGTAAATAGCTTCAGGTTCAAACATCAGCTAAGCTTTGACTAATATCTATAATCTAGACTTCAGTTTACAATGTTATGAGCTCATACTCAATCCAGAGGTTGGTGTCACCTTGGATCAAATCATCATATTCCAGACTTCACCTGAACCCTTCTTACGAGTTAATCAGGCAACCAGAACTGTAAATAAAGAAGCATGTTATTAAAATGTAAAAAAGAAAACATGATGCAGAGCACATGCCTTTCACCACCATTTTAGACCATATAAAGATGTCTCACTGTGTCAGCCGCCATTGCATCATATTATTATGTGACTCATGTAACTATCATGCATGAGGGTAAACTCTGAAGTGAAATCAGGAAGGTGTTGTCGCAGAGCTGTTTATGTCTTCTTCAAGGTCACCACAACATGGAGGACGACTGGTTGCCAACAGGCTAAACCTTTAACCTTCTCATCCTGGGATGGCTTCACAATGTGCTCCAGCTTTTTTTTTATTCACAGCACCTTATAAGGTGATCAAGCAGTTTTCTGCTGGAAACCCAGAGCCAAACATAGGCTTGTTATGGGAAAAGTCTTCTGGTTGCCACAATCCTTTATATCACAGAAGGGCATATCCCCCATTTTTCTAATCAATGCTGGTCTTATAAGATGCTGGTGATTCTGAATGAGAAACACACTCTACTTTGATGGTAGCAAATAGGGACATGGTCTAAGTGTTAGATAAAAGCTATTAATGTTTTTCAGTTTGCACGTGAATATTATATTATTCCCTTCAGATGTCCTGAAACAGTTCCCAAGGAAAAGGGGAAAGTCACGTAACTTGGTGAATAAAAAACTACTATTCTCATTTTCAGAAATAAACATTTATTTACGTATTTTGTGATGACCAAGACAAACTTTGAATGATATGATAACTGGGGTCTTTTGTGAACAGGCAGAAATTCCTGCCCCGGAGTCAGAGATAAACACAGCCAGCATCGTGATCGAGCTCTCTGTCATCTCCTCTTTAAGTCTGACAGAAACAAATGAAGGCCGAGCATCTGACTGCAGTCTCTAAAGAGAGTGATGCGTCCGCATAAGGACCTATTAAGCTTTTCAAAAACAGAGTTATACCTTCCTGCAAAGCTCACACTCAGCTTGTATACTCCCACATAGAGCTGGCTGCTGCAGCCTGAGCTCACAAAAACTCAGGGACAGGAGAAGCTTGATCAGATTGGACAGAAAATCACTGCTTGTGTTTCCTGCCTCCACATATAACAGAGAAATAATGAATTAAAAGCTGTCCTCATTGCTACAGAAGATGTTACTCTGCTGGCTGAGTTATGCAACAGAAAAAACCCACATACTGTACAAGTCAATGGAACTTTAATGAAATATGCAGCATATGAATTATACTGCAAAGAGAGAATATCACTGCCTTTGCATCCATTTCACTCTTAAACGGTGCAGGTCTACAGAATCAATCAGAATCAATCAGTCCCTCTATTTTGGTTGAAGTCAGAACACGACCAATAGAAACTTTATATTTTCATCGACAGGAAAATGTCATAGAGATATTTTCAGATTGCTCTAATTTGGATCTTGTGCTTCCAAAAATGCATTCGCACGACTTAACGCTCAGGATTCGACGGTCACACCAGTGTGATCCAGTCACATGATGTGTTATGTGAGTTTTCAGGTCAAATACGTTAGTATACTATGGTCAAAAAATCATCATCAAAAACAGCTTATTAGAACTAATATCTAAGTTCATATTTGTAGGGTGCAGGAAGAAAAACGACTTCTTACATTATGAAAGTTTTGTTTTAATGACAAGATCCTTTCCTACCACTTATATGATGCCTATTCAAATTCAGTATAACAACTGATATTACAGAAGTTTAAGTAAAAATTTGGACCTTAGATCCTAATGAAATATAAATATAGTTATAGTGTAGTGTATTAAGGTAATACTTGCTATACAGCCTGCTATATGCTGGCTCTCATTCACGGCACTTTTCTATTCTAATTTTAAGCCATTCTGCGTAGTTGTAGGAGAAAATGTCCTTGTCAATGAACAGGAGTCTGACTGTGGCACCACACATTAGTCACAGTGTCTGAAAATAGCTTGTCGTTCAGATAGACAGCAGATAGTGTGGGCTGCAACTCATCTCACACGGAAGACATCTCATTGTCTCTGGAATTTCATTAGAACTGCTTAAAAGATTATTTTTGCTCCCTAGATTACAATCATTCTCTCATTTCATATTTTCTTGAAACTATAGTGATATCGTGGTGCAAAAAGGATGGATGAAAGGCCAGAGTGCAGATGATAAGGCAGACTGTGTTATAACAGAGGGAAGGTTGCTCTGTCAGTCCAACAGAGAATGGTGTTTTTCACAGACACCTCTGATAACATTGACAAAGACAAAAAAAGCGATGGGTACAAGGCCTTTGGCTGGAAGTGGGGGGAAGTTGGGATTCATTAACATCTTAAATTGTATAAAACAATATAGCAAAATGTAGCTAACATATTAAAGTAACGGAACTGGTTTGGACCCTCTGGACGGAGGAATTATTATATATGACATGATTAGATGACTAATTGGCTAATGAAGCAGCATGTGACTGTTGTAACCGCTGGAGACTGTTTGAACTTCTTTATACAGCGACACCAGATACGTCTGAGGGGTCGTCCAATGTCAGGGGACAAAAGAAAAACAATATTCTGTTTTTAGACTTTATCTCCAATGTGTGTATATGTATGTTTGTAAGAGTGTTACACGTTTGCATATGAAGTTACATACATGAAATACAAAATATAATTTTTTTGAATTCTGTATATTATTCCTATCATTTGACATTAAATGCTCTTATATGTAAATGGTTTAATTGTAGGCTACATTATTCTTGCTGTGATGATAGAAATATAGAACACAATTACATTTTTGTAAATGGGACATATAAATGAATGGCACCACGCGCACACACGAGAGAGAGAGAGAGAGAGAGAGAGAGAGAGAGAGAGAGAGAGAGAGAGAGAGAGAGAGAGAGAGAGAGAGAGAGAGAGAAACACACACACACACACACACACACACACACACACACACACACACAGACTTCCGGTATGTCCGACCAATCAGCTGGTTCCACATGCGGACACCGAACACCGCATTCGACGCACGCGAGATCTGCAGCGGACACGCGCGATTGCTGCCGAGGAGGACGCTGGAGCTCCTGCAACACACACGCACACACAGGCGGAACGGGCGAACGGGAATCGAACTGCGACTCCGCCACATGTTTAAAAAACCATCGAGCTGGACCGAAACTGCCCGGAGTGTCGCCGCTTAGAAAAAGCAGAGGAAGTCGTTGAAACAACCAGGCGTGACCGAGGTGTTGATATGAGCCAGGCGGTGAAAGCAGCTCAGCTCAGCCGGTGAATTCAAGCGCAGCCAGCGGAGCCCAGCGGTTAGCTAGCGTTAGCCTGTTAGCCACCGTTAGCTCAGGAGCCGCTCGTCGGGCACCTGCACGCCCGAGCTGAAGCCGGCAACAGCACAACAAGAGCAGCAGCGGGGGGCGAACCCACTACCTCGATAGACTACTACTTCCTGTTATTTCCCACGCTATTTAAAAACCCACGCGGGCGACAGCGAAAACACGGGAGAGAACCGCGACAGGTTGAGGTCGGGAGCAGCAGAGCGAAGCGGAGTGTCCGCCAGCGGCCGTTCACCATGGACAACACGCACACGAAGACGGTGGAGGAAGTTTACAGCTTCTTCAACGTGAACGAGAGCACCGGCCTGAGCTCCGAGCAAGTGAAGAAGCAGCGGGAGCGGTTCGGACCAAACGGTAAGGCAAAGCTGGGGTAACAGCCGGGGGGGGGGGGGGGGTTGTTCGAGAACAAGTAGCCTAGCTGTTCTCTATCCTCCCCACCACACACCGGTGTCGTGAATGCACGGGCCACGGATCCCGAGGAGAAGCGGTTGATCGCGTCACGATGTGGGTGTTGAAATCGTGTCCTGACTCGTATCCTGACGCACCATCTTTTCTTTATATCGCACACGTGTGGCCCTCCACCGCTGCAGCGTCACGGTGGTTTAACTTTTGATTAACTGCGTGTCCATCTTTCTTTCTGTCTTTCGCCCGTGGATCTGAATGGTGGGGGATGATCTGCAGAGCTGCCAGCTGAAGAGGGTGAGTGCACCGTTTAATATATATATAAATATATGCAAAGAGTCACCTGTTTTCATTCATGCATTTGTCAATGACTCACTTGTATTTTTTTTTCTGTGAATGAAACTCTTTCAGGTAAATCTCTGTGGGAGCTGGTGATTGAACAATTTGAAGACTTGCTTGTCAGGATCCTTTTACTCGCTGCCTGCATATCCTTTGTAAGTATGTGGGGATTACATTTTGTATAGAATACAAATTGTGGGTTTTGTGCATTTATTCACTGCAATTTGGTGTAAATTTGATACAAACTGAGTTGGAACAATGTACAAAAATGTGCATTTAGTCACATCTTGTCTTTTTAGTCTTAAACACACTGTTACTTGTCACTCTCTACACTTGCTGTCATTCTAATGTAAAATGACCATAAACTGATATAGATGTTGATCTTTGGCACCAGCACTTCGATAATTTCATGAGTCATGATGAATAAACAATGCCATGTCAGTATTTTGTCCCACCCCTATTAGGGTGAGTGCTAGTTTTAGCTAAATTAATTAAATAGCTTGTATTTAATTTGTGCACTTGTCTACTTGTGCCGTACTTGTATTAATCAAGATAAGTAGTAATGGTCTGTGAGCCGGTTGTCACGCTCATATAAGTGTTCAACGCTCAAGACAAGTTGAGTATAGGCACAGTGTTTTAGTGCTGCACTAGTGAGAGGGTGATTCACTCTGAGATCTTAAATAGATGAGCCTGTTTTATATCTTTCAAAATAGAATATTCAGTGTGGAGTGGGATTAAAAGAAGAAGAAACGTGGCCTTCTGCCAGTTGTACATTGTCTCTGTCCACCACCACCACCATCTTTCTTTTCACCGTTACACTGATCAGTCCAGTGGGTGTGATTTTGTTTTATTTTATTATTTTCTCTCCGCACAGCTCTGTCAGCTTACAGAGTGTATATAGTACTTTTCTGATTGAGTCAGTGCAGACCACAGCTTTGCAGGAACGCTGTGCAAAGTGGAGGAGAAAGGTGTCCAGGATCTGTCCGGGGACACAACCCAGATCATCTTTTCCAGAATTTTTTGTTTCAGTCTACTTTGTCAGAGTGCAGATACGCTCTTGCTCAACTAAAAAAATCTCAAATGATTGCAGCTTCTTGTTTCATTGAGATTATGGCAATAGTAAAGTCGTCCCAAGTTAAAAAGAAACGCTGACATGTTGTTCATTTTGAAACAGATAAGTATGTCACTTTAACATGTTACTTTAACATGAGCATGTGTGTTTGGCTGTTAAAGAGTGAAAGTTACAGACACCTGAGTAGTTTGTCTCTCTGATGATTTGAATATCCTGGTTAATTTGCCACAGCAACCAAGAAGTGAAAATTCCATTAAAATAAATCTCAACACTAGTGTGACAGGCAGGGTTCATGTTATTATTGTGAACAGCATGACAGTTCCACAAATGAATAGTCATAATTTGTAGTAAGTGGCTATCGTCAGCGTAGTTTATATGAGGTTCAGAATCCCGTGGCCCTGTTTTTCCATTCTCAAGGCACAGCGACGACATCCATCTATGATTGCAAAGCGTAAAAATCAAAGGCTGTAGTGAGCAGCACGCTCTCAATCACACAAGCTTGTGCGTTGACATTTATTTCAAGTACAAAGGCGTAGACAAACATTTCTTTTAGACTTAACATTCAGTTGCTCAGGAACTTAATGTGTACAACGCCAATGATTTAGTTTGCTTGAATTGAATTTGACATTAAGTTGGCCATTCTTAAATAGGTTGGAGTAGTGGGTGGGGGTGGGGTGGCATTTCATATGACACAATTAACTCTTGGCACAGATTCTAAAAGAGGACAAAGTGATTATTACACCATCGGCCTCTCTGACATGATTTTTTTTCAGCACACCGGGGCCTAGTTTCTGTATTACTGGCAGAGGCTAACTTGATATTTATTATGAATTATTAAATGATTGTTAGATGCTTAAAATCATTATGCCAAATGTGTAAAAGTCAAAGTGAGGTTCTGGCACAACTTCGCCTTTTAGCAATGTGTGTGGTAAAACCACGTGGAGAAAAATGGCATCGTACCAAAACAAGCATGCTATTACCCATCAGGTGAATGGTAATGACTTGGAGCCACCTGAAGCTTATGTTATTGTGAACGTGACTATTCTATCTTCACTGCCAAATGTCTTTTCAACCTATTACATTCTGGCACTTTTATTGTACTGTAATTGCACTGTATTCTAAGAACTTTGGTCATTATGATAAGACATAGGATTCTACAGAAGTGAATATACTTTCACTAATTTTGAGTTATTGTTTGTATGAGAAGGCTGAGATATAGTGTCGGACGAGGCTGGGAAAAATTATACTTTGAAATCTAGTTCTCACACATCACTAAATGCACAATTAGTTCAAAATAGCTTTGACCTTTCTACCTCTTTGTTCCATTCATGTGGATGACGTACAGTGGACGGATGTTATCTGCTGCATGCTGTGGCAATTAAAAAAAAACCTGTATTAAGTAGCTAGAATTTCATATTCCGTGGAAATCGAGCTCCACAATTCATTTTTCAAAGCGTGTGAACGTTTCCCTTACTTAAGAAATCACGCTCCCGTCGTTTCTGAAGCAAGCTTTGTCCCCTGGAGAAATGCAACAATAATTATGTGACACAACTGAATAACCGTTCAAATTGTTGTTTTCAGCAAAGACCTCTTCATGTAGTCATTCTACAAGCGTATTAGTTAGTTTCATGCGTGCACTTACCTCAGGTTGGTACTTCGGTGCTCCCTGTATCTCAGTATTAGCAGTTATTTGTATTGAATTTAACTGTACATTTCTTTTGTCTTTTAGGTGCTGGCCTGGTTTGAAGAGGGAGAGGAAACCATTACAGCGTTTGTGGAGCCTTTTGTTATCCTACTTATTCTCATAGCAAATGCTATTGTGGGAGTCTGGCAGGTAAACACACTTTGTTTTTTATAAAGCATCTGTGCAGTATTTTTTCTTCCGTGGTGATATTTGGGAATGCACAAAGGTTATCAGCCTCTTACTGAAGGGGTGAACGAAATGTCTTTACTTAAATTCTTATCATGAAAGACAGAAATTCAAAATATACAATCTCCCATTCAGGCCAAGGATACAGCACACATCCTATTGGCTCCTTTGGGTAAAAACACATGAAACCCAGGTTGCCTCACTTGATCCTCGTTCATGAACCTACCCTTTCAAAGAAACTCAAGCATTTACCCTTTAACTGATCTGGGCAACATTTGGTCTGCCAGAGTGAAATATCTCCAGCAAGGAACTCTATCTCTGCGTCTGTGTTCATTCGTGCCTGCTGAGTCCAAGCTTTCCCCCGGGGATTTACAGTGTCAGTTCCTTTGAGAAACAGTATTGATTTGTCAACCTCCTCCTTAATTATAGTCAGGAAGCAAAGGCGGCAACAGAATTCAGGCACACAGAAGAACGGATTCTATTTTCTTTTTAGACAGTTACCCATGCCAATCGAATTAAAATGGCCCAACAACACTGTGTTTGACATGTTCCTGTTTGACATGATTCATGGTTGTCAACATAGCTTTCTGCACTAATTCCTTATTGTTAGAGTTGATCCTCATAAGGTTTTTCAAATGTCTGGTTAATAAATAGAGATATCATAAATGCAGCTTTATATCAATTACCTGATACCTTTCTTTTTATTTTCTGGTGTTTGATATATGATCAGTTTATTTTATAATTTATGTAAGAAAATCTAAGTAGATAGTTTTTTATATGTGCAAAATACATCCCTTGGTTCACACTCTAACATAGGCTGGGGTCTGTAGGCGTCTATTAAGGCTGTTTTTAATTACATTTGGCGGAGGTCAAAAGTGCATCTCAGCTTGTGCAATGTCTCCTGGGATTAATCCTCCAATATACCAATTGAAGAGCAATCACCCTGATTTTAAATTACACCCTTACTTTGTAAAACCTTGTAGGTTCAATGTATCTGCGGCATCTCTTGTCTTGTAAATTACGGAAAATGCTGCTTGTCAAGCAAATGATTGTTTGCCTTTGTTTATGCAAACACAGCCCATATGATGTACAAGTGGAGGAGGTAACTGCTGTTGACTTGGCCCTACCTGTTTTGAATTTAGAATAGCCTTCCTTTGAATTGAACACTGTAGTTTGTCATGCCTTCTCCAGCCTCCTTTAACCCTGTAAACCCTCACCTTTACTGGCAGCCATTTTAATGGCTTTGTGTCAACTGATGCTATCTCCTACAAAAGCCCATCATGTCCGGGGCTTGTGTTCTCTGTCTTATCATGTCCGGATGAGTGCAGCCTGCCTGCCTGCCACCCTCTGAGCTGCCACTAAACTTGTCCAACCTGAGACAAATCAGTCAGTCAGGGAAAATTTGGAGAAACAAGAGAAAACATGTTTGGCTTATACCTGTGATTAAAGGGTCCATGTGTAAGAAAAACAGTTGAATTGATACTGCAGACAAATAGGGGGCAGTATACCTGTATCATGGGAAATAGTGAAATTAACTCCTTATCCTTTGCAATCTGAGTGATTGTTCTATTAATACATTGACAAAGATGAAGTCACACCCAGTCGACCCAATCAGATAGCAACGGAAACTGTAGGGAATTAACCACGCCAGGTAGAGGAACACGATTATAAAGTAATTTTAGAGTTTTCATGATTACCTTTAACTTTTTTGAATATTTTAAACAGAAAGACTTAAATATTTCTCCTGTAATTTAAAGAAAAATCAGATGTACGGGTAAATCCAAAGCATCTTTTCTGGATTTGTGGTTTTGAAAAAGTTCATTCTGAGCCATCAGTGATTGTGGTGGTGTATTTTTTCTGTTGAGCCTTTTATAAAATAACCCAGTGTTTACATAGTTCTCCCTCGTCTATCCTGAACTGTGTCATGATGTGCACAGAGATTATTTGTCCTTTTGCTTATGTAAAGATTAGGCTAAGTCAGCTCTTAATAACTTGGCTGTATCTGAGGACACCCTAACCCTTGTTTTGATCTTTCTTTTCATCCTGCCCCTGTCTTATATTATAGTTTGTGTTTGTATGGAATGAACTCATTTTAACCTTTTAATCCTACTTCTACTGTTCAGGAGCGAAATGCAGAAAACGCCATTGAAGCGCTCAAGGAGTATGAGCCCGAGATGGGGAAGGTGTACCGCCAGGACAGGAAGAGTGTCCAGAGAATCAAGGCCCGGGACATCGTGCCTGGGGACATCGTGGAGGTGGCAGGTAAGACTGAAAAATATTCTACTTGCACTCCTCAGACAGGATGAATTCTAATACTCAGAAGGTTTTAACTTGCTTGTAAGTTATGATGGGAAGACGACAACAAAATCAACTGGAGAAGTCGGGGATGAATGTTTTCTGCCTCATGTTATTCAACACGCAGATGCCATCGGTGACTGAAAAAGCTGCATAACAGTTCTGTAAACATCATCAACAGTGTTGTGACGTACGCTTCACGCAGTCTAAACACACACACAGCTGATCTCTCAACCTATTCATCTCCCATGACATTTCCGAATAATTGTTGCACCGGGAAAGAAAAGCAGTTATGCAATACAAGAGCAGAGGTCCAGTCTGTTCCTGAACATTTCTTGGCTAACCTCAACTTGGACTGGGCCACATGTGTTTATGGCTTTTGCGTCACTGCTCCTCAATTCTCGTTTTCTTCCTCAGTCTGTCTCACTTGGCCTCTTTTCTCTCTTTGATTGGTTGTCTTTCATTCATTCTTTCTCTGTTCCTCTAACATAGCTCTCCAGTTTCTTGTCATAAATTAAACAATGGTGGAAAAGAGTCACAGCGATTTTCACATAATTTAGTAAACAAGCCAAGTTCTCTGTCCATGGAATGCATGTTCCTAGACCATCAATGGATTGGAAATGTGCAACAGTACTTTTATGACACGAGATATGAAACAAAAGCCAGCGACTAAAGATTCATCCAGCGTTCAGGTCCACGCACTCTGCAGCTCCCTCTGGGGACCCAGAAAAGACTGCTCGACCCGATGAGTCTTTGTCGCCTGGAGGAACTGATGATTCGAGCCCAACCCTGGACTTTTAGGGAGCTGCCCCACAACGCTGTAAAACGCTGATGTTATTTCTCGCAGTGGCTTGTATTTTGAGAACTCAAGTGAAGGATTAAGTCATGACAAAGAGATCTTGTACATTTATGTTGACACAAGACATCCTCAGTGAGGTCACTCAGCCACTCTAAAACAATGGCCTTCTGTTCTTTAGTCTGCATCACAAATTACAAAGACATCAGTGGTTGTATGTAGCGAGACCGAGATGCTATGTTTACAATATGGCAGATGAGCGCTAGTGCTTAAGTTTAGTTAAGCATAAAAAAATACTGTACAAAAAAGATAATTGATGAAGCCTGTCAAATGACAAAGCACTGTCTGCAGCTTGTTGTAACACTTCAGAGACTAATGTTCACACTTTCAGCTCAAGAAAAAACGAATGTAAAACACTGAGCAATGAACGTGCAAACCCACAAACATCTTACCAAAAGCCTCTATCAATTAGTTTTGAACGGACAATATTCAAATTTAGTCAAATTTTGTAGTCTGCATTTTCTTACTCACATTTAACCAGAACCAGAACCAAGGTTGGACAAGAATTGGAAATGGAATCTGATTATGAAAGACAGTACCCAACAATCCTGTGAGCTTTTAATGCTTTAGTTTGCTGATGTCATTGAACAACAAGCCACTGTTGCCGCCACCTCTTGTTCCTCTCTGGCAGAACTACATCTCAGAACTGACTGCTGCACTTGGCATTCAGAACGGCTGTCTGTGTTCCAGCAACTATTATGCCCTATTCTGAGGCACGTGGGTAATTGTGTGCCAACTTAAATGTTTTAGTTGGACAGCATCTGAATCAAACCAACCCATCTGCAATATATACACAGTTGTAGCATCTGATATACTGTCTGCAGTAAAAAAAAAAAAGATAGATGGGCCTCTGCGGTCACATAAGTAATGGGGATGGAGCTGATTAACAGATTTAAGTTGCACAGTATGGATCTGTCTCAAAGTGTAATGAGCTTGCTTAGCTACATTTACTTATCCAAAAAAACCATGTGTGCATGTGTTTGTGTTAGCTGTGGCGGGGAAACCAACCGGGAAGCCACTGAGTTGCCGTGTGCAGCCTCATGATGCATGTGTGTAATGCCAGGCTGCAAAGTGTCTTGTCAGACCAGGCATATGGTTTGTATCCTGGGAGTACTTTTAGAGCTAGAGCTCTGATAATTTGCTGTCACCAGCAGGGCTACTCCATCTGAGTAGTGGTTAGTGGAACACTAAGTCAGATCTAAAAAAAACAAACAAACAAGTTATACCCAGAAGACACTCTCTTGTCTTAAAGGCTTCCAAAGATTTTCCTCTGCGACATGTTTACTTTGCTCTATTTGCTTGCGTGTCACATTTGAGTGTTTTGGCTGTGTTGTGAAAACAGTTGGTTTTGCTGCAATATAAATTGGGTATCATTGATACCGCAGTCTGTGTCTATCTTTGGGGCCAAAGCATTAAGTGACACACCTGCTTCCTTTTGTGGCAGAGTTTTGAGTATCTACCTTTTAGCAAATTGCCATCAAGTCTTTACAATGCTTTTTAGGATGCCTGTCAATTTGGTGCATTCTTATTCTTCTTATTTTAACAAAAGGTCAAGTCCAGTTGACTGTAAAGTGAATTAATAATGTGAGGAGTGTAGAAATTAAACATAATGTTGACTTTAAATTGACCTAAATGGAATTTTACCCATGCTCTGTTAATGAAGGTTATGTATTTGTAACTTTTGTACGTTACCTCACTATTAAGTCTCCTGAACTGAAGTCCACCTACGGTCATTGAATGTCAGACGGGTTTCCTTTACGTTACTGGTCATGCAGTAGCTTGACGGGTCCCATCACAGTCGGCTATATATCGAAAATGTTAACTTCCAGGTGCTTTTTTCTGCCACTGATTTTGACACTTCAGCTCATTTTAGACGGAGGGTTTGTCATTTTTCTCTACAGTGATGCCTTCGTCTTCTTGCTTGCGTTACCCACATCACAATGACTCAGTTCCACATCCTGTCTATTGTGACATTTTATTAAAAAATTCACTTTGTGAATCTACTGGGTCTATTTTTGGCCGGCACTCTAAGACACGTCTGACAATCCCCCTTTTAGTTTGCTTTTGTTTCAGCCTGCAGTGGCTTTTTGAGCTAGAGGTTCTTAGTTGCCAAAGTGATGCCCTTGATCCATGTAGCAAGAACGTTCTGTGCATAAGGAATAAAGATCATTGTCTTTCCCCACTTGCTTTCTCTCCCGTTTTGATTAACGCTTGCTCGTAAAATTTAAACCTAGGTGTCCATCACATTAGTGACTAACCAGCTCTTTTGTTCCGGGGTTGTGGGTCTGTCCTGCTCTGGGTTTAGGGGTTGGGCTGAAAGACAGGATGTAACATTTAGAAAGGGTACACATTCAGTCCCATAAATAATGTCCTCCAGATGGTCACATGGTCAGAGTTCCTCTTAGGTTTAAGAAATTACGATATTCTGCTATTTGTCTCTGTCGCTTGCTGCCTGTCTGTTTCACTTTCGTCCTCTGACAGCATAGATACAGAAATGATGTGGCATACAGTATGTTGGTGCCTGTAAAGGTTTGGTCTTGGGATTTTTCCATTCATAAGAGGAGTCTCTCGAGGGCTTTAGGCCCTCATGAAAGGTCCCAGAAGGCTGCAAGCCTACGTGCTAACACATCATCGAGGCTCAGTCACTGGGAGAGAAAATATACAACTCCCTTAAGGTCTCTACATTTTCACTGGACCCCCCATGATGAATAGTTGGGTGCTGTGTCAGCATATCTCTAATTTAAAATGCTCCACTCCATGTTATGATGTTGACTTGACCTTAGACTTGGGATAGTTGTATCTGCAGTTCACACTTTATGAGATTCTTGAGTTAAGACTCCACTCTCCGTCACATTTGTGTAGGTGTTTGGTCCATGGATAAGATAACAGGGAGAAGAGAGGGGCTGCAGATCCTGGATAGAGTCTGAAGACAGCCCGAGTCTTTACAAGCAGATGGGGTGTTATCACTCAAGACTATGCAGACTGACATTTGTTCTTCACTCAAGGGAGCAGATAACACAGATAAAGTCCTTTTGTTCACATGAGAGAAGGAACGGTCCCAGAGGCTGTTTGCTGTTTCCCAGGAAAGTTGGAGCTAAAAAGAGCATGTTTTGTAAGATGAAACGAAAGGATACAGCTGCAAATTCTGGGTCTGCAGAAACCTGCAAAATAACTGTTTGGTTATTTTGCAGGTTTGGCAACATTAATATAACTAATTTTAAGACATTAACAATTGCAGCTGTATGTATATTAGAGGCATTTGTGGCACTATCTGAGGTTTTTTTTGATGCTGGTGTTGGAACATCTGTAACGTGTGTTTGAAACATAAAAGGTTTATAATTCCAAAAAGAAGTAGGTTTATTTGAATGGCCTTAATGATAAAAATGTCTGCCACACTATGTTCCCAGTTTAGAGTGATGGGGGAGTAAATATGGAGGTGTTTCACTATCACTTCAAGTGGAAGGCTTTCTAATTAGGGACTTTTTGGAGGAACCTTCCCACAAGGCTTTGAGTCTTTTATGATCTCTGTAGGTTACTCGTCTCCCCTGGGTCCCCCGCCCCCCCCCATGCTCTGCCTGCTCCTCTCCTCCACTTTCTCCTGTATGTTAAAGGGGGCATGTAGTTTGAAGGCAGACAGGTGATGAAGTGGGTTTGACAGCCTCTCTTCACCTCGAAGACCAAATTTGGTCGTAAGCGTCAGTACAGTTCAGAAGCAATGTCACTCACCATGAACTCCACATTACCACATGTTACAGTAACAAGATAATTATTTTCATAGTGCAAGCGAAATGTGAAACAATTCAGCGAGGTTTAAGTTTTATTGGTTGCACATTTCTTGTATAGAATTTCCTCTGTCCAGGCTGTATTAATAGCTGAAAGCTGCCATAAACTCCTGAGAATGGGAGGGATGAATGAACAATCTTTAAACAAGGACACATCACACTGTTTCTATTTTAATACAAATGACGTGAAGTGGGTTCTCCTCGCTTAAAACAGAAGGTTTTTTTTTATCATCCCCATCCCCTCCCCCAAATCCAGCAGCTCGTTTGCAACTGATCAAAATAGTTTTCCCATTTTTGGACGTGTGTTTTTGCGGGACTCATCTAATCCCTCTTCCCATTCTCTCCTCTCCCCCCCCCCCCCTCCTCGACTCTTCCTCTCCACTCAGAAGGGCACCGCAGAGGCCCTCGGGTTGGTTTACATGTCTGTCACCACTGTCCACAGAGGGATCTTTTAAGAGCCTCTGGGTCATCACTTTATATTGGCTTTGCCTTCAGCCTTTCAGACTGCATGATGTCTCTGTAAGCTGAAAGTGATGTTTAATTTTGGTGCAACAACGGAATTTTCCATTGTGCCTTAGAATTTCATTAAAACGTCACATCAATTTTGAGTGCTATGGGGACCCATAGCTTGGCTAACTAATATTGTATTATACAGGGAGCATACAAGACTTAAATGTACGTCAGTCTTCTCAAATTTTCTCACTTGTTTTTTTCGATTCCTCATCATGGATGTTAAGAAATACAAAACTTAGTCTGTATTTAGTCTCATTGCATATCTCAGCTACACACTGGTGGTAGTATGAATACATTTTGAAAGCAGATGTGCACAAAGATGTTTGAGTTTTAAATACTTTTAAACTTCAATCGAACCACAAAGCTGAAAGGTTCATTATCAGCCCTTTCTATCTCTCCACATCCGACCTGAACTGTGCACGAAGCATTACAAAGGAGTCAAATTGTCTGAATCCCCTATTTTCAGCAAAGCTGTTAAACATCAGTGCTTCAATCTGTTTTCTGCAGAAGAAACACTTGTTTTTGGAGTCTGGTGTTTATCCACATTTATGTTTGTTTTACAAGGGATCGATAAAGCCTCTTGTTAGTGGGAACAAATGAGCAGCAATCTATTTGTGCAGGAGATGAGTTGAACATTAACAATATTTGAATGCATGACTCTCACTCTCAGCGTCTCCCCAAACAAATAACCTGAGTTTGATTATTTTATTACTCCCGAGAGGCCTTAGCTGGAAAAACAAAGCGGTGGATTGAATTTCTTAGATCTAAGCGTCTGAGTGTGGTGATTTGTTTGTTTATTGCTTTCATCTTAAAGTATTTTCTCTCTTCATTAAACCAAACTCATTTTATGTGTCCTTTTTTTTTTGTGGGAGATTTACACAACACTCTGCCTTTTTTTACTGCTTTGAAAATTGTGTTCGTACAATCTCAAAGTTAACTTAATCCAGTTACACAAGGTATCACCCATTTGATGATCAGTTGTCATTTAAAGATGCTTTTAAGTTGTTAAGAGGTACTTAGTCGTCTTCTTTGCATTTCTGTTTCTCTCCACAGTTGGTGATAAAGTGCCTGCAGACATCAGGCTGACTTCTATCAAGTCGACCACACTGAGGGTGGACCAATCCATTCTTACAGGTAAAACCCTTTATACTTACAGCCGTTTTGTCTGTGTCAGCCTCTGTCGGGTCATGTTTCTGTCCCTCACTGACCTCCCCATCATCATACGGTCTTTATTCCTTCTTCCTTTTATAGCTCAGTTTTGTGGACATGAATTACCTGTGTTTCTTGGCCTCCATCTGCGGGAACTCGCCTCTTCTGATCAACCCAGTCGCAAAAGAATAAGCACTTTGCCACTTCCTTTCCATGCAGATGATCTCATTACACCCTGCAGTCATGGCTGCTCAGTCAACACCTATGCAAATAAAGAGAGGCAGATGAAAGTAAATGTAAAATAGATTAATCTATTGATGGATAATTTGCCTGTGAGGTACATGGAAAATAGTCAGGGAACACTGAAGGATGTCTAATGCACGGGAGAAGGGGTTTATGTGAATCAAGTCCTTAAAACTCTTGTCCTGCTCTGCTGCCTTAATTGGAAGCAAATTCCATGGGATATTTTCAGAGTTTCTGCTATTTTTCCCCTCTTCCATTCCCCATTCATGGCCATGCTGCCCGTCAAAAGCTTCCTGCCTTCCTCTATCAGAGCAGCACAGGCCTTACACAGTTAATTACACAAACACACACGGTGGAAACACAGCATCAGATATGGTGTTTTGAAAGGCAGCGGCAGTGCAGCATTTGATAATTGTCAGGCCTGTTCAGTCAGCTGCAAAGCCTTTTCCACGCATATCTGCCCAGAGTACCAACCAAAGCATCGCAGCTACCACTTTGCTCTCCTTGCCTAGGTGCTTTCCCAATGCTCGCTCCTCTCACATGTTTTGTTTCCTTTTCCTGCAGGAGAGTCCGTATCTGTGATTAAACACACCGACCCTGTGCCCGACCCACGTGCTGTCAACCAGGACAAGAAGAACATGCTCTTCTCTGTGAGTGACTCACGAGACCGTTTTCTGCTGCTCAGTTATGTTTTATGGATTGTTTTTGTACAAAGAAAAACCCTCTGTGAGCCTGACAACACCTATAAAGGCAGCAATGTTTTTGCCATCATTCTCCTCCTCCTTTGTTATTCATCTCACCGTCCTGCCTCACATCCACTTTAGAATGACATTAAATTGGACAACATATAATTATCTATTACGATCCCGGCTTTTTTCTGTCTTGTATAAAGAAATATACAAAATGGTGCATGTCTGAACAGATAGTGTCCTCTGCTGTTTAGTCATTTAATTTGTTGAAAGATGTTCATGCTGAACACCTTCAACAACAAAATAGATTTGCATTCAGGCAAATACTTTGCCATGGTCTGTTTCTAAAAAAAAAAAAAAAGTGATTAGGAAAGTGACGTATTTACTTTCACTGCCTGTTGATTCTTGCTGCATGTTGAATCTCCTCAGATATGTTGTTTAACTAGTTTCTACCATATGTCAAGAGGCTCAATGAATATGGTTTGTTTTCTTCTGTCGCTGCTTCACAGGGCACCAACATCGCAGCCGGTAAGGCTGTCGGTGTGGTGGTGGCCACAGCTGGCAACACGGAGATCGGCAAAATCCGAGACGAGATGGCAGCAACGGAGCAGGAGCGCACACCGCTGCAGCAGAAGCTTGATGAATTCGGACAGCAACTATCCAAGGTTATTAGTGATGATAAATTAATCCCCCACTCTGTTATTTCACTCTGTGGCTTTTTGTACGTCCAATGTTAATAAAAACAACCTCAGAAATATCTGTTTGTTCAAATGTATAATGTTAATTTGCAGGTCATCACCCTGATCTGCATTGCTGTGTGGCTCATCAATATTGGACATTTCAATGATCCTGTCCATGGAGGCTCTTGGATTCGCGGCGCTGTCTACTACTTCAAGATCGCGGTGGCTCTGGCGGTTGCTGCGATCCCTGAGGGTGAGAGCTGGAGAGCTGCACAAACACAGCCATGTCCTTGACACACTGTTTGCCCTGAGAGGCTCAATTATTATTCTTCTGTTCAGACTGCTGAACAGATGGTTTAGAAAATCTTATTTTTCTGTATTTCACACTGGGGGACAAAGGATAGTTTCACCACTTGAGTAAAATGAATGTAAATGGATGTCTCATAACCATCCATAATCTCTTCTGTTGTATGTATTCAATCTCCTCTCGTCCTTGTGTTTTTGTTGTCGTCTCTCTCCAGGTCTGCCTGCTGTCATCACGACATGCCTGGCGTTGGGAACACGCCGCATGGCTAAGAAGAACGCCATTGTCCGCAGCTTGCCCTCTGTGGAGACCCTTGGCTGCACATCTGTCATCTGCTCTGACAAGACTGGCACACTGACCACCAATCAGATGTCTGTGTGCAGGGTAAGACAACAGTGGCTGAGACAAAGAGAAACCAGAAACCTCTTGTTTTTGAAATTGTCATCATAAATCTATATATACACCACACACCACAATATAGAGAATAAAATACTGTTTCATTTGAAATGGTTTTGGAATGAACCAACCTAACCGGCGAGCTTTAGCAACTATGGTCTGTATGTAAGAAATCTTGTGTTAGATTAAAATATTAAAGATAGACAGTTTCAACAAAGTAAGATTACAATTTCCATAAAAAAGAGGTTATAATAAACACAATTATGAGATATATTTTGTCTTGACTAAACATGTCAGCCAGATCTTCATAAATGATATAAGTGAATTATACCTTACTGTTTCAAAATAAAAGGTTTGTCCAGGTTAGTGGCCTGGGTTAATGGTTCTATGCATTTAACTGTTAAACACAAATCCTTTATTTACCCACTTAGGGCACTGTTGCTATGGAAAGCAGTAATTTAAAGTCGGTTCATTAACCTTCAAATTTCAGCTCAGTTCACATGAAATGAAGCGGACATTGGTTAGCTTATCTAACAACATGTAAACCGTGTAAATGTTAGCCTGCAGCTAGTAGAGCCAAGAAACTTCAATGTCTTCTTGCACCACCGCAGCTGAGTTTCTGACTAACATATTAACTGGTTGATATGATCTAAATTTAACAATAATTGTGTCATTAAACAAATGATTAATAAAAAGACAGAAAATAACAAACAGTGACCATGATCCCAGTCTCACTCACGCCTGACGCCTGAGGATTCAAACAGAAGTTGTGTAAATTGTGTGTCATTACAATTTATGCCGCGTTAGACGTGGACTTTATGTGAAAAGAGCGTAAAGACGATTTCAGAGCATGCGACCATGACACGCTCGTTAGTAGGAACTCTCATGCTAAATTCAATCCAAGGTTTCCAAACAGTTTCTGGTCTATAACCAAGTAATTAGTATTTAAGTTGTTAACACTAAATCGTGTTGACACCACCTTACATCCTCCTCAGGGAACCTGTACACTTCGCAGTGCACAGTGAATGTATCATTTCAAACTGGAACAAAAACTAATATGATTCAAAACTGTAAAAGAAAAAAGCCTGACCCCTTTCCAGGCATATGAGAACTTTTCATGTGTAAATTGTTCTCTGAGTAATAAAACAGCCCTCGCAGCCCTTTTCTGACAGCAGGGATATATTGAGCACTGAGTGCTGCTGACGTCGAATAGCTAGTAACAGATAATCAGGATTTATTCTTACAAAGGCAGAGATGAAATAATCAGAAGGGGTGGGTGTGTGTGTGTGTGTGTCTGTGTGTCTCTGTGTGTGTGTGTGGGTGTGTGTGTATTTATTTTGTCATCCCTCATGAGCATGATCACTATTGAGTGTATATAATTTACCCCTTTAGCGTTGCCTCCCTGTTCCTTTTGTTCCTGTGATTGTCTCTTCGTTTTATTTTGTTTACCCTCCTCCTCGCTCCAGCTCCATGTCTGCATCTTCCTCAGTACTATTCCTCAGCCGTTTATCTCGTTGGTCTTCTGTCTCCCTCCTCCTCCTCGCTTCCCTCCTCATTCCGCTCTCCTCTCCCTTCTTGTTCAGGCAGCATGCTGATCAGTATGCAGTAGTTAGTCACTTGCAGCAGAACCAGCAGTAGAGTTGCATAACTGACCTTGCATTTAAAGTCTCTCTCTCTCTCTCTCTCTCTCTCTCTCTCTCTCTCTCTCTCTCTCTCTCTCTCTCTCTCTCGTCAGTCCCCTCTGCCTTTGCTCATCCTCCACAGTGTTTTTTAATGTAAACATTATATTCAGTAATTTTTGGAAACCATTGGATGCTATTTTTTGGTGTTTGTTTCTCACTGACAGAGAAATTTGTGCTTGATGCATCTGTAACATCCAACTTTCCTCCATGTCTGAACAAGACTGGATTAAAACGAGTTTTCCTAAGTGACTGAATGTTTCTATTCAGTATCTGACTCCTGGTGTTGTGGGTCGCACCACAATTGACATCACTGCTTTTTGAAGTCTTGCTGGTGCCTGAGGGGAGTGCAGCTATAATGCAAGCTCATTGCTCTATTCAGATATTTTCTATTTTCATCACGTGTGCATAAAAAAATCTTTATGTGGTCCTCCACATGCAGGAATGTAACGATGAATGGTATAACATCAAAACACCTATTGTGTTGTTTTCCTATTCAAATTCAAAAAGGTGACATAACTAGTCCCCTCACATAAGATATTCGAATAATCAAGGTCAAACCTTTTCCGCCTCAGAGTGATTCACTTCAGTACAGTTTGTATTCATGAGGAACTCTGCATCTGCTTTGCTGTAAGGTGACATTTATGGACCCCCCTCCTCCACCACAGTTCATATCTGCTTTGCCTCAGCATTTCATTGTTCAGGTCCCCTCATGTTGTCAAATCTCTTTTCCTGTGGATGGGAGGCTGCTGCCACCTGCTGGATGCAGGGTCTCTCAGCCATTGGCTTAGACCCAGAGACAGTGAATGTATAATGTGTTAAGTACTAATAGTTTCTTCTCAACTTTTGTATTTTTAGATGTTTACTGTCGACAAAGCAGAGGGGGAGCACTGTTCCCTCTATGAATTCACAGTCACAGGCTCCACATACGCCCCAGATGGAGAAGTGTGAGTATTCAGTCTTGACCTTGTGTGTTTTAAAAGCAACATTTTCATAATTCAAATTAGGAAATGACAAATCTAAACCAAATCCAAAAAATGTATGTACATTACTCTGCATTTGTGGCTCACTACATCCTTTCTACACCTGTATTTTCTTTAGGTTCCGTGATGGCAAGCCAGCCAAATGTTCCCAGTACGATTCCCTGGTGGAGCTGGCCTCTATCTGTGCGCTCTGTAATGATTCCTCACTGGACTATAACGAGGTTGGCAGCGAATAGTTTTTGCATGTTAACTGAAACAACACCCTCCATGTTTCTGTTTTTTAAATAACCATTTGTGTGCATCTGTCCCTCTCCAGACCAAAGGTGTGTTCGAGAAGGTTGGTGAGGCCACGGAGACGGCTCTCACGTGCCTGGTGGAGAAGATGAACGTGTTTGACACAGACGTCAAAGGCCTGTCCAAGATTGAGAGAGCCAACGCCTGTAATTCTGTACGTAAACCTTCAGTTCCTCCCAGTCTCTTTCTCATTCTTTCATTATTGGAGAAAGGAGTTCTAATCACTGTTTTGTTTTGCTGTAACTTTAGGTGATCAAGCAGCTAATGAAGAAAGAGTTTACCTTGGAGTTTTCCCGAGACAGGAAGTCTATGTCTGTGTACTGCACTCCAAATAAAGCCCGCTCCTCTACTGGCAAGATGTTCGTTAAGGTGAGACATTTTTATATTATTCCTGCTACACCTCACAACAAGTATTTTTATACCAGAAATGTTTCACTTACACTTTCATTTCCATTTACCTGTTCATAGGGTGCACCCGAGGGTGTGATTGACAGGTGCACACACGTCCGTGTTGGCAACAACAAGGTGCCGATGACCCCTGGCATCAAGGAAAAGCTAATGTCGGTCATCAGGGAATATGGAACTGGCAGAGACACCCTGCGCTGTCTGGCTCTGGCCACCCGAGACAACCCCATGAGCAAAGATGAAATGGTGTTAGAAGACTCCACCCGCTTTGTTCAGTATGAGGTAAGAGTTGGGAATGATTGATAAAGTCCCTGGAAACACTTGGCCTCCAGCTTCCTTATCTGTTGGGATTTTGTTAAACTGCAGTTATATTTCTTTCTTTTTTTTAATCACTCAGACTGATCTGACGTTTGTCGGCTGCGTGGGCATGCTGGATCCTCCCAGGGCCGAGGTGGCAGCTTCGATTCGACTCTGCCGTCTCGCAGGCATCCGAGTAATTATGATCACTGGAGACAACAAGGGTGAGGGAGTCTGCTCAGAGAATAAGAGAGGACACTTAAGAGAACACATTATCATTACACAAAAGAGAATTGCTCAAATATCCTCTAGTTAAGTACATATGTGCATTTCCAGGAAGCCTTAAGAAGTAAATATTGTCCTCTCCTTCATACTTTAGGCACGGCGGTGGCTATCTGCAGACGTATTGGCATTTTCAGTGAGGAGGATGACGTCTCCAGCATGGCTTACACCGGCAGGGAGTTTGATGATCTGTCCCCTACTGCACAGAGAGAAGCTGTGATCAAGGCTCGCTGCTTTGCTCGTGTGGAGCCTTCACATAAGTCCAAGATTGTGGAGTACCTGCAGTCCTATGATGAGATCACAGCTATGGTGAGAAAAGAGAGAAGCTTTTGAGACCTTGATGATTGTCTCTAGCACAAACATTCATTTGACTGGTATAGATAAATACAGTTATACAATCTAAAATGCTGAAAATGATAAGGTGATGGTTTTTCACCCTCCCCTCAGACCGGTGATGGTGTGAACGACGCTCCTGCTCTGAAGAAGGCTGAGATCGGCATTGCCATGGGCTCCGGCACAGCTGTGGCTAAGTCCGCCTCCGAGATGGTGCTGGCCGACGACAACTTTTCCACCATTGTAGCTGCAGTGGAGGAAGGCCGAGCCATTTACAACAACATGAAACAGTTCATCAGATACCTCATCTCTTCGAATGTGGGCGAAGTTGTCTGGTAAGGATGAGTAGTTTACACAAACACACTCGCATAGATCCTCTGTATGACTCAGGCCGTCTGACACACACCGTGCCTCTTCTGTGTTCAGTATCTTCCTCACCGCAGCTCTGGGCTTCCCTGAAGCTCTCATTCCGGTTCAGCTGCTTTGGGTCAACCTGGTGACTGACGGTTTGCCTGCCACCGCTCTGGGCTTCAACCCACCGGACCTGGACATCATGAGCAAATCCCCACGTAACGCCCGCGAGCCACTCATCTCCGGATGGCTCTTCTTCAGATACCTAGCTATTGGATGTAAGGAAGGAAACCTGGATCATTAACTCTAGAAGGAAACTGTGTTGACAGCATGTGGGCTGTATGTGGCGCCATTTTTTGTGGGCTCAACAAGTGAAATCTGCCACATTAGCATGATGCGAATGTAGAATCATTGTCGGTAGTCACTCGAAAGCGCTCATGTAATCACAGCTTGATGTGTTCAGTCTGTGTCACTGTGTGCATGTGTAAATTTCGGCTCTGCCTCCTCCAGGTTATGTGGGCGCTGCCACTGTTGGTGCTGCCGCCTGGTGGTTTGTTGCTGCTGAGGATGGACCAAGGATTACCTTCTACCAGCTGGTATGAACTACGACCAAGCAACTATTATTTCAACTGCTTGATCTGTGTGCCCCCCCCCCCCCAAAATACTGAATCCTTTTTCCACTTCCTACAGAGCCACTTCCTTCAGTGTGCTCCAGAGAATCCAGACTTCCAGGGTTTGGACTGTAAAGTGTTTGAGTCCCCTTACCCCATGACCATGGCTCTGTCTGTGCTGGTCACCATTGAGATGTGCAATGCCCTGAACAGGTTAGTGAGCAAATATAGCAGTACTGGTGAGTTATGTCTCTTGCGTGAGTTTTTAATAAACATGTGCATTTGTCCTTGTGTCTCAGTGTGTCAGAGAACCAGTCCCTGCTGCGTATGCCTCCCTGGGAGAACGTGTGGCTGCTGGGAGCCATTTGCCTCTCCATGTCTCTTCACTTCCTCATTCTCTATGTGGAGCCTCTTCCAGTGAGAAATATTTCTTTTTACCTACCGCACCGAATCTCAACACAAAGTCTTTTACTGAAATGGTTGCTTTGCTTAAAGGCAGCTTAAACATCTCTGCTCGTGTTTAGTTAGCATTGCATAACACTGGCTGCTACACCACACTACACGACTGGCATTAGTATTGTCAGCCTACAGTTAGCTAGTAGCTATCGCAACCTGGGAACAAAATGCCTAAAGGACACGTGGGATAGGTATTAGAGCAGACGGGTGCTCCGTGTTTGACTTCTTGTGTTGACCCCAAGTCAAGCTCATCAGCTGGAAGTGTGGGTGTCCCTCTCCTCAGCGGTGGGGAGACAATCGATGACGAGTTTGGAGCTGTAGTATTTTGCTGTAACTGAAGCTGTTATTTAGTGTTAAATTATTGTAGTTAGGTTTTATTTATTTGATTTTGTAATGAAGTAAACTTGAGAGTTTTGCCCTTCATATTTGCTTGATAAAGTTTGTGTTGTGTTCTTCTTTCCAGATCATCTTCCAGATCACCCCTCTGAACCTGATACAGTGGCTGATGGTGCTCAAGATCTCTTTGCCCGTCATTCTACTGGACGAGATACTCAAGTTTGCCGCCAGGAACTACCTGGAGCCGGGTAAAGAGCTGGAGAAGCCTGCCAACTCCAAAGGCTGCTCGCTGTCTGCATGCATGGAGGGAATCTCCTGGCCCTTCGTGGCCTTCTCCCTCCCCTTGGTCCTCTGGATCTACAGCTCCGACACTAACATGGCCGACATGTTCTGGTCCTGACTGACTTGAGCACAACCTCGACCTTTCCACGCCCCTCCCCTTCCTTACCACCATCACGTCACTCTTTCCTCCTCCCTCCTCCTCCCCCCTCTCTCCTCCCTCTCTGCCTTTCCCACATGTGCATAGCTAGTGTGTGTGCGCGTTTGTAGAGCTTGAGTGTGTTCTTGTGCGTGCCTGCCGTGTGTGTATACGAGAAGGACCAACTTTAACACATAAAACGTAACAAATAATATAAGGTGTTAACATTGAGAAGTAACCTGTTTTGAGTCGGTATAGGATCTTTGAACGGGCGAGGCTTTAAATGCGAGTGTCAGAAGACCATCACTCCTATAGCTGTCGACTTTGTTGCTGGTTATGAAGGAAATATACTGTCGCCATTTTTTTTTTTTTTTTTTCTTTGTCAATATTGCCTTTTGAGGTTTATATTTTAATGATTTTGGGAATATCTTATGTCTTATGTCACTACAGTAACAACAGCATATTGTTCTTGCTAAGATTCCCTCATGAAAAGAAAATTTAAGATACCAGAAAATCATTGATCTGTACAGAGAATGAACACTATTTTATGCAACCTTTTTTTTTTTTTTTTTTAAATGGCTTTGTAAATTGTTTGACCAGCGTGGCTTAGACATACCGCCTTGATTTATCTTCTAATGTTTACCATTGTGTCTTCAGTATAAACTGAGAACTCTTTGACAGAGGACGACCTGCGTGCGACACATGAGGATGGGGGGGGGGGGGTTTCGAATGCGCCACTTAAATGAAAAGGAAAAAAAAAAAAAAATTCTGGAAAGCAAAAGCCGCATGTCCCGTGACCAAGCATGAACTGTATGTGGTTTCTCATTTCTAATTTAATTGTATATGTCCCCCGCCTTTTCCCATTGTTAGAGTGTAAATTAACTACATGGATGGTTTTTTACTATTATAATTTGAAAAATAAGCCAGTTTTTCTGCACTGGGCAGAGCACAGCTACCTCAATATGACAAAAAAGATTATTTTTTTCCCGCTCATCTCTTGATGCTTGTTTCTTCAATGCTCAAAGCGTAACATCCGAGGTGTGCCCCGATTTGCTTGTGCAGAAAACAAAGAACACAATCTTCCTCCACTCTAACACTTTTAAGGATATATATTGTTTGTATTGATGATTATGATTATTATTTTTTTGGACCTTCATTATCTTTGTTTTTTGCTTTGGAGACAGAACTGAATGGGGATGTCGTATGTTAATAACCATCTCCATGGCGTTTGATTCAAAGGACGATGATACTCAAAAAATCTTAAGAAAACTAATAGAAGTGCTCCAAATGAACTTGGAATGCAAATAAGAACACAAAATGTTGTTTTTTTACTTCAAGGAAAAACAAATACACTCTTGAACCCTTTGAATCAAAGTGTTTTCTGTCTTTATTCATGAGGCCAAATGAATGGTTTCCTACATTAATCGCATTCCAGTGTTTTTGTATGTGCATATGATACTTGAATACAGATCATTTCAGAAATATGAATGCTTCAGTTTTCTTGGCACAACATGACGGGACGGGGAAAGCAGTGAAACGGATCACGTGTGTGTTTGACTTGAAGGCTTTAAAATGTAGAGGTAGTGCTGGGTGTACCGTACTCTGGTTGTGTGTGTATTCATGTAGGATCAGAGCCCATACAGTCATCTGCACTTATCCTGAGCATCCTTTTGTATGGACATTTCTACAAGTGTGAGGAACAAAGACACCCACACCCACCCACACCGTCCCTCTTGTCTAAATAAGCATGTGTTTGGGGTGACAAGCCTGGGTTTGTTTGCACTGTGTGTTTGTGTTCCACTTAACAACCGTGTCCTTTCTCCCTCAATGCTTTCCATTGGCTCCCCTGTCACTTGAGTGAGTATCCATCTTTTTCATTTCTTAATTGTTCTGTCAAAACCGTAGAATCCAACGAAACAAGAAGAAACTCCAAGAAATGGCTTTGTCGTTTTTAGGGAAATGGTTACCAGGTAACTTGAAGGCATCAGGGTCACGGAAGAGAGTTTAAACTGTTGTTCCCAGTGCATTATGGGTTGCCAAGCCTTAGAGAGAAGTAGAGAAACTTGGCCTGGATGTCGACCACATGCCTCCACTGTGAATGTCACCGTGTGCTGTTCTTTTCACCACTCTGACACTTTGCTTATAATCACAAAGCCAAATCCTATTTCTGATAATATGGTAGAAAAATGTTTTTAAATTGTTTCTACAATGTGTTTTCTACTAACTCGTGTTTTCTCTCCCTCTTTAGGTTGGCTTTCCTAAAACGTTTTACAAAATTTAAAGAGTGGGCTCCGAGGCTGGAGTCGTCCGACCATCCGCCGTCTGTGCTCACTCTAAACTTCACACACCTCTGACACCATGATGACCAGCAGTGTGTGTGTGTGTACCGTTGCACCAACAACAAAAAAGAAAAATACACGTTTTCACAGTAGTGAGACCAAATGCATAACGGTTGACATTTAAAAAAAGTGGTTGGGCTGGAAAATCTTCCCTGTGCCCCTTGTCCCACAACACACACACACACTCCACACACACACATTCCCACTTCTTAACACACCTATACCTCTGTGTGCAGATGCTAAATCAATATGACACCGTTTCCAGTTTGTGTGCAGGGAAGTAGTCGTCACCCTCCTCGTCCCTTCTTGCATGGACAATTTGTCTCCGAATTTCATGGTAGCTTAGAGAATCTTTGAAATAAAATAAAGAACACTGGGTTAAATGGTCTTAGCTTCGTACATCAAGTGTACGAATATGCATGTGTTTCAGCTGTATGTAGGCTTTGCAATTTGTATTTATAGATTCTAATGTATAATACTCCAATAACGTTAAGAAGGTTTTAAGATGAAAAATCACTGTTTTTATTGTAACGATCTGGGGAATTTGCACAATATTTAGACGATGAGAAAGGACCCGTGTTGAACTTGACTGTGCTCTACTTGAGTTTTGATTATTTTCCTAACTTAATATTCTTCCCCCCCCCCCCCCCCTCTTTGTTAACTACTGTCGGCCGATCACTGAACCATTCACATAGATGAATAAGTCCTTTTCTGAGAGGACGCTACAGACACTTTGATTCATTGGTAATCCTGCAATACAACAGTGTTTTCTTATTTCCTCTACATCATCATCATCATCACTATATATCTTTATCAACTGCTGTAAAACTGTGATCTAATGTGGGGGGGGCCCTGTGCAGCTCCCTCAGCAACTCTTGGTCGAAGAACAATATTAACCATATGTAAAAAGACGATCGTTATTATAAGATAAATAATGATTGTACATGCATTTCTGAGGGTTGTGGTTTCAGGTAAATAAAACTATAGTATTTGAATCAAGTCTCTTTTGTTCTTTATGTGAATGATGCATCATTGCATGGTCAATATTTAGTAACAGAATAACATGTAATACACATAAATGTTTACCAAGACGGATATTTTTTTTTCTGCATTTGGTTGTGAGTACTTTGTATTTGAAATCCTATAGATTTATTCATGGGTGTCTAAGGGACTGTGGGCAATTTGCTGCAGATCCACATAAGAATCTGGAGTTTAAATGTGGTTTCATGAGGAGACTGGGTCTCTAGTTATTGCAGTTATATTTATTATTAAAGGTTTTTAAGTGGCGAACTTGGTTTTACCACAGGAAACAAAAAGTGAACAAAAAGCCACACATGTAATAATACCCCAGTAGGTGGCAGCATTTGGTTAAATATACAGCACAACCATATGATGTAATGACACAGGTGGTTTTTAAAGTATCACAGAGGAAGTAATATTGATTTTATTGATAATTATTAGGGGGAAAAATAACACATGATTCGAAACATTAATCCTGAGCAATGGCAAGTGGCGGCTTTTCAAACAAATACTTTATTGTAGAAGTTCCAGACAAACAAACATTTGGTTGTATAATGAAAAAATGTATAAATGAATAATCACTTATAGCTGTCTTTCAATATGTATTATTTGGTGAATGAAAAGAAAGGACAGTGAAGAAAAGCAATGATAGTAAAATACTAAAAGTACAAAAAAAGAAAGAAAGACTGAAGTTAGTATGTTAGTGTTGGTGCATGAGCACATGGACATAAACGTACATGCGCATGTTGGATATACATGTTCAGAAAATAAAGACAAAACAGCAACAAACCAACAACCCTAACCAAAGGACTGAATTATGTATTAGTATTTATTCATATACTATACTATACTATAGTTACTAATATATTGAATCCTCCAGATATTCCAGTTTATCATTTATTTTTATACTGTTCACATGTAACTTCCATACTAGTTGTTGAATGAAGCATAGTGAGTATAGAGTAGATTAGTACCTCTGATGCATTTTGATTTTGTAGAATACATGTTCCTGTTCACCCTCTGGACACAAATGCTGCTGGATGAGACGCACAAATTACGCACCGACAGCGGATAAAGAAAGGACCTGAGGTGAGCTCTGTGTCGTTTAAGAGCAGTTGACAAACACCTTCATTGTCTTGAATGAAGACGTTGAGGGAAATGAATGGCTGCGTGTTCAGGTGAGGGGGTGAGTGTGTCTCTTTAACCAGCAGACTCCCTGTCACTCTGGTCCCTCCCACTCCCGCACAGCCCCTCTGGCCTGAGATGGGAGCGCACACAGCGGCACCATCACGGCCGAAGACGCCGGAGAAACGCAGAAAGGGAGAAACCCCAACCAGCACCACCACCACCACTGTGGAGGAACATGGGATAATGGAGAAAATCGTCCCCCTCGCACCGGCTCCCTCCTCCGCGTAAAGACCCGCGACTCCGATGTTGTCGTCGCTCCGCGTTTTGCGCTTTTTTACGCGTCCTCCTTGAAGCGCTGCTGGTACAAAGGCGCCTTGGTCCCGAGGAGGAGCAGCAGCGGCGGCGCCTGGGATTCATGGACAACATGGAGTGAAGCCTCCACCTCCACCCTCACACGGAGACAGTGAGTAAACCAGGACTGATTAACAAAAAAACACTTTCTCCTGTCCCCCCCCCCCCCTTCCTGAGATCCACATCCCCCTGGTCACAAAGACACCAGCTGTCATTGTGGAGATTTTCTTTTTGATATATGTATTTTTTTTTTTTTTTTTTACTCCTCCTCTGAAAGTGCCCTTTTTGTGGAATAATGCATGAGAAACACGAAGTTTCCTCCGGTTTTTTATTCCTCTCTCTGCGCCGCACGTCCCCAGTGGTTCCAGTGACTGACCAGCCGGTTTCTCTTGTTCAGAATGGGATGTATTGTGGCGCCCGCGCAGCCCACGACAAGTGTCAGCAATTAGACAGTGTGTTTGTGGACGGGTTTCCTCGAGGCCTGCTCTGAACACTGCCCCTGCTCTGCTGCTGGAGCTGGACATTGTTGTTGGGAAGGACTCGGTGTTGGGAAGGGACAATCTGCGCGTCCTTGGCATCTTCCCTCCCTCCCTCCCTCCCGTCGTGCGTGAGTCGGGGGGGGGTCGTTCTCAGAAATAGATTGGTGGAACAATATGGTGGAACCCGTTGGATTCATGGAGGCGTGGAAAGCACAGTTCCCAGAGTCTGAGCCCCCCAAGATGGAGCTGAGGTCAGTAGGGGGCATCGAGCAGGAGCTGGAGAGGTGCAAGGCGTCCATCAGGCGTCTGGAGCAGGAGGTGAACAAGGAGCGATTCCGCATGATCTACCTGCAGACCCTCCTGGCCAAAGAGAGGAAGAGCTACGACAAGCAGCGGTGGGGCTTCAGGAAGACGCCGCTGAACGAGGGGATGGACCCCGCAGCCACACAGGGTGCAGAGTCCCAGCAGCCACACATGCAGGAGACTGGTGGGGTTGGAATAGGAGTTGGTGGTGGATGTTATGGCGGCGGTGGCGGCGGTGGTGGTGGGCCCATCATGGACAGGACCCGCTTCCAGCCTCTTGGAGATGGTACAGGCAGGACCAAACCGAGACCTCCACCTGCCAGAAAGTCAGCCTCCCATGGAGACGGACTGGAGTCAGCGTTTGACGTGCCCCAGCAAGTTGAGTCGACGTCCTGCGACAACCTGGACGGCCTCTCGCCATCCAAGCAGAGAGGCGGCATCTCAGTCTCTCCCCGCAGGCCCACCCTTCCACCCCCAGACAAGGATCTGCCCACTGACCCCAAGGACAAACTTGGTATGGGTCTTGGTGTGGCAGCTCTTAGATCCAACTTTGAGAGGATCAAACGGGCCAACTCTCACTCTTCAGGTGATGTAGCTAAGGGTCAGGAGAAGCAACTACCGCCGCCACCGCCGCCATTTTACACTAATATGGAATTCCACCACGAGAGGGGTCTAGTAAGGGTCAATGACCGTGAAGTCTCTGACAAGATCAGCTCCCTGGGCAGCCAGGCCATGCAGATGGAGCGAAAGAGATCTCTTCACTCCCTCCCAGGTAACCTGGCAACAGTAGCCGGGGAGCTCCGCGCCAGGCCTGTGTACAGAGGACGTTCCACTGAGAGCACCTGCGGCTATGACGCAGAATATGAAGATGGAGAGCCCAATCAGAGACATTCAGCGAGGGCCAATGGGGGTAAACCTCCGCCCCCGCCTTGGCAGCCCTCTGACTTCCAGGCCTACTCCAGTGTCTATGTTGGTGGGGTGATGATGGGCGAAGGTGGGGTTGGAGATGGTAGATCTGGAGGTGGTACCGGAGTCACAATGAGAGAACACGGGGGAGTAGACGACCACCTCCTGACCTGGCCACGCCGCTCCTACTCCCCAGGTAGTTTTGAGGATGTAGGTGGAGGCGGTGGCTACACGCCGGACTGCAGCTCCAACGAGAACCTGACGTCCAGTGAGGAGGACTTCTCCTCTGGCCAGTCGAGCCACGTCTCACCCAGCCCCACTACGGCCTTCCGTCGGCCCTTCAGAGAGAAGAGCCGCTCGCCATCCCAGAACTCCCAGAACTCCCAGCACTCTTTGGACAGCAGCAGCCCACCGACGCCGCAGTCCCAGAAGCGTCATCACCGGCAGCAGGGAGGCCACGTGGTCATGTCTGAGGCCACTATTGTGAGTGTTCGCAAGACCGGTCAAATCTGGCCACCTGCTGCCCATCATGACCTCTTGCCCCACGGCAGAACATCCCATGACAACAGTTTCCATGGAGACCACCTAGGTGAGTGCTGTATCCCGTCTTTAATCCTTTGCTGAGAGCAAGTGGGCTGGAGCACAAAGGACGTTTCCGAGCCTACACAGAAAAGTGTGTGTGTGTGTGTGTGTGTGTGTGTGTGTGTGTGTGTGTGTGTGTGTGTGTGTGTGTGTGTGTGTGTGTGTGTGTGTGTGTGTGTGTGTGTGTGTGTGTGTGTGTGTGTGTGTGTGTGTGTGTGTGTGTGTGTGTGTGTGTGTGTGGGGAAAAATTTATGAAAGCCTGAGTAGATGTTGGGACGAGCGTAATTTAGTCATGCAGGAATGATGATTCTTTTGCATTTTTAGCCTCTTCCCTTTTAAAAACCACAAAAAGTCTGTGTGCATGAGTGTGTGTGTGTGTGTGTGTGTGCTCATAGACGAGCAGCGCTGTGTCCTTTGGAAGGCCTCGCGTGGGAGACAGATGAAAGATCCTCCTCTGCTTATTCCTGGAATGTCAGTCGGGTGGGTGAACAATAAACGTGGTCAGGTCGAGTGGAAGCTGCAGGTCTAGCCTTTCTCAGACGACCCCTGTGGCTCTGAGTGTGGAATTCAAATCACAGGTGGCCGTCTTCCTGTCCGTCTCAAGTTTGACAAAGCAGAAGACGTCCGCCTGCACCTCGAGCCAAAACTATTTATTTGCTTATGTAACAGACCAGGACAAAGGAATCCCACTGCAATCTCGCCAAACAATTACCTGCACTGTCCCTAACCACTAAATTGCAGCCTTTCAGCCACCTGTAATAGAACAGCAGCGACAGTATCAGATAGATGTGTGCATACTGGAGTTTGAGACATGGTCACTGGCTGCCAGGCTCAATCACAACAACAGTGGAGTGTGTTGTGTTCAAGAACCACATTAGGAGGGCTTAGTTTACTGTAATTCCTCAGTGAAGTTTCCATTGTTGAGGCTTTGCCAGCTCACAAGAGCTAAAACTGCACATTGCTCGGGCGGTTCAGATATTTGACATTCTTTTTTTAGACATGGAATGATGTTTACCAAGATGCGGTTTGCAGGGGTAATGCATGTTTTGGCGTGTTGTCTTTCAATCGTCTTTAGAAACACTTAAATTCAAATAATTTCTAAAAACCTACTTCTTCTCACTGTCTTTCACGTTGTTATGATATTTAACGCTGTATTACTTTTGTGTTTTAACCCCTTTTCAGCACTTTAGTCAACTGTGGTTGTCTTACACGTGCTATATAGATACACTTTGATTTGACTCGACTTGGCTGTGGAAGTGAGTAGAAGTGTTTTTGCGGCCCTGCTATACTGTAACAGATTTGGTGCTGGCGCCCTGCTGGAGCAGACAGGCAGCGGGGTGCTGGCATCATACACCTGCTCTGGTGCCAGGATGAACTGGAAAGGAGGGAAGAGGAAGTCAGGAGCAGAAGGAGAATTGGAGGATTAGGAGTAGAAACTCAAACATGAAAAAGGGAAAGAAAGAAAAAGGGGAGCAATTGATATGTTTTCACTTCTGCCTATGAGACATATGTACCTGTAAAATGAAGTTACAGCTAACCTAAGGCCTTATTTCCTCACTGTACTGTAGGTATTACTGTCACCATTCTGGGCAGCATTACTGTCTGCAACCTGAAACCTCTCATTGCCTAAATATCCTGAACAGCGGAGGTCTCTGCGCATCTATAATTCATTTATTTGACACGGTGGCCCTGGTGGAATCAGCTAAAATGCTTTTTCCAGACGGGACACTCTGGTCAAAGTGCAGCATCTCATCCTGTCTGGAAAACCATCTCCTCTTTGCGGTGAACGCGAAAAAGCCATCTTCCATTTTAATTACTATTCCCTTCCCCGGGAGGCAAACACCATCAGCCATCGCTAACATTCGTAGTGCTGACAATCAAATAAGATTGTTCTGATGTGTGTGTGTGTACAGCAGCAGTGCGAGTCCCCAGGAAAATGGCTAGCTAATTCCCCAGCTGCTATGTTTAGGATTATCGCTGCACTGTCTGCTCTCTTTGTTTTAACATCTTTTCCACAACAATGAGCCCTGTGGGGAGCGAGGCGAGCCGGAAGAGCAGGGACGGAGATGGGGCTGGGGGATGTAGAGAGGGATGCACTTAGTGGGATAATCTGGAATTTGAGCATAGGAAGTAAAAATGTTTCGACACCCTGCAGAGCGGGTCTTGTTTTGTAGTTGGGGTTTAAGCTGAGGGCAGATGGGTGCGATGCAGACAGTGAAGGTGATGATGATGACTTGTTGTTTTGAAGCCGTGTGTGTGTGTGTGTGTGTGTGTGTGTGTGTGTGTGTGTGTGTGTGTGTGTGTGTGTGTGTGTGTGTGTGTGTGTGTGTGTGTGTGTGTGTGTGTGTGTGTGTGTGTGTGTGTGTGTGTGTGTGTGTGTGTGTGTGTGTGTGTGTGCGCGCCAGTCGGAGGAGAGACGGACGAGGAGCCAAGAGTGTGTTTTTGCCGGGCGATCGAGGATGATGATAATAATGGAGAGTGGGTCGGTGTTGTGCGAGGGAGGCAGAGTGCAAGGCAGTGAGCTGTCGTTTCTCGCTTCACTGGTCAGGGATGCGGGGGCTGCGGAGAAGCACAGATGGGAAGAACTCTCCCGTTGCGTAACAGAAATGCACAGACGCACAAAGACACACAAACACACACACACATGCTTGATGTTTGCCTGTATACCTGGAGGCTGCTTTACCTTCAGCAATAGTTGCGGGCGGATGAATGCTCGCGTTGTAGCTGGAGATGGGACGTTAAGGCCAGAAGGGTGCAAGAAGGAAAATGTTTCGTGCCGTTTGTCGACCTGAGTCTGAAGTGACTCCTCTTGACGCCTCTGGAGGAGTCACACGATCTCAGGTTTTCAGAATCAGATGTTTACCTTCTGAGATTATCAGGCCTTTTGTGCCTGCGACAGAAGTACAGAATGACAAAATGAATGAAAGACTCAAATAAAGATGCCTCCAGTGACTTAGCTCGGTGAGTTAAATCGAAACAGGTTTTGTAGGCGAGAAACCTTCAGCTGCCAACTTCCCGCTTTTGATGTGGATTGAAGAGACACGAGTGCGGCGATGTTACGTCAAGTATTTGATCATACGCGCCGAGACGACTGACAAGTCTGTTTCACATCGCCTCCTCGTCTTTCCTGCAAGTAAACCTCTGAATTTGTGTAGAAATAAAATGTAGAACATGGAAATTGATTCTTTTTAAAGAAGGGCAAAAGTTCACAGAGAATAAAACTCATCCTCTGAAGCTTATAGCGATGTTAACAGAACTGCCCCGTGGCCACACACACTTTACCTGCTGAGAGTTTGAGTTGAGATCAGTCAGCTGAAGAAAGGCGGCTTTCACTAGCTTGTGAATGGAATTGGGTGGCAACCGAAAATGCCAAGTCTCTCCGTAACGCCGTTTCCATTGATTCATGTGAAGAGAAAACTGGTGAATACCTGTGGGTTTGTGTCTCAGAGGGCAGGGATGCCAGAGCAGGACAGGCCCGGGAAAGCTTCAATGGTGTTATTGTCCAAGACCTCCACCTCCTTCAGCTGGGTCCTGTCAGCAGCTCTAATTTTAGACAAGTACAAACTCCGTCACTCTCCGTCTGTCCTCTCTGGAACCAGGGTTATTTATCTCCTCTTTTTTTTTTTATAAATGAAGGATGTTTTAGTTTTAAAATATCATATAAATGCAGAATAGCTTTATTATCTCATTAGTAGTGTTGTTATTAAAAAGACATAGTCATAGTTAGCCATGATTTCAACGGCGTTTGACTTAATTTGAATTATATATTTTAACTACCTGAGCCAGTTGCACCAGCTGTTTATACGTTCACACTACGATACACTGAACTTGAATGGCTTTTACCTCGCAAACAAATTCTAAAGTAGGAATTAGTTGATACCAAGTAGGCTATACACCTAAATGCTAAGTGTAATCGCTAGCTAACGGAGCCAACTGGATAACATTTAGCTTGCTAATATAAACCCTGTACAACATGAAACATTATATACTTATATTTAGGAAGCTCAATTTAGTAAACATATTTCTCAAGTTCTGACAAATGTAATTAATCACTGGTTTGAAACTTTGGGGCATGTGTTTAGGAGTCCCAGAACTTGGATCTAGATTATTATTATTATATAGCCCATCTGGTCTGGGAATGCCTCAGGATCCCAGGAGAAGCTGGGAAATGTTGCCATGGAGAGGGATGATTGGAATACCCTGCTTAGCCTGCTGTCGCCATGACGGCAGAATAAGGTAGATGGACGGATGGACTAGTTTGAAAATAGCTAATTGTAGCTAAACCCTTTGGATGAGGGACTTTATTTCACACATCCTTAGTGATGGAACCTGCCTCATATTGAAATACGTTGTTGAAACAATGGCTATATGCAACTTAAAAGTCTAAAAAACAACATTTCTTTCAACTATATTCAACCCATTTTTTTTAAACCTGTGTGTCCTGAAAATCGTCAAATCAAAGCACGCTGGGAGGGCATGCGTGCATGTGTCACTGTATGAATTATAGTTTGTGTCACTGTGAAAAGGGCTCGGTTCCCCTGAGGGACCTTTGCAGATCAAATCTGATGATGATGATGATATCACTGTGTGTTTTGCTGAATATATTTGTATTTTTGTGTTTGTTAGTGGAGGTGACGGTCTGTACCAGGCTGAGTCTGTGTATGTCTTCTTTCCCTCTGAGCCCTGTGTCAAACCCTGTGTCGTGTCCCTTGCCTTGAGTGATTCAGCGTGTACTTCCATGTGTGTTCATTTGTGCAGAGGATGAAGAGGAAGGATGGGTACAGCCCACGAGACACTGACACACATTTTGTCGTTGGTACCTCTGGCCACATGTTTTACAGTCGTTCAGTGTGGCACAATGACCCCATTTTCACACAGGGAGAGCGAGGGGGGGGGTGTTGTGTCTGCCTTTTTCTTGCCAGCTGGACGCTCGGCTCGGCCTTCCACTGGGCCGGTGTAACCTGCTCGGACCAATGACAACGATCCCTTTGCTCCTGGGATCAGTTATGGAGGAAGAAAAAGTCCCTGTGAGAATGTGAAAAGCCTGTTTACTAATTTAGTAGTTGAGCTATTTTCATTATATACACTCTATAATATATAACATCTCTAGTATGCAGGGGTCAGTCTTGAAAATTCATAGTTCATGCTGTCCTTTAGTAGTTACTTGACTTTGTATAGTTGACCATAGTAGTTGACTTAAGTATAACAGTATAAACTATATAAAATGCTACTTGAATTGATAACATCTATACGCCAGGTCCAAATATTCTCTATGCAACACTAGAATTAGTACATAGTAGAGCACAAGGCCCATCAGTCTCCATATTAAACCACATTTAAATTCACTACATCTAGATTTTTTATTTTCTTATTATTAAGACTTTCAGAGCATCTCTGTGGTCACGTTGCTTCCCTTGTTTCTGCAGTAGAGGTCCAACCTCTCACAGCCTGCTGGTGTGGCAGCCCCAGAACCTCAAACTGTCTCTCTTTCTTTGGGTTTAAAGACAGGAAGTGATTATGTTGCGTCCACTGTCCATTAGTTTGAGGCCTGGGGAGAGTTGAATGGAAGCAGATTGGATGATCATTACTGGACTTTGCAGACTGACATGTAAACACAAATGCACATAAACACTCACGGCCCTCCTAAGGGTAATTTTACTCTTCCCTGCTTCTGTTTATTTCTTCTCCTTTTTTTGTGCGTGCTTGTATGTTTCCTCTGCCAAGCACCCGGCCACAATCTTTCCTCTGGTGACCAACTGCTCTTGTTAAAATAAAACGACAAAAAAAAACAAAAATGATGGAAAAATCCCTTACATAAATTCTGGTGACTTGTTTCTCCCCGCTGCTGTAACTTTGAAGAGCGGCCATGTTGGCTCTGTGCAGCACGGCGCTCTGAGTTCGCCCTCTGGATTGGCCACAGTGCACGGAAACTGTGCTAGTTAGCGTCCACAGCTAACCGCAGGCCTTTGGCCCTGCAGTGTAAGTGCTTGCTGCTGTGTGTTCTCTGGTTTTCTACGTGTTCTAGGTTAGCTGCTGGGGTCGTTAATCACAGCCAGCTCTCCAAGGGACTGGGTTAAAGTCAGGGGGTGGGGTGGGGGCTGGGAAGAAAGACCTGGTTTCTGGTTAAGACCACAAGGAAATATGGCGTCTGTGATGATTAATGTCAGCATGACACCACACGGCACTCTGGGCTGTTCAGAGCTGCATACTGCTTTATTTGTCCACACTCGTGTCTGCACATTAAAGGGTCGGCACCTAGTTTACGTGTCATTTTACTATATTCACAGGAAGCAGTACGTAGCCTGAACAGTTGTATGGTTTCTGTAACTGTAGGATCCAGTTGGTTTTACATCTTTTAACTTGTTAGCCCCTCAAATTTATACATGTGCAATAATTGAGTGCTCATTTATGACCAAAATAATATATAATATAAAACAAAATAAAGATGTTCAGATGCCATTTTACCTCTCAGATACTGATCATGTCATTTCTCGGGGAAAATAAAACTGCAGTTATATCTGGGTGAAGCTAATTTACTTTAAAGACGTGGTATCGGATCGGTACATAGGTTTACATTCTCGCCAATGCCCAACCTGGCATTTTCTGTACTATTGGTGGAATGTCCGTTGCCTGTATTAGAACATCGATAATTAATATCTTGAATATACTGTATGTAGAACATGCAGAGAATAAACATTGCGAATTCACTGATATCCTAGTGAAAGCAAACAAGACTCTGGGCTGCAGTTAAGATTCAGGAAGCTCAGCTAATAATTTGATCTCCATCATTCCCTCTTCACTATTACCGTGAACTTGTAGGCTTGTGGCATAAACGTATAATTGAAAGCCTGGTGATATTTTTTTCTGGATTAAAAGGCATCACAAACCTGTCTAGTCATGCAAACATCAACAAGCCTTAATCTCCCCTCTTTCGTCTGGGAATTAAAAGCTGGCCAACAATCAGATTACCATTAGTATTCTCCCCCTCATGTAGCACAGCTCACATCCGACTGCACTCATTACTGCACTAATGCATGATGTCCTATATATTACACATTCGGATTATCATCACTCACGAACCAGCGCTGTCATGTATGCATGTTCCACAGCGCGTGTGCACATGTGAGGTTGACCAAGCAAAGGGTTGATTGGACGAGATTAGCTTTGATTGCACTAAATTGAGTAGATAAAAAAACAGAGGAAAATAAACATACAAATGCAGCCTTTTGATTTCACCCGTAAAGTTCCTCTCTTTCACTTCATTCCTCCTCTTTTATCCCTCTCATCTCACTTTCTCCTATTTTCTTTCTTTCTCCGTCTTCTCCTTCTCCATTCAACTGCCCCATTCTTCCAGCTGCTTCCAGTTTCCTTTGCTTGCAGCCAATTAGAAGTCTTCACCTTTCCCTCTTTGTTTCCGCGGGTTTCCCTCCAAGCAACGGGAAGAGATCAAAGTCCCAGCCCCCTTCCTCAAGCAGCCTCTCTCTCTGTAATTGTCCAATAGGGGTTTATCCGACGAATGCCTATAAAACAACACAATCGATGCCAAATGTCTCCTTGTTCCAGAACAGTATAGAGCAGGTGCAGACTCGGCCGATTCTCCGAGAGTCTCTCCCATCTTTTTGTTTGCACTCTCTCTCCCTCCAGCTATTCCTGAATGTCCGCATGCCTGTATTTCCTTCTCCTGTCCGTCCATATGTTCGGCCTGCGCAGATGTAGTGTTTGTGTGCGAGGACACGGACTGTTAAAAGCTTATAATTCTTCGGAAAATTGGTTTAGTTGACTTTAATGGAGTTAACCTCGGCTTACTGTCAGTGCGGAGGATTGCGGCTCACTAGGGGTTAAGCTGTACGTAGGATGTAGTGTTATTCTCTGTCCTTGACTTCATGAATGTCCTTGAAATCCTGTCTTCGGGCTTGTATTGCAACGCTCAATGCTAAATGGACTGAATATATATAGGGTGTTATCTTGTGTATTACTCTGAGGGCTTTACAGTACAATCTACACTCACCCATTCACATGCCCACACAATCGGGGGCCAATTTGGGGTTCAATCTGAACTGGAGGAGCCGGGGATCAAACCACCAACCTTCTGGTTAGTGGACGACCCGTGCTACCTCCTGCCCAGCACAAATAATCTTGTTCAAATCCCACGAAATGAACTGAATTCCAAAGAGTGAGATATCAAGAGTCAAGATTCTGAGAAGTGTAATCACCTGTACTGAGAGATGTAGGGTTTTTGATAAAGAAAAAAACGATTATTATGTTTTATGCAATAATGTTGATTATAAGTTGCTTAGGAGATTTATTTGGTGATAAATGTTAGTAAAATTTAAAATGTGCATCCCTTGGATGTTTACTGGCTTCTAAAAGGAAACCAGAGCTTTGTTGAGTGTCCATTCAACCCCAGTTGGTCATAGATTACAGACTAATACTCAATAAATGATGATGATGATGATCAAACATTTCCTCATTTAATACTTGTAATATCCAGTGTGGCTACTTCCTCTTATTATTTTATTTTTGTGCCCTACAGGGACACACTGCCTCCTCTGGACTCATATACAGTCTATGGGCTAATCAAATCTCTCTCTCTCTTTCTTTCTCTCTATCTGATAGTGTGTGTGTGTGTGTCCGTCACCTTCCCTCCTTCAGGCTCTTTGTTATTGGACTGTGACTGCGCTTGGCAGCAGGGATAGGTTTCTCAATAAATGGCAGTTGTTAAGGGCTGCGCAGGCTATTAAAGGTAGAGGTGTGTGTGTGTGTGTGTATACAGTATATAGTAGTGTGTGTATAATATATATACTAGTGAGCCGCTGAATGAAGAAGCTATGCTGTAAGAGAAACACACGCTCAAATTGGCTGCAGTCTGGAATGGAAGAGAAAGAAAATCTCTCGCGTTGTGATCCCATTGGTTTTGAGGAAGAGCGGAATCTGTAGAATTTGTTACATGTCGCCAGATGTAAAGAGAAGTTTGATTTCCATTATGCTTCTCTCTCCGGCTCGGGCTCCTTTTTATTGTCTGTTATTTGTTGAGCCGCTTGTTGCAGAGGGACTGGATAACTGTAGGCTCCTGGGGAATATCAGATTTCATGTTGCGATGGGCCTCCCCTCCCCTTCCTCCTCTCTCCTCTCCCTGCATGCCCTTCGGTAACATCCCTCCTTCTGTGATATGTCTTTTATGTCACTTAATATCCTTTTCTCTATCCCCCTGACCATTTCTCTCTCTCCCTCTGTCTCTTCCTGCCTCTTTCACTCAGCAGTGTTCAGCCTGGAGCACACTGTACAATATAAAGGCAGATTTTAAGCCCAATTTGGCCATGACAACTGATTTTCAAGTTCACGGAGAGACGACACTTGTCTGGCAGAAAACATCAGACACATCACAGCGGATGGTCTCTCTCTCTCTCTCTCTCTCTCTCTCTCTCTCTCTCTCTCTCTCTCCGTTATCTCCAGGATTTTAATTTGCTGCCTCTCAGCTCAGGCACAATCACGATGAGTGAAACGTGGATGTGAGGGATGTGAATGGGAATTCACCAATCTGCAAAAATCTGTCATTTAAACGTGAGATGCTGGGGCCTTTTCACGCTCAGTTGGAATTTTAAAAGCCTTTTGTCCGCAGCCGCATTGTCCCGCGCTGTCTTTCTGTTTCAGTCCATTGTTAGCCCTCTTTTCTTCTGACAGGCGGCAGAATCCAAGCCAGCAGCTCTTGGCCTGATTCTCCTCCTACGTACCTTCCCGGGAGCAAAAAACGGAGACGAGAATTTTAACTGTCATTGCTTTTTCCAGCTCAACCTGTAGACTCTAGCCAAGCGCTTAAAACATACTTTTTTTTTAAGCGGAAAAAATAATTTGCACAACTCTTACATGTAGCGGAGGCTGACTAGGCTTAAGAACCACTTTCAGAGTTATGCGGTTTTCTGGTTAGTCTTGAAATCTCTAAGTCTTCCTTGGAAACCTTGTGCAAACAGCCCTGACTGCAAGATAACAAAGCCATACTGAAGGCGTGTGGTGTTTGCTGTGGGCTGATGTGAGCACATGTTTGTGTTATTAGCACATAAAAAAATAAGACCAGGAGTGCTACAAATGAACATTAAACACTCAACAAAACAAAGTCTCCGGCTGACTTTATTCAATATGTTTCTCCGTGTAAAAGAAAGAGAGATGAAGCTGTTTGTGAATGTAGGAGGGAGAGAATATGAAGTGATTCCACATGTGCTTCTTTTGTGGTGGGATTTCCTTCCTCTGTGGTGTCCACATGGTCCAAATAGTCATATCTACCTACGATCTGCCTACTAATTCCACAAATGTCTGTCTTTCTGTGGCTTGTATATCTTATGAAATTATTCATCTTATCGGCCTTGCACCCGGGGAAGGGCCGTGTTGAATTTGGTGCCATTTGGAAATGTGATAATGATATTAACAGGTAAACAGCATCTTGCAGTCAGTGGGGGGCGGGGCAGCCTGTAGGCCCAGTTAAACACATCGTCTTCTATGTCCTCAGATAAACCTCAGCAGCAACTGGTGCATTCAGAGCCATGACAACTGATTCTCCAGTTCTGGGTTCTGTGTACTGTGTCGACCTTCTCTTAACTTTGAATAAACAGGTGAACAGCCCTTTGTGCAGCAGCGGTGACGCAGCCTCAGGCATCGATTGGCCGAGTCCTGCAGCCGACCTTTACCCGCTGTGGCTCAATTACTGCAGGTCACTTTTCCAGTTTCAGACAGAAAGCTACAGCCACTGGTTTAAAGAAGCTGTTTATCTGTTATCTCCCTCTGCCTCTCATTCTTTGTCAGCTCTTTTCTCTTTCTCTCGCTCTGTTTTCTTTCGCCAGTGTTCCAGTTTGACATTTCTGCCCGTGTCACTGTCGCTGCAGCTCTCTCTCTCTCTCTCTCTCTCTCTCTCTCTCTCTCTCTCTCTCTCTCTCTCTCTCTCTCTCTCTCTCTCTCTCTCTCTCTCTCTCTCTCTCTCTCTCTCTCTCTCTCTCTCTCTCTCTCTCTCTCTCATTTGGCCCACTTTACAGACCTATAAATGGCAGAGCGCGCTCAGAGCAAAGTGGCAGCGATTGGCTCGAAGTGACAACCCAAGAAGTACTTTCTCTTGTCACATCTGCGAGGAGGACGCACTGTAGCTTGCGGTGTTGAATTTTGCTCCGTGAAGCCTCGTGAAGATTTTAGACATTAAATTCCAAACTCCAGCCTCATTTCTTATACACACACGTTTGAATAATGTCGACATTTCCCTAATTACCTCTAAATACTGTGCGTCTCTGTTGTACATCACTTCTCCAGCTCTGCCTCTCCTACACAAACACACAGAAAATGCAAATACGGATATGTATGAGTAAACTTAGCATCTCATACACACACAGAACTGAATATGTACCCACTAATTGACTGTTGAATTTAGATAAAAGGGCACATTTGCTCGCTTTGCACACACCACTCTGCCCCCCCCCGTCTAATCCCTGTCTCTGTCATCCATTATTGATGCTGCAGCCCACTTGTTGCAAAACTGAAGCCTGACTCTCGTGACACGGGGCGTCATATTCCCCCACTCAAATGTACACACTCACACAAACATGCACGTACGCACAGTTACAAACACCCTATGTGCCGTGTAAACCAATATCGCTATAGACTGACGGTATCATGGACGCGTGTGTAGTAAGCTGAGAGATGCTGAACTCCTCCCCCAGTGGTGCTCAGCAGGATGATCGTAACGTGTGCAGGGCTGCAAGTTGTAATTATCATCATCACTTCATCTGTGTATTTTTCATTTAATCTATACAACGTTGAACAGGGCAAATATCTAAATCGTTCAGTTGACTAATGAACAAACTCTATGTGCACGTTACCATCCATAAACCCAGAAATTGGATTGTCAGGATTTTACGCTCAGTAAATCCTTTAACTTTTACTCTGAGTGTCGTCATGTCGAGCACAAGGAAATATTCCCCGATAGATCTGCTGATGATACAACGTCTGAGTTGATAAATCTATCAGTCTTACTTCTGGGTATTTTCTTATCTATGATCCATTTTTAAAACCTTTCCTTCTTTTCGGCTGAACTTCCGACCGCAGCTCTTTACAGATTTAAAATCAAGAAATGATGAATAATGAATTCAAGTTTATTTAAACTGGAGTAAAGTCAAGAGTTCTGATGTCAAAAATCCTGCAACACAATGTTCCAGTATCTATATGGAATCTCACTCTGTTCTTCTAGGAGCAGCTTCTCATGTGCACATGTTATGAAATGGGATGTTTACCATGCAAACACTGGATCCTGTTCCTCCACATGGTGACACAAGGATTTGTCCTTTGCTTCCAAAGAGCAAGAAAATCTGCAGCATGTGAGCTGTGACTCTAAACACTGCAGCGCTAAACCCATGCTGCAAATTTCATGAGTCACATAATCTCAAATATGTGAAATTTGTGCTACATTTAAATCTCTGACAGTGTTAAGAATTATCATTGACTATCCTACATTATTTGCTGTTAGATTTCATGCAGAAACTGCAAATAGTCTTATGTGGAACAACTCCGCTCCTGAGAGTCATCATGAAAGCAGATGTTGACCAGTATTCACAGCAGTGCAAACAACACTACAGTGGGTCGGGCTATAGGCTCAGTCACATGGCTCCGTCTGTCAGATGTAATTTAGGTTAGTCACTTATCACGTGGAATAGAAGCAAATATATAATTGACTATAAGCCTGAATAAATCAGTTTTGTACATTTTGCCACCGCACAGACGGCCAATCCTGCTTTTGTCAGTTGGAACCCTTTTGTAGCGTGACAAATCTCAATTAACTCTCAGGTTTTATTTTCTGATTTAGATTTAATTTTGAGTGGAGAGGGGTTTTTCACCGGTTACAGGCACGTGCAGTGTACAAATACAAGTAGATAGTCCAGCCAAAGTAAACAAACCTGACCTGATCCTGAACATTATTTCAAAATGTTTGTCCGAACCCGGCTCAACTCCGGTATCCACCCTCTACCACATTGAGATATTGATTTAATGATACTGATTAAACATCTTGAAATGAGACAACGTGTGACCTGACGTCTGAAGAGAGCCGCATGGCCTCTATTTAAATAATCCTCCGAGGGATGAACAGCAGCCGCAGTGCTGCGACTCATGATTGACACGGTGTCGTCCCCGCCCCTCTCTCTGCAGAGGATTGGACGATGGCCAGAGGACAAGGTGTCTCAAGGAATCCCTGTGTGTCACCAGAGGCGGCGTAACACACACTCACACACAAACGGCACAGAAAACATCACACCCAGCACTATTTACTCGACACACACTTCCCCCTGCTTCGGGCCTTGTCATTGGATCTTGCTGTTAATGCAGAGAAAGAGAAAACTGCTCTTTACTTGTTCCCTACCAGTGCAAACACACTCCGTGTCAACAATAGATTTGCCCCGACATCAGTGGAGATGCTGTTTTTGCTGTTTAAAAGCTGCTTCTCTCATTCCACTCTGTGTTATAGGCCACAGAGGGACGCCACTCCCTGCTGTTAATGTTGGTTCATATGTTGGCAGAAATGTGTTGTGTTTCCTGTGTGCGCCTTTTTGTGTGTCTGTGTGTGTGTGTGTGTGTGTGTGTGTGTGTGTGGTTTTGCTAGCCTTTCCTTGAGGGTGTGAACAAAGAAGCATCTATACAGGGACCTGCGGTGCCCACAGTCTGCTCCGCGGCAAACGAGAGTGAAATGATTTCATTATTCAGAGATATTCATAAATCTATTGATTACTTAAGTGGATCCATGATGAGGGCGCCTCATCAGAAGACCTCCATAAATCTTTGAGCAGAAGATGGCTGAATCCCCCTGAGGGATATCCTGATGCTGCAGTGAGGCAGCCATGTTTGTGGTTGCGACTGAGACGACTTGTGGACGTCCTCCCTCACTGCTCCAGTGTTGTAGCTCTGCAAACGAAACAAAGCCAAGCAAGTAACTGGTGATAATCAGCACCAGAGCCTGAAAGAAATAGATTTGTGTTGGCTAATGCTGATACAGACATTAGGGAGTAAAGAATATATATCAGCAGATAAATATAAAATGGCAAAAAAAAAAAAAAAGATGTCATCATCCATCTACGGAGAGGAGGCCTCCACAGAACCAAGCAGATGTCTCGACCCTGTGAGAACTCGTAGTGGGAAACTGCCAGTGTTTTTACACATACATAATTGTCTGTAAGAAATTGAATTATCCTGCCAGGTTAGAAATGGATTCAGTGAAAAAACACCACGCACTCTCACAGAGTCAGATTCACCTCTGGCAAGCGCATCGTGGCATCTTCACAGCCTCAGTTCTTCCACTGAGGGGAACAGATGTGTTTTTTTTATTGAAGTGTGTGTGTGTGTATTTGGGTGAGAACTCAAGTGAGAGTTTTTAAGTGCGTGCATGTTTCAGAATCTGTCCAAAAGCTGCATGCAGCTGGGTGGCTGCTGAAATCACAGAGGTGTCTCCCTGTCTCTCTCTCTCCGTGTGAAAACTGAAGCCTGTGACTGATAATTATACAACTTGACGCGGTTACGCTCTTAAAAGTCCGGGACACAGTGCGGCCTCTTGTCTTTCCTAGAGACCCAAATAAGTCACAGTCAGAAGGAAGTTAGCGTCTTCAGCCGCTGTGATGTGATGACGCTGCAGCGTGTTACAAGAGGGATTTAAATCAAAATCCTTCACATGCGGTTGGATTGCTCAAAATAACGCTCCAGAGCTTTAGCGAGATGTAGACGACTGTTCAGCCTCCACCCACACCTCCCTTAACCCCAACAGGGATGAGTGGGGAAAAATGAATAAATTAGACTTTAAACGCATTCTTCGGAAACATAAACACAAAGTTTGAGGCGACTGACGTTTCCAACACGCACCTCCTGCCATGACGCTGCACTGCCACACAAAAACTGGTCCTGTATTTCCAGCTAATTTCCCCAGAAACCTTCCTCATGATTTCATAAAAGTAGGCTTGGGTTCAGCTGTAAATTACCAGCACATTTACTGGAGAGGATGACACAGTTTGGTTTCAGCCCAGAAAGGCCTTTGTTGAAAATTCGATTAAGTGACAAATATCAGCAACTTTTTTTAGGAAATCATGAGTCTTCAGAAAATTGGCTGGAACATAAGGGACCTACATTACACAAGAGATGCTTAACAATTAGGGCTCAAACTTGGAAATTGTTGCTTTCAGTTGAAAGGTCCATTCAGGATTAAATGAAAAGGTAGAATGAAAGAATTAATCGAAATGCAACCGTCTACGTGCTATGACTTTTTATTTTGGTTTATCCTTATATAAAGTCTATCCGTCATTGTACTGTGACACTTCCAGTTCCAACATGTTGCTGCTGTAACGACACTGTTGACAAATGATGGCGTTCAGTGTTTTTTCATCAAAAATTACAACCCCTCCGCCGTGAGGTTGTTCTCAAAGAAGTCCATAAAATACAGTGTGGACATTTATAGTGGTGAGGTCAGGTCCACCTCTGTGTGTGTGTGTGTGTGTGTGTGTGTGTGTGTGTGTGTGTGTGTGTGTGTGTGTGTGTGTGTGTGTGTGTGTGTGTGTGTGTGTGTGTGTGTGTGTGTGTGTGTGAGAAGGGTGCAAGTCAGGGGCAGAGAATGCTTCTTGTTAGATGTGATTAGCATCCATCGACACCCCCCCCCCCCCCCCCCCCCAGTCAGTCTGCTGTGGGTCGGCCTTGTCAGTCAGTCTGATCAATGGCCCGTTAAAGAAAAGCAGTCATTGTGGATTGATTGTCAGTTGTATGTGGAAGAAAAAGTAAAAATGATATACACACACACACACACACACACGCACGCACGCATGTCCACACAGACACACAAAACCTGCTGGAAACCACCGTGATGCCTCTGACGTGTTGAGAGTAAGTGCAAATCAGCCTGGCTCCGTCTTGGCTCGAGTTCGAAAACTAAAGTGGCGTGTTTCCAGAAATACTGCGGGAGAATTACATCCCTCCTCTGTCGGCTGCAGCGTTGATCATAGCTACTAAATCGCCGCTTCCCGTGACTGTGCCTGTGTGTGTTAGAGGCTGCGAGATGATTTGTGGGAGACGTCTTCACAGCCCGTCTGGGAAACGCTCTGTGATATGAAAAAAATTGGCCTGAAGCGTATTCGAATAGTTGCAGCTGAGATTATGTTTTATGTCACGTTAATGTACTGTACTTGTTTTTTTTTATTTGGCTGAAAGACCAATTTAAAAAGCACCGTCACTCGGAACAGACAATGGTATATGGCCAGTTTTTTCCCAGTTGCTTTCTCTGCTCCTACCTGGAAGCTTCTCTGTGTTTTTTCTTTATATTTCTCTGTCACTGTGCTTTTAAATTCATGTCCCAGTTGAGGCTCTTATGTAAGTGAATTAGCTGGCGATGTAGCGTTTAATTTTTCATGTGCTGAGTCGGTGATCACAGACGAGCTGGCTTATGTCTCCTCTCTCCAGCGGAGCAGAAAGATTTCAGCATCAAGTTAAATGCGGCCGATTCTGCCGTGAATCTGCAAACTTTATTTCCCGTTTGTCTCTTGCTCCCCATTGGGTCTAAATCTATTTATAAAGTTAAAGATGGATGTTTGTGGTCATTTTTCAGGGGAGCTGCTTTCGGCTCATGCACAGAAGACCGGACATTTTCCTGAAATTTCCCAGAGGGGCTGTGTGTGAGAACGCAAATGACCGAGTCAGTTGCAGAGTGAGCCCGTGTGTGTGTGTGTGTGTTGATGACATCTCTAAGATGTGACGGAATGCGAAACTGGAAGAATACAGATATCTTGTGGCATAACAAGAGGAGCCATACACGTAGAAGACTTGTATCAACTTGGAAAGACAAAGAGATTCGAGAGCTTTTGGCGATAAGGGCCGGCGCTGGTTTCCGCAGCAGAATCTATACGTCATGTCCCGCCTCCTGCTGCTCTATCCAGATACCACCCCTCGTCTGGATGTTTCTGACAATTTCCGGTTCATGTGAACGCTTCTGACCTGGAAGATCTGCTGTGTTCTTCATATGTGAAAGGCGAATCTCTTTCTGTACATTTTCTATCTGAAAACAGCTTAACACACACGTTTTCCTCCTTTCTTAATGCTCTACGTTCTATTGCATCTCCATTCTATACGGTAAAGGTCTATATTTAGCTTTGAGTGAAGAGTTATTTTGTCATGCTATCATTCAACTAGGCTAATTCACACAAACTGTGATTCATTCAGAAGTGTGTGTCTGTGTGTGTGTGTGCGTGTGTTAATGCACGCAACATAATAACACATGTTAGAGGTTTTGCAGAAGGTCTGAAGGACAAGACACTTTAAGTAGCACTTCTAAGAATGACACTTCTGGAACATATCAATCCATCAGAGTAAATGGTAAAAGCTTTAGAGGTTAAAGTGAATATGATCGTGGCCACATCCAGGTTAAAGTGTTTTCATATTCAGGTGGATAGATGGGTATTGACGCTGGGCCACTTTCCGTTGCCATTTTCGTTCCAAGGCCAGACCTATGGGGAGAAAGAGTGCCAGTAAAAATCCATTATCTCTCCAAAAAGAAAAGTGCCATCTCACTGCTTAGACTTATTTTTGACTGACTCAGACGTGGAAGCAGGGTGAAATGTGAGTGGAGATGATGAGCAGAAATTATTCAAGGCATCTGTGGTGAGAAATGATTTTTAAAAAAGAAATGCTGACCAGGTTTGCAGTATAACAATAACAATGTGTATAATGGCAATAAAAGCAAATTAGCTGTGATGGAAACATTGCCTTTATATTATCACCTTGTAAATTGGCTCAGTGAAGCTATTAGCAAACAGTTAACTATTAGCATTCATTTTGTAGTTGTGTTTCAAGTCCAATATTTATTGTCTCTTTAGTCTATATTTCAGGCTTCACAAGAGCAAGATGGCTGTGTTCATATCTGGGATATGTGGGCTTCATTTCTTGATAATGGGAGAAAGTGAAGAAGACGCATGTCCATCTTTATTTATACTGATGCTGAGGGAATTTGCATTGTCATTCATCAAGACCCCTTCCAGACAAGGGAAGGTAGACAACTTAGTAATTGTCCACAAGTAGATCCCTATGCCTAAGTCTACTTTCTGTCTTTTGTTTTGTCTGGACTCAAGGAAAGTGTCTGAAATGTATTTGTAAATCTTTATGAGTCTGCCACTGCTTGCTGCAATACAGTGGTGAGTGTAAAGTTAGCATGACCCATAACCAGAGGAGCCACAGTTATGAGAATAACACCCAGACTGACAAATACCACACGGACACTTGCTTCGGTCAATCTCCTTTTATTTTCTTAAGTGCCCTGTGGAGTCATCACTCTGTTTAATTAGTGAACCGCAAGCATTTATTTTAATGTCTCCGCTTTCAGATGGTTTTAAAGTGGAAAGCAGATATGGGGCGGCAAATAACAACATGCAAGCATGACATCATTCTGAGGATTTAACGACTTTCATAGAGGTAACGTCTTCTGTCTTTTTGAAGAAAGCTAACGACTCTAGAGTCTGGCCATTAGTGTGGATATTTTTATACGGCTGTTTATTTGCAGTGGAGGCTGGACGACAGCAGAGATGCTACTGCTGCGTCTTTGAAGACATCGTTGCTATATTTTATATATAACTGTATATGTATATTTTGACACTGATGTCACAGTCGCTCTGTTTGTCGGCACAAAGCTTATTCATGGATGTTGGGCTGGAACGTGTGTGTGTGTGTGTGTGTGTGTGTGTGTGTGTGTGTGTGTGTGTGTGTGTGTGTGTGTGTGTGTGTGTGTGTGTGTGTGTGTGTGTGTGTGTGTGTGTGTGTGTGTGTGTGTGTGTGTGTGTGTGATTTCATCTGTGTTCACTGGAATTAGAAGAAGTCTATTTTTTTCAATATGTGTCATTCCAAGGCGTGGGACATCAGCTGACACAAAGGAAAAGAGGGCAAAGCCGATTTTTAAATAAACTCATCGGGTGAGTAATGAAGAAATGGCCATAAAAGGCTTGCAGCCATACGAGCGACGGCCACAAGAACAAGTGCTCTGGAGTATTTTCAGGCTGGGACACACAACAAGCAAAGCCCTTTTCAAGCATATGTGAGGCATGTGCCCTTTTGGTGATTCACATGAAACAAGCCTGGGTCCCATATGGCCGTTAAAGACAATCTGGATAATGCAGGTACTAATTTGGGTCTTAGTCACATCTGTTGGAGAGCAGCGGCGGCTCTTTTCATATTGCTCTTGATAGTTAGTTACACTCTGACGTGCGCCCTTCAAAGTGCTGTTGTATGTGGGTTCAAGAGAACTTAAGTGTCCTCGTCTCAGAGAGACAAATTTGCAACTGCATATTTACCTAATCTTTATCTTAAGCCCACCTCCTCCATGTTAGCAGATGGGACTTGGGCCAAGATGAAAAGCCAAACTTTCTGTCATTATAGGCACGTCTTAGGTTCAAGATTTACTTTTACTTTTAGTAAAGTTTACTTTTATGTCAGTTTACTTTTAATTAATTGTTTGATACTGAAATTTTAAAGCGCATGTATCAGCAGGACTTCAATACTGCAGCTCCACACCACGATCACCACGACGCAAACTCTGACTCCGTCTGAAAGCGAGAAATGATGGCACCCTTATCCTGGATATTTTGGCTTAATTGTTTTTGTACAATAGGAGAAAGGGGAGACACGTCGTCCATCTTTATATACAGTCGATATGAGCTCAGACAACAACAGAGTGGACAAAGTTATATATTTTACAGTGTGTGAGTGTGTATGGTTTTGTTGGTGTGTGCACATGTATGATAAAAGAGACTTTGGGGGCTGCAGACAGGTTGTCAGGGCCCCCCCTGAAATCGCTGTGAGACCTGTGCGCCGCGTTATTGATGACTTCAATTTGAGGCTGGATCACCCCGAGAAGGCGCTCGCACTCTCACCCTGCCTCACCCGTTTATTATTCCTGCACGCCATCTCTCTCTCAGGGGTAACACCGCCCTCAGGTCACGCTCAGGCTGCACAGATAAATGCAAAATGTTGCTGAGGAGGCAGAAAACGACTGGGAGAAGAAATATACACGATAAAAAGGTTATCCGTTTATTTATTACTAGTTTTTATTATTTACTACTGAATTGACTGTGGATCATATATCAAATTGTCCTCTTAACACATTTTTGGGGACATTTTATGGATGAAACGATTAACAATCAAATCAATTAATCAAAACAATGATCAGTATATCGACCAATAATGTAGAATGATCATCAGTTGCAGTAGATGACCAATTGCTGTTGTGGGATCGACTGAAGCCGCAGTGATTGTTGAGCTGGAGAATGTTGACCGGGCACATCTGACATAGATTCAGAGATGCAGTGAGAGGTGAAGAAGAGCTGAAGCACATGCTGCTTTCCCACGCCC